>AP025364.1:14515000-15115000 GCA_030295005.1 Cephonodes hylas
TCGTTTAGTATATTAACTTTAAATGGTATTGTGAGTTTGGGTGACGAGGTTCAGTGATGAGTGTACTGTTCTGTCTCCTCATATTAATTCTAGTAGTAGAAGAGTTGGTTATATAACAGGGTTAGGATGAGTTTATAATCGCTCCGTTAATTTATTCATGTTTTGAGTTACTACTGTATTATGTAGCGTCTAGTTTAGCTTTGTTTATGGTGTGGTCTGGATGTTCGTATTTATATCTATCCATGATAGAAAGATTTTTTATTCTGAATTTTGTATGACATGCCAGGCTTTCATGCTTCTGTAAAAGCACCGAAATATACAGGGTGTATTTAGATCGTGATCGAAAACTGAGGCAGGTAATAGCGATAGTGATTACAAACCCCCTGGCATTAAAGAAAATCCTGACAAAAAATAAAATTTTTGAGGTTTTCCATACAAACCACATACTTTTAACGCCGATTGTTGTATGGAAAACGTCAAAATTTTTATTTTTGTCGGGATTTTTAATATCGCCACTGGGTTTGTGATCACCCTCGCTATTACCTGCCTCAGTTTTCGATCACGGTCTAAATACACCCTGTATAGCAAGTCGCCCACTGCGCACAAAACTGTGAACGTATAAAATTCTGATGTATTTGATGGTAGTGGATCGAGTTGCGACATAGCTAATCTCTCGGTATTGCGCGTCTACAGGTATTTATTGTTTGGCGTGGGCGGGCCGAGAGTCGAGAGCATCTTTTATTGATATCCGATATGCATTTAAATTAGAATATTTAATTTACAACGTGAACATGTGAAATGTGGACAGTGTAGCAATATCGGTGCCGCGTTGAGAGTACTTGGTGTACAGTTAGTTTTTCGTTGGTGTTAAGAAAATGACCTTTTATGGATGTATCGGTAGATACTTCTTTATTATAATGTTTTTGAAGGGTATTTTACCTATCTACCTATTTAGTTTCAATAGTTTTAGATGTAAAAAATATTTTTTGATGGTTTAATTAGGTAGCATTTAATATAGATATTTGAATAGATGGCAGCGTTTGGCACATTTTTTAAAGTTCGTGATATAAGGTGCTTTCCGCCTTTAGTTTAGCCGGAGCGCTTTAGATGCGAGTACAAAGCTCCAGTTGTACGCCCTACGATACCTAATTTAGAATCTTCTAAATCTTCTTCTAAAATATTAATATTTGCTTTTACTACTTTACATAAGCTTTAAACATCCCTTATATTAAATTTAAAACATTTTACGTATCTTGAAATATCGATCAATATCTCCTCAATAAAACTTACGCAATCAAATCACCAATGTCAGAAAACTTTCAATAAACTGAGGAGATAATTGTTATCGGGCACGTGGTGTCTGGCGGCAGGCTGCGCGGGAAGTGGGTCAGGCGAGCGAGTGCCCTTGGCTCGGCGCATGCGCACAGTCGCCGAGCAAAAAGAGTTGGACCGGCTGCGCCCGCGCCGCCACACCGCCCTGCCCTGGCCTTGGCAATGGCCGCCTGTTACAATTGCAAATTGCCAACGGGTTGCCAGATTAAAGACTGGAAATTTATGTGAGAAAAATAATTTTGGTGTAATAGTTGTGGATGTAGGGAGAGTTATTAATAGGATACACGACAAAACAGCGTTAAAATTAATATTATTATGTAGGGGTCCATTTGCTGATTGGTTAGGTATCAAAATTTGGTGTTTTACATCAACTTGTAGGGGAACCTCCGTTGCTAGTTAGTTGGTGGTAGTCAAAGCATCGAACACTAAGAATAATCCGAGATAAATGTTGTTTACTAAATACTGCGAAATATTTAAGTAAAATCTAAAAATTGTCGTTTATAAATACGTTTAAAAAGATACTTCACTGAACTCAAACAAATTATATAAGAATGCTCAAATATCGGGAATTTAATTTTTGAATAAACTTATCCCGGTTTCGTGTCATGCGTGTGGCAACCCCGTCTGGTTGGGGGTCACCTTCCGGCGGCTGCGCCTGCGCATCGCACGCCATATATAATTGCCCTTATCAACAACGCGCGCGATACATTTCATCCTTAGTACCTTTTATTTTATATATGTAAATTTGTTTATTATTTCTTTTGAATGATTAAATTTCTCTTATTGTATAACAGAATTAGAATCTACAATAATAAGCTAATAACGTTTTTATATTAAAATAAAAATTTACTTTCTTTGTGTCCCTATGTTAATTATTTTATTAGAATTGGTTTATTAGTTCCGAAAACAATAGTCTAGTATAATATTGAGATAGAATACATAATTAAACCAACTTATGCAATTATAGCTGCGTACTTTTATAATAAATGTTCGAACTGCTGGCTTTAGTAATTTACTACTTACTTACATGACAGTCTCTCCATTTAAGATGACTATGCTGTTCTAATATGCAACACAACATTCTGATATTGTATCAATGAGCTGCTCTAATTCGGGAATCGGGAATTGGTATGTATAATTTGTGAATCACAATATTTTTCCATATGTAATTGTATCCGACTCTTTTCGTTCCAAGGCAGACTACTCAACCACTAAACCACGAAGGTTATCCAAATATATTTAATGTTACAACTTTGTGAGCGTGCAAGGCAGGTGCGCGCGTTTCGTTTGATTTATGCATGTAATGAGATCATTTTGCACATCCTGCCGATATTTTTAGCCCTTTGGTACGTGTCGGACGTAGTAGTAAATTTTATTTGAACAGGATGGGAGTAAACCGTGATCGGAAAATAGAATAGGTACTAGTTATAGTGGTTTTAAAGTAAACGCATTGACGCTAAAAAAATCTCAAAAGAAATAAAAAAAATACGTTCTTCTGATCACGTTTTATCAATAGTGGCTAGAAAACGTATTTTTTATTATGCTTATTCGAGACTTTAGCTGAATTATGTTTCTAATCATTGCTTCGGGCCCATGCCCGAGATCCATATCTCCTCTACACTTTCTTCTTACTCACCTAAAGTGTATAAGTCTTTCTTAAGAGGAGAACGTATGCTTTTTTAACCCTTGCTGCCTTTCGGAGTTAATCTTGTTGCATTTATTGACCCTCAATATCCCTAAGTTATACATCAGTATGAACATATGACTCCATAACATTTATCAGTAATAATTCATTATAATTTTTGCACTGACTGTGCCGCACCTGATATTATAAAAATGTCACATATCCGTTTCATATAGTAAAATAAAAAAGTGAATTACGGACATTCACAAATTGTCCGCTGATGGGATTTGAACCCATAAATCGCTGTAATATATCTTCTCAAACCGGTCTTTATCACATTTGGGTGGGCTCAGCGGAAGGTATTTTTGTGCCTTTAGTCACTAACACTTACACAAAGACTAGCTAATTCTTATTTATTTTTGCCGTGAAGTTGTGAAATATTTTGCATGCCCGCAATTATTTCTCATGGTCATAATAATGGTGAATGTCATAGTTGGTTCATTTTACTTTTACTGTATTGAAAAATGGCCAAAACGCAAATAAAAAATTCTTAGGAATTTCTTAAATGTGTAGGTCCGCACTATGCTAGCAGGGTGGGCTAAGGCCTAAATATTCTCAAACATAGAAGAGGCTCGTGCCCAGCAGTGGAACATTATGTGGGCTGATGATGATGATGAAAACACATGAACGGAAGTGAATTAACAACCCGCCTTCAGTTTTGTCACCGTTTTTAAATCATAAAATTATTATGATGTGGATAATCAAATATGAAATTAACTGTGCAATGAGTTAGTCTGCTCCGCTAAAGCTTCTGGATCACTGCCCCCGTTCACTAAGTAGTCCGTTCTCGACGCCCAAAAGTCGAATTAAAAACCCTTAAACGACTACTTTAAAAACAATACGCAAGTTAAGAAACTATAAAACGCGGGGCAAATAACAAATCCGAGAAAAAAACACTATCCCAATAAAAAATTTAACATTGCCATTAAAATATTTCCCTTTTATTTAAGAAACGTGGCTGAGCTGTAAAAGGTCTCGCTTTGCGCGTAAAATACGTTTAGGGGTCATAAAAATTGTATTTGCCGTTTTAGTGGGGGCGACAGAACTTTGATTGTTACGCGAAAGGATTGACTTAGGGAACTCTAAACTTATTTATTTCAGAAATAATGTAGACACTAATGCCTGTAATTACCTACATTCATATGTAATTTTATAAACTCACATCTGTATTCCCCGAAGGGGTAGGCAGAGGTGCATATCTGCACCCAAATCTCGCCAGGTATGTATCCGTCCTACGTAACGCGGGACATGCTTATAGCCGTTTTTTGTGCACATTTTCAGATTCCATGCCCTACAAAGAATTTACTAGTGGAAAAACCCAATAACAATTATTCCGATCCGGGAATCGTACTCGGGACCTCTAGAACGCAAGACACATGCTTTTACCCCAAGACAGGCAGTGAACACGAAAACAGTTCAATTGCTCACTCAAGTTTTATTTTAATAATGTCAGTATAAACGTAAAAATCGTACATTCAAATACATTTTTGCATTATACTTTTATATCTCAACGAAACTTAACACTTTAATAACATAATCTTGGGGATCTGATGACGCATCGAGGTGGCATTACATATCATACAAACATGCTTTTCACAAAACGAAACCTTACACTAATAGAAATAAAATTCAATTTCCAAAATTCTTGAGCTTTCACGACCCAAAGCTTTCACATGAAAATGGTACTTATTGCGTAGGTAATAAAGTTGGTTATTAGTATGAATGTGGAATCAAAGATATTATGATAAGGGGTACCTGCAAAGCGCACTGAGATGACAGTGAGATGTGATTCTGTGTGTATTTTGTGACTTTACATATAAAGTGGTATTAAGTGATGGTTTATTGGTAAGTGGAAAGGCAATGCACGCACAAGTTTTCCTCACAATTTGAAGGTTGCAGAAAGTTGATGCGAATTCAAACCTGCGTACTCATAATGTTATGAGAGCAGTGTTTTGAGTTCGCAATAGGGGGTGTCTATTTCCGAATTTAAGTCAAAGTCAAATCTCCTTTATTCAAATAGACTTTTACAAGTTCTTTTGAATCAATTTTTTAACACTTTTTATACTGTTTTTTTAAAACTAGTGCCGCTTCGAAACGTGTTATCGCTGTGGAGAAGAAACGGCAAGAAACTCCCTCAGCAACACGATATGTAATTTTTTTTTTTTAATAAATTACAATTATAATCTTAAAATTAGATTACAATCTAATAATATTGTTTACAATTTAATGTCACATGGATACAAAATGCAGCAACATAAACTCCGATCAATTTACTTACTCCAACTGAAATTCTCAAACTCAAGCATTCTCAAACTAAAATTCTCAGTTGAAATTCTGAAGTCGTGAATTTTGCTTTCATGATTTACACGGTTTAAACGAATGGCGGTACTTCTTTAGAAGCCCAAAAGCGTTACACGTTAATTACGTAATACCTAATTATAATAACTGATAAAATTAATTAAAATTAAGTAAAATCGATTGCGTTTATATTTAGGCTTTAAGGATTAAAACGCCAATAAGCTTGGCCCCCTATTACGTGGGATTGATACGTACCTGGCTAAATGTGAGTGCAGTACTGCACCTTTACCTACCCTTTAGGGGTATACAGCCGTGAGTTTATGTATCTATGTGTGTAGCAATTTTTTCCTACTACAGTAGACTCCCGGTAATCCGACAAACATTTTGCAGGGGAGTGTCGGACTATCGAATTTGTCGGATTATAGAGTACTGCCTTAGACCCCCTATAGCCCGGATTTTTTTACAAAGAGCACCTTGTAATCCGAAAAATTACACATCCAATTATAAAACTTTGTGTTTTACTTAAAAATTAACGTAATTAATTAATTTATAAACATGCGCAACTTTACATTAGGAAATAATTGTGTACAAACAAATGTACACGCGTACTAAAATAATCAAAAATTATTAATTAATCACTGGATGAAAATATTCATCATTATTTTTTTTTAACATTGTTGAAATGTCGGATTACAAGGGGTGCCGGATTAGACAGGGGCCGGATTACCGGGGGTCAACTGTATTACGAAATTATTTTCCTTTAAAAACCCGACTTATAACTAAACAAGACAGTCCCTTGCCGATTTTATATCAGACAGCAGCGCCGAAAAACCGACCAACTTACGCCCAACCTAAACTAAATCCCAAAAGTGCGACAATGCGTTGCAAAGTGCTATTCCACCTGAAGTTGCCGCCGACACCCCCCCCCTCTCCCCCCGCACTCGTCCCGACCACCCCCGCGCCAACAAAAAATAGTATCATATCTCGTTACCCTATCTGTCTTTTGTTACTTGGAATATGGATGTAGGTTTCGGATGCGGTATACAGGTGGTTTTAAGATAGCCTTTGTATGTTGGAATAGTCTAGTCAACATGTTCAAAAACGTGTTAAATAGAAATAAAGCTCCTAAAAATATGAGTGATGGCTCATTCGATTCGGAATGACGTCTAGAAAAATGTTTTTGAAGGGTATATTAGCACATAAAAAATTGCAATTGTTATTAACAAAATAAAAAAAATAAAAAAGGTATTTAGTTTTTCGTTAATAACTTTAAAAATAATAATATTTAAGGAATTTTGAAAAAAGATCCTGAAAGAGGAGAAAATTTCCAATAAAAAAGAATTAACTCCCGGAACTCTATCTATATTATTTATATTATTTTTTTTATACTGAAAATAGAGCTCCGCGAGGGCGTTACGGCATAGGCGCCGCCTAAAAAGCCGGTATATCACCTAAAACAATTTATTTTTAATATTAAATGACAATTTAAAAATTTGAAAAAATTTTGGTGTAATGTAGACACTTGAACGAAAAAAACCTCGGTGACAAAATTTTTTTTTGTCGATTTTTCAAAAAGTTACATCATTGTTAATTAACTAATTTTTTTCCAATCTCTGTTTTTATAAATTACGGCATAACATTTTTAATAATTGATCTAAAAATCTTTTCGCTTCGTGGAGCTCTTCATGTTTATGTACCTTATAAAGTTATGCAAAAAAAATTAATTTAAGTTAATTATTTTGTTAATTATAATTTTTTTAAATGAACTAAAAATGAAATTTCTAAAAAATGTTATTAAAAAAAATTTTTTTTGATAATGTATTATTATTGCTGTTTTTGCATCTAATATAGGTATTAATTATCATTGGAAATTTTTTTTTTACGTCATTTGTTAAAAAATTATTTATAAACAAATAGACTATTTTGGGACTTAAAAAAAAAATCTTTTTACCATATTATAGCATAGGTGGAATAATGATTTTTTAAAAAAAAAAATTTTCTTAAATATTTTTTTTTATATTTTATAATCGTTTTTTTTATATTTCAATTGTTTAAATAATTAGTTCAGAAATTATATTATTCTTAAAAATAATCACTGACCCTTTTCAATAGAATAACAGAGAAATATTTTTTTTTTATAAATAAATTAATTGCTTATTAATTTAAAAAATTGTTATAAACAAATAATATTAACCTTCATATTTTTTTTCGAAAACTTCAAAAAATTACAAAAACAACCATATATAAAAAAAGTTAAGAATTTTTTTTTTTTTGTATTTTTTTTTATTTTATTACAATTTTTTTTTTCTAAACTTTTTTATATATGGTTGTTTTTATAATTATTTGAAGTTTTCGAAAAAAATATAACGGGTCATATTATTTGTTTATAACAATTTTTTAAATTAATAAGCAATTAATTTATTTGTAAAAAAAAAATATTTCTCTGTTATTCTATTGAAAAGGGTCAGTGATTATTTTTAAGAATAATATAATTTCTGAACTAATTATTTAAACAATTGAAATATAAAAAAAACGATTATAAAATATAAAAAAAAATATTTAAGAAAAATTTTTTTTTAAAAAAATCATTATTCCACCTATGCTATAATATGGTAAAAAGATTTTTTTTTTAAGTCCCAAAATAGTCTATTTGTTTATAAATAATTTTTTAACAAATGACGTAAAAAAAAAATTTCCGATGATAATTAATACCTATATTAGATGCAAAAACAGCAATAATAATACATTATCAAAAAAAATTTTTTTTAATAACATTTTTTAGAAATTTCATTTTTAGTTCATTTAAAAAAATTATAATTAACAAAATAATTAACTTAAATTAATTTTTTTTGCATAACTTTATAAGGTACATAAACATGAAGAGCTCCACGAAGCGAAAAGATTTTTAGATCAATTATTAAAAATGTTATGCCGTAATTTATAAAAACAGAGATTGGAAAAAAATTAGTTAATTAACAATGATGTAACTTTTTGAAAAATCGACAAAAAAAAATTTTGTCACCGAGGTTTTTTTCGTTCAAGTGTCTACATTACACCAAAATTTTTTCAAATTTTTAAATTGTCATTTAATATTAAAAATAAATTGTTTTAGGTGATATACCGGCTTTTTAGGCGGCGCCTATGCCGTAACGCCCTCGCGGAGCTCTATTTTCAGTATAAAAAAAATAATATAAATAATATAGATAGAATTCCGGGAGTTAATTCTTTTTTATTGGAAATTTTCTCCTCTTTCAGGATCTTTTTTCAAAATTCCTTAAATATTATTATTTTTAAAGTTATTAACGAAAAACTAAATACCTTTTTTATTTTTTTTATTTTGTTAATAACAATTGCAATTTTTTATGTGCTAATATACCCTTCAAAAACATTTTTCTAGACGTCATTCCGAATCGAATGAGCCATCACTCATATTTTTAGGAGCTTTATTTCTATTTAACACGTTTTTGAACATGTTGACTAGACTAGAAGATTAGTTATGTTGGAGTTAAGATTTGATAGTATATTTTCTCAGCAATTATATTATAATTGTTGTTGAAGTGAGTTAGGAGGATAATCTTTTTGCTTGTTCGATGTGTTTTAGCACCTAAGTTGTTCAAATATGTTTGAAATGTTTTTTATTGAAAAAAGTGACTTTGTAAAGTATAGGAAACGATGTGACATAATTTGACACAATCATTATTAAACGTTCATAGGTGAGATTTAGTAATTAATGAAATTGCAAAATATATTGCCAAATGATGAACTTAATGCTCTAAAAAAACAAATAAAAATCAGAGTAGGGTGCCTTGAGGTTCGCGTCTATTCTACTCATTGAGCTGCAATAAATTCACTTAAATACCATATCCTAGGAGTCATAATCTTCTATGATCCTGAAAACGTATACGAGTATACTATTACGTTCAATTTCGTAAAGAAATGGTGTCCATTTTAATGTATCGTATCTTTATTTTTTCCGAATACTTTTAATTTAAATAAAATAAAAAGACATAGTCGGGGTTTTCAAGAAATCAGCCGTAAGGTTTTCATCCAATGAATAAATTAGACCTTGCGGTAATAAAATATGTCGAAACTGAGCATTAAAATTTAATTATTAATTTTTATTATTGAATTTGTATTGTTTTATGTAATCTAACCATTCTCATTTCAGAACTCATCTGAAATTAACGAAATTCAAGCAGAAAATACTAAGATTATTCCTAGCATTAGTTTAAAATTTACATAACAGTAATAAGTATGGTATTAAAAAAACATTTTTGAGACTGGCCGAAAATTAATTAAGACAAAAAACATTATATCTAAAAATCAACTTCAAAAAGGAGTTTATATAACTATCAGTATATAATAAACATACAACATGTAACATAACACGCGAAAAAAGATATTAGATATGTTGGTAATTTACAAACGAATCTTTGTCTGTACCTATTTATAGTCGCGATGTTTAAATAGAGAATCGTAAAAATTTCAAAAACGCATCACAATACACGCTGTTTTATTGCCAGCAGTAATAACTTTTGAAATAACTACTTTTATTGAATGACGATGGTCCGAGAATGTTAGTGGGTAGAATTGCGATGTTTTTCTTCATTCTTTTTTTTTACTAAGGTAAGAGAATCTCGGCTAAAATGTTTAGAATTTTATGCGAAAATTTTAATGTGTGTCCGATTGGCGATTACAATACATCCCACATTAAAGCAGACTTCGATAAAGGATTGTCACTGCGATTGGTTCTTGCTCTTGCAGCACAAGTATGTGAGAGGTCTGGGGTTCAATTCCCGGGTCTGGCAACGTGTTATTGGGTTTCGTATACGAAATGATTAGTAGCAGCACAAACTTTGGAAATTTCCCCGAAGAACGACAAGTTAGTATGAAATGAATTTGCGACATGTGGGTGTAGATTTGCACCTCCACCTATCCCTCTAGAGATAACAGGCGTGAGTAATACTTCAGATCAAAACCTCCAGAAAAATAGATTAAACAAAAATGTATCGCAAAATATTACTTACCCAACCTTACCAATTTCCAAGTAAATCAATAAGTGTATGTACCAGGTACGTGTATAATATATATGGGCATTAACACAAATACTCCGGGCGTATGTAGAGACGATGCTATCCCGTGCTGCCATAAATTACGAGCATTCAAATGGCTCCGATACGAATTCGGTACCGCAATTAACACGACTGGTTCCAATTAGTGATGCGCTGCGATTGATAATTGAAATGTATCGATGTGTTTATTAATACAAAAAATAATCTCGAACTGAAAAATTTTAAAAATAATGATATGGATAACTGTTTGCTAGTGTGGTAATATGATAGAAAGTTGGTGTTGCGGTTTGTGCCTGAAAGAGGGCAATAGTTCGCCATCCATTATTAATACTAGTGTTTCTTGCCCATTCTCCAGTGGTGACTGCCATCTGGACAGGGTGGCAAATTATATTTGGAAAAGAATTAATCTAAGTGAGGTATTTGACACTCTACATATAATGAGTATGTATGTAGAAAAAAAATAGATAAACATGTTTACATCGACTATAAATGTGTTTTAAATAAATACACCCAGCGGTCACATGCATAGTTCTGACTGACACTAGGATCCAAGTCTTGTGCTGTGGGTAATAGAAGCTACGTGATAATTTTCGGTCTTGCAAACACCCATATTACATAATACATATATTTATGGATCACACAAACATTTGTTTCATTGCGGAGATCGAATCCGCGGCCCCTCGATTCGCAAGCTGATATCTATCTAACTGTCCAACAGAGTGTTTCGAATTAATCGATATAAATCTATCGATACATAGTGACATCGTGCATCACTACCGCGACACAAAAATGGTTTTATTCGCTATCTAGCCAATAAGTGTGTAATGAATCTCGTAAGTACCTATGAGAGATAACAGCCAATTCGGTTAAGTGTGGGCACACCGTGTTTTTTTTTTACCTCGTCTTGATTTTTTTATAAATCTCGTGTATTTAATACCGGTTTCGCGCGCCGTGTTGCCAACTACAGCATCTTTTCGTGTTGTTTATGTGTTGTAATTGTAGATTTTATTTCTCGGAGATTACATCACTGCTTTAATATTTGAACGTTTTGTCCTGCAAGTGGGGTTTTGTCACGTTCTCGCGACATGTTGTGGTACTGTTGGCTTTTTTAATGAACGAAATTTTGGGATTAGTCTTTCTGACAGTAAATTTGATCGTTTCTTTCACCTGTAGTCCAAACGGAGTAGCTAGGGCTATAATTCCACATTAATGTATAGTTTATTGGTGATGTTCGGTCTTTTCTGGTTCGAGTCTTTTTTCGCTTGCCATTGTTATATAAAAAAAACTCCTAGCCGAAATTCGTAATAAGGGTCTCTGATCAGGAAATCCAATTTTACATAATTCCATTAAATATGTTTAAGCTAGCGTTGAAATTAATTGCCTGAATAAAGAAATTCCAATCTTTGGATCAATAACAGAAACAAATCAAATGTTCTATAATGTTAAAGTTATATTAATCTACTATTGCCTTAATGAAACTTACTGGCTTAGAATTACTTACTCCCATTTCTAATTCGATCTGTTAAATAGATAGATCTACGATATGTGTTGTAACTGATCGGCTGTCCACACACGGGCGTTACAGCGCGGAAATTGTTCCAGCGTGCACGGAATAACAAATACAGCGGTTTTATGTGATAATAAGGAGCGCCGCGTGTGTACTGTTTACAGTACACCGCTAGTGATGGGAGACTTGCTGATGAAATGTATGTATGTAATATGGTACTTGGGGCGCAATGGTTGCAAAAAAGTGAAAAATATTTTTTTCATAAGTATAAAATAGTGAAGAGAAATTTCGCTATTCGTAATGATATTTTACCAGTTAGATTCCAAAGGCAGAATTAGTTTAAAAATGTTATAAATATGGGTGAAACTAGTAATAATGTGTTAAAAGAATGTGTTCCTTGAAACAATTTTTTCCGTGCCTTTTTCAAGATTTTTATAGTTTTTGGAACCAGGATATCTACGTGAAATTTATCTTAATGTGGGTTCATGAATGAGTGGTACTCACACTTATTACCCGAGCTCGCAAACCCTTATTTTTGACGCAATGTTGAATAATTAAAAAGTTTTAAATCAGATAGACTTATTACAAATGACATTATTTTTTCTATGGAAGCCATTAGGCTTATATTTCGTACCTAAAATGAATGGCGACGGGTTGTTCACATCACTACATGTATACGGAAAAGGATCGTTTTGTCCGTTAATGTATTGACATGTTACTATAATGACGTGCACTTGTACTTTCGTGTTTGTGTTTATCTTCACCACTTGAAATTAAAGGTTAGACATTAAAATCTTATAGATAGAAAATTAAATCTTGTCTTGCCTCAGTTATGCGTATTTAAATATTATAAAGAAAATTACATTAATGAGTAATTAACAAAAGCAGTGATGGCCTCGAGGTTTAGGCGCGCGGTCGAGAATCTCGGCGGTCGCGGGTTCGAACCCCAGGCACACACCTCTGACTTTTCGAAGTAATGTGTGTATTCAAATTGAATTATCACTTGCTTTAACGGTGAAGGAAAACATCGTGATGAAACCTGCACACCTAAAAGTTCTTAGGAATTTCTTAGGTGTGTAGTCCGCCAACCCGCACTAGGCCAGCGTGGCGGACTATGGCCTAAACCCTCTCAATGGTAGAGGAGACCCGTGCTCAGTAGTGGGCGTATTTGGGTTGATGATGAAGAAGAAGAGTAATTAACAAACAATCTATCAGTCCACCGATCTCCATTAAAAAGTAGAAGAGAGAACTATGCGAAGTAGGAAGAATAATGACAATATTAAAATGTGTTTCTTATACTTTTTGCGACACTTACCTACACATCAATAAAACCTAACTTGCTCTGTGGATAGATCGCCGCTTAACATCAGATGCTGAGTATAAAATAAGTTGAAAGGTCAGCTAATAAGACTATGGCTCGAAGAGACAGTTCTGGTAGTGGCTGTCAAATGAAATTTAGTTTAGTATTTTGAAATGATTTTGCTAGCCATATGTACCTACTAGTAAATAGTTTGAAGGGATT
The DNA here is from genome assembly GCA_030295005.1 of Cephonodes hylas. NCBI lineage: Eukaryota > Metazoa > Arthropoda > Insecta > Lepidoptera > Sphingidae > Cephonodes > Cephonodes hylas. The sequence continues at coordinate 14,528,416 of AP025364.1, forward strand.
TTTGACAATGGAAGCTGGATTTTTACCACTCTGCACTTAAAATATGGTGCTAGTCCTACTGTGCTATAAAAAGACCGACGAGGTATTTTTCGTGGAGGTTCGATTCCCCAAAATATTTTGATGATCAATAGGATTAATAATATTTAAGAAAATTTAAACATGCTAGTTGTTGATTTTGTAATTATATTTAGTATAAGTTTTCTATAGAACTTAATAGGCTTTTCTACAATTTGTATGTCTATCTTGTTCTATGTTCTGTTTTATAGAAGTTAATTGTGTTGGTAAAACTAAACCAATTTTTTATGGATATTTATTAAGCTGTTAACAGCAAAGAGTTTATGCTATAAATCATATTGGCTACCTTATCTTTTCCCGTATCTCTTCCCGTTTCTCTTCTAATATCTGGGGAACAATATTATTTTATTTTTATCTCCTTTATTTGGAGCAAATAACTGATTGCTAACGCTTAAAGAAGCGATAACTGTGTTAAAAATCAATAAACCAAATTTTCGAAATAATTTTGGGATTTAAATTTATATACAAAATAACCTTTGAGTTACTTTTGCAGTAGTTTTTCAGCTGAGTGACGTAATTGATGAAAGTTACTTGATGATTTCTGTTTTGCCATGCAGCTGCAGGATGTAAGACTGTAGGTTTTGTCACTTTTTACCAACACAATTAACACTTGCTTTTTAGCCGCAACACGATCACACATTTCGACGCTTCAGTGTTCACATTGAGCACTAGATCTAGTACCTATCTTCATTTGCATGCATACCTATATTCTAGATTATCCCTGTATGTTTAGACTGTAAATGTAAGCAAAGGCTATTGGTCATTAGATGAGTAGTCTGTAGATTATTATCTTTTAATTGGGAATATTCTTAAAATAAAACACCCAATTTGACTAATTTTTAATTTCCTTTTCCGTAAATAGCATTATGTTAAACAAATTATGAAATATGTATTTATTATACACGTAATTTATTATAAGTTAAAATATTCATTAATTTGATGTTTATTAATAAATTAAGTTAAATAAAAATATAATTTAAATTCCTTTTTTAAATTTATTAACTATTTTATTAAGTCAAGAATTTCACAATGTTTTTCCTTGAAAGTGTATAAAAACATCTATTTCCCAAAACACATATACCTACCTGTATAAAAATACTACAAGAATACACCTTTTGACATATCTGTATTATATTCCCCTTAGCACATATACATAGCCATAACTTAAACGCCTATTGTAAAATTTTATACCGAAATCACAAGTCCATAGTCACTAGTGTGGGCTAGTCTCGAGGGTGTCTAAGTGTGTGATCGGGGGCGGGGTGGTGACGTGTCCGGTGCGCAGGGCGGCGGGGGCGGCGGGGGCGACCGGCGCGCCAGTCGCGGCAAGCGGCCCTCAGGGTCATCAGCTTCAGGATCCCTGGGCAGGGGAGCGCTCTCCGACCCAGACCTGCAGAGCCGACTGCAGCCCAACCTCAACGCATTCTGGGTTCGTACTTGCATGGATCCGTGAATGTTTTGTGCCAAACCTAAGCACTGCCGAGTTCCAACTCGTGGCCTTCCAAGGCCAGACCCCGACATGCCCCTAACGGCCTCCCCGAGGTACCGAACGGGGTAGCTTAAAAACGCCTTGCTCTTGTAAAAAAGGCCTGCCTCCCACCAGTGACAACCCTATGGATTTTATCAAATTCTTTGAATATCATCATTATCATAAACAGCCTTCAATTCACCCACTGTGAACGCACTATGGCACGCCACTGGGCTCGATCTTCGGCTCTCCTCATCCAACCGCTGCCAGCCACCTTGCGGATATCGTCACACCATCTAGCTTTTAAATATGTCACAGTAAAATTATAAATACCAAATTATAATCTACCCTGTGAGATTTTCTTCCCCTATCCCACCACACACCCGCCACTGTAACTCCTGAGCAATTATTATACAGACCTCGTAGAATCTAGGAAGAATTTAAGTGCCTTTCGGCGTTTTTGCCATGCCTATTACTGGAAGTTTACATAACAGCTCGCGCTTTAGGTCCAATTTATTCAATAAATCTTGTGAACTTGAGTAATTAACCTAACGTAACCTAACTCTATAGACACATAGTAAGGGCAACCAATCAGGCACAACATTCGAACCCTCCAACATTTTAAAATTGTGATTTCACAATCTCGCGAGATAGATTATTAAATCTAACGGTATTTACAATTTTACGATGACATATACAATAGAAACTTAAACTTACGCCCAATACTATCGACCCGTAAGAAATAAAATACATATTTAGTCCTTACATCTGTGAAGAAAAGTAAAATCAGTTGGATAAGTTAGTTCATTTTTTTTTGTTTGGGTTCGTTTATTTTTGACTCTGGATTGTAATCTAATTTTTTTTCTATTTCTCCGTCAATCTTTCATATTCCATTCCGTCAATATATTATCTATCATGAGTTGTTCTTCCTTACTCTTGACTTTAAAGAATTATACTCTGTCTTCCTTTTTCTTTATTCTTTCTCCTTCTATTACTACAGTTATAAAACCTTCTTGCACCTTCGCTCTTTGCTGTCACTTTATGTCTTTTGGAGCTTTCTGCATGTTTCTTAACAAGTTGTTTATTTTAATTTGTCTTGTGTTTATGAATTTGCGGTGTGTTTTCAGAAAAAAGATTTTAATAAACTGCTGTATAAATATAAAAAAGTAACTCAATGTAATATAATATTCCAATGCGCCACTGACTTTCTTTAATTAATCGGAGCTCGGTTGGTCAAGCCTTAAAAATTGCCTTATGCATATACTGATTGAGTGCAGATTACTAATGAACATATATTTTATAAATAAGTTATTAGTTAACCAGCCTTTTCCGTAAAACAAACGCATTTTTATCAATAACATGAATTACTAAATAGATTTTAAAATTTACGATTGTTAACAGAATTCGTTGTGAAATAGCGTTTGGCATAAAATTAGCCTTCAAAACAACATTATATTTTGAATCAAACTCGATTATACAATCAGATTAACTAAAGATTTAATAAACTGAAAGAAATAAGAAATAAACAACATACTTAACATCAGATGGCTCACGAGCTCGTTTGCCTCCTTTCCAAAAAAAAAAATTAGATAAAAAAATATTATAAAATCTATTCAAATAACATAAAGAAGAATTCGGAGCAGAAAAAAAAAACAAATTAAACCTGGAGATAATATTTCAGTCATAAATTATAATAATAGAATTAAATTACAATCTTTTATGCCAGTGAAATATATTTATAAGCAAATAGTTATTTTTTGACATCTAATTTGGAGACGTTATAATAATTATTAAAAATAAATTAAAAAAAAATGCAAAAGGTATGCATGAAGGAAAAATTCGGTAATGTTCCCAAAAAACTGTTGACGCGAATAAATTAAAACACTTGTCTATGGATAAACAGCATTAATCATTGCTCAAAACAAACCAGACCAACCACAAACTTACACCATAGACTTTTGGAAAGTCTGTCACATTGTTATTTGAATCACAAGAGATTTGATTTTTATCTTTTTGATTTGTGAATTGATAAAACTACAACGTCTAATTTAAAATATATCTTATGTGGATGGTATAAGGTTGATTATACTAAAGTTTTGTTTTTCGTTACAAATGTTCTATTTCCTGTTATAATAGAAGATGCTAATGTTAATGATTCTGTGTTGAGTGGGATGATTTGCATAAGATCAATATGGCGTCTGGACACTGTAATGACCTTAAACTTTAGTGATGCCTTATTAACCATTACTATACGATACTTGTTTTTGAACGAAGGTTACTTGTCGTTTGCGTCAGTGCTGGTATTGTACTAATAAATCCAACTTTATTTATGATACCTGACATTATTGTTTTTCAAAGAGGATTTATGTTATAATAGACGAAATTTTAGAATCGTTTATTTTAATCACAAATTGGGATGGGCTGATAATTTATTTTCTTAGTCTAATTACTTCTACATTGAATCTTGGAATTTGCTGAATGTTTCATCCTACAGAACAAAAAAGTGTTATACAAAAACGACCTAAAATTTTATATGCATCACTTATATTTTGCTACAGATAAAGTAAATAGTAGCAAATAATAAGAACTACGTTTCGTGTTTACTTCAGTCATGGCATTTTTTTTTATAATTGATCTTCTACATAGTACTCGTATGAAAAGTCAAAAGCTTTATTTTAAGAAATCGAACTGAATAAATTCGTTTGTAAATATGTTACGCTTCCTTTCCAAGTAGCTGATTTCAGCAGTAATACAAAATATTCTGTGAAATTTTATGTTCTTTAAGAGCCATCAGCAATGAGGTATTAGATTCTTTACCAAACATAAGCAGTGGTAGGTCCACTATCTTCTATGACCTGTGCATATTTCTTTAACTCTTCGACCTCATTCTAAATTTTAAATCCAAAAACAAAAGAGTATCAGATGTACGTATCCTCATTTTTAATCACATATTGCCTCATTTCTCCAACACAATTGTGTAAAACACAAGAAGGTACCGTTGTCCGTCTGAGCAGTTAATTTATGGCCCACCGCGGCCGTTCCCAGACTCTACGGCTGTGCGTTATTAACCGCCCAAATTCCGTATGACTCTAATAGAAATCACTGACATTGTTTATGCCAAGGTGATAATGCTTGTTAAACTTTTAGAAAAATATTTTAATTGGGAATATTTTAAAATGGTTTGTGGTGTGGGTTAGTTTATCTAAATATACTATTCAAATTATAAATAGAATGTGTTAGTGATTGATACTTGAAAGCTGTTCTAACGTAATCTTATTTCTTTTATATGAAGAAATTATTTCCTTAATAGATGAATATTATTTTTGACTCTTAACGTTTTCGAAACTAAACGTTTTTGTAAATTTTTCATACCTAAAAGTTCTCATAAGTCTCTCTCAAGTCAAAGGGCATTTTTTGGCGTAGCTGATAAATGTTCAGTTAAATAAATAAATAAATAAATACACCCAACAGTCACATACATAGTCCTGACCCCACACTAAGATACGAGTCTTGTGTCGTGGGTGTCAGAAACTACGAGAGACTTTTCGGTCTCACAAACACCCAGACCCGAAACAAATATTTGTGGATCACACAAACATTTGTCTCGGTGCGGGGATCGAACCCGCGGCCGCACGTTTCGCAAGCTGGTATCTAGCCAACTGCGCCACGGGGCTGTTGTAGTAGAAAGAAAAAAATCTACATGGTAAAATGATTGTAAAGCTTCATTTAATAATATAATTTTGGACACCATTTTGTTCATTGTTCTAGAACAATTATTTTCACTGTGTACAAACAATTGACCCAATTACCATTAACATAAAATGCCCACGCTCTATACAATATTTTTTACTTTGCCTTTGGTTAGTGAAATAACTTTCTTCAAGTCACCGATGCTACGTGCCGCTACGAAACGCTACGTCACATCGTAGCAACCTCTACGGTAGGCGACAGTTTGAGAACCACTTTCCTGTTTCTACCGTACATTTCACGGTGTGTTATATTATAATCATATTTTTACTTAGCACATATTCGTTTTGAATGTGTGTATGTGTGTGAACAAGTTACAAATGAGTAGGTTTTTATACAAAATGACATTAAAGTCAGATTCATAATGGTTTTATGGAGGAAAATTTTATTAGTAAGTGGGCGGCTAGTAGGTATACTGATCTGATTAGTAAGTTTGTAATTGATATTCATGCTATGAAAAGTTTGAGGAAATACAAAAATATCGTTTTAACCTTAGAGTTTTGTATCTTGTCTTGCCTAGTCTAATTTATTCTAAATTACTTCTAAAAAATATTTATATACTTCAAATATATACTTTTAAATCTACACATTTAGTCTAAATTTACAATAATGAATTACATATCACATAATAAACTTGTATCTCTTGTGGGCTTCTTTACAAGTACCTCCTCAGTACAAGTTTTCAACGGTTTATTTATAAACATAAACTTATGTATCTATGTTAGTTACAAACAGGATTTACTCATACAAAAGACTAAGTATATGTATGAAACCGCTGAATACAAAGAGCTCGATTGGAGTGCAGAGGCGGCAGATTCTAATGGCGGTTTTACGATGTTTCGCGGTACGGGATTGTGTTACGCGCTGGACCTTCGGCGGCTTTTTATACTCTTTGTTAACGGAATTGGTTTTTTAAAGGCGTTAGGTGGCCATGGAAGTGCAGAAGGGTCATTTACAATATGTTGACTGTGATTAAAATTTATCTTTAAAATTTTCTGGAGTCTTGGTAGTCGCGGGGTCCATTACCGCAGATTTTTTGTAGTTATGTTTGATTGATTGTATATCACTAATTTTAATATTAATTCATGAAAGACTTGATGTTTACGAGAAAAAAATATATCGATATTTATCATATCTTACTAATATGGCTGCGTCTGTGTGCCATAATTTTTCTAAAGTATCATTAAAGTTATTTTCACAATAGGAGTAATACGTGTTCTAATATATTTATAACAACAATTTATCAGACAGGCCAAACTACGTTCATCCAAAAAAAAATTTTTTTTGCCTAGACAAAGTCTCCACTCCTCTCCACCCAAAAATCATCTCAAAACGGCTCCCCAAATTGCACCTTCTATAGCCCTGTACTTTGTGCCCCCGTTCGCGTTACAGGGCGTCCAATTAGCGCTGCCCGGCCGAACACCGGCGGACTTTTGTTGCCGATGATTTATGTCTAGAACATTATTACCTCCAGTGCCAAACATTCTGCCCGTTTTAATTACCTATAACTACGCCTTGACCTGGTTGGGATGTTCTCAGACTTCAACAAAGCGACTAGCCTAGGTTGTATATTGAATTCAGATGGGTCAATTTTAACGAGGTTTTTTTATTAAAAGGTAATGGGATATTTTAAAAAAATGCACCCGAAAGTCCAAATGTACTAGAGCTGATGCTAATAACATAGTCCATGAAATATAAGTCACCGGTCCACCTTTAAAAGTTGATGATCCAGATGGGTCAACTTTAACGAGATTTTTTTGGTTATTGATAATGGGATGTTTAAAAAAATGCACCCGAAAATTGATTTGTACTAGGGCTGATCCTATAGACTATCTATGAAATATAAGTAATTGGTCTCACTAACATCCAAACTCGAACCGATTACATATTTGATACGGGAATCGAACCCAGCGCCCCCGCTGAAGTCAAAGTCAAAGTCAAATTTCCTTTATTCAAATAGACTTTCACAAGCACTTTTGAATCGTCAATATTTTATGCTATTTTTTTAAAACTAGTGCCGCTTCGAAACGTGTTATCGCTGTGTAGCATGCTTCTGTTTGCATCACGGAAGCCGACAAATGAAACAATAACTACATGTTATTTTCTTATAAATGAGAAAACTAGTGTTTTAATTATTACTAAGAATTATATTTTAGGGAATTTAGATACACAGACTTCTTAGTCTTTGTCGTTCGCAATAATTCTTAATGAATGCACATTTATTTGAAATAGTCAGTCATTAACTTAAATGACATAGCTACGTGCATGGGTATGTGAGGTTACGAAACTATTTTGACCTTATATAAATTAAGATCCGATACAAATATTTATTGGACAACTAACAACTTGACTACTTGGATGCTACTTAACAATTTTTTGTTCCCTATAACTCTGCCTTTACCGGTAAAGCTCAGTCGTGATAATTAAAAAACGTAATGAACCATTACAACATATCTATAACAAAATCTATTAAACTTAAGTAATTACACGAACGGGGAATCGAACCGGTAACGCACAGATAAATTACGAAGATACAGTTGACAGTGGCGTGCGGTGATGATATAAATTAGAATAAGTTTTAATTAGGCGACCACACGCGTCGACTGCACTCTACCGGCTCTACGTAGAGCACGTAGGTGGATAATGTAGAGACGGGTTTAACGATTCCACTTTGATATATGTGCGCGGGAAAAGAGAATGTATACATATACTTTGTTTTATTAATTGTTTGTAATTCGATGATGGTATCTATGTGTTCGGTATACAAGAATCGCTTACTGTAACTTCGTGCTCAATTTTTTCTGTCTTCTATACTAAAATGACTGGTAAAGGTGTAAATTTAGACTGGACAAAGTACTCCACTGGCGAAACATTATTGCGGTGTTGTTTTACCAGCCGATATTGCATCTCAATTTTTTGGTTAAACTTAACCCATATTTTAGTCACCTTATCACCAGCCTCATTTACCTCCACTGCTGGACCCATGTTTTCTTGTATGACATACCATCCTTATCCAACTGCTGCGATCTTGCGAATATCGTCACCCTACCTAGCCAGAGGGTGTCCTATACTAGGTTTTCTCTAACATATTGTAATCACTATAAAGGTGAATAGGCATGTCCTCCAGGTAAAAGAAGCTTTAGCTTAAAACTAAGCCAATAAATATCCCTATAAAAAGATGTTTCCCATAAAAAAACTTACATCCACAAATCCATTTACGAACTAGGCGTTCGCAAATCAAACGGTTTAAGACTTGCCAACATAATAAACTGCAATTCGACAACTTCCCTAACAGCTCCCAACTAGTTTTATGTTCTACCAACATTAAAAAAAAATCATTCGCCGAACTAGTGTAAAAGTGATGTAAAACTCCTTATTGCTTTATTAATGGCGTATTTATAGATTTGACTGCCTAATAACATTGGTAGATTTTTTTTATTGGTATTTTTAATGAGTTTTCGCTTAGTGCCCGCTGCAATATAGTTCGGTTAATTAGATGGGACGATTAAATTTCTAACATCGCACACTCGCTTTGTATCTTAGAGTGGTTTTTGGGCGGCGAAGGGAGTACGCCTGTTATGGCGCAGGGTTCCGTATATTTTTTTTACGAAATTGTTGAACAATGAAAGAGGTTGTATACAAACTGAAGTTAAATAGAGATTTGTACGACTTAAAGATTAAGTCGTACAAATCTCTATTTAACTTCAGTTTGTTTTTTCCACTGAAAAAAATAGTAATGTGTATAGCATAATAGTAATGCCTACGGGTTTGCTTTACACTTGCAAGAGATTACATCTTACACATTTGCACTAGGCTCTGTGTAGCCATCTCCATAGATATCTTCTTTGTCTAATAGTTGAGATATTCCCGTTTAGATGTCAAATTGCTAAAATTTAAAGCTTTAACATTATTATTCGGAATTTTATAGGACATGCAGAGCCTAAGACGTTCTATGGAATTATTGCCCCTGGCTAGGCTTAAACAGTTTCTATAGTCCACATTCATTCATCATTTTCAATAATATTTTCAAATCACAACTTTTAAACGACACTTTAATTTCTTGGATTTACTACCGACTGTTTCAGAAGATTGTCCAACATTAATTGATCTACTTAATTATTTATACCTAAACATTAAACAATACACACAACCAAACAAAGCTACTAAAACCACCAATAACTAAACCCAATGAAACAGCACACGCATCCCCAATACCGAGAGCAGATACCGAAGTAAACAATTTTAACGTGCCATGATCAGGTATAGAATCACTATCTGAAATCGTAAACAGCACTCGTCCAAGACTATTTTATACGTCCATAATAACCGATAAAGTACTTCGGTTATATTAGTGTTTATCTTTTGATCGGTATAGCGTGGTTTATGGGCCGCTGTTGGGAAACTGTTGGTATTGTACGCAAGTCTCAGTTTATTAGTTGTTTACGCGCGAATGGGGTTTCAAAGTAAGTGAGTGTGGTGAAAAAGAATGCCTGAAAGTGTGGGGAAGCAGTTTATCTACAGATTTGCTGAATAAAATTGGGGCTTTTAAATTACATGCCTTAATTAATGCTTAAACATAGTAGCATAACTGAAAGAGAATTCGAGGACTATCTTTCAACAGTTTTGCCTAAGCAAAATCGGAGACCTGTAGATTACATGACTTAATAAATGCATAAACAAGGCAGCCTTCGAGAATGGAAACCTGTGCAAAAGTTCTAAAGCATTTCTTAGGTATTAGTTAGACCAACCCGCACTAGGCCAGCGTGGTCGACTATTGCCTAAACCCTCTCAATGGTAGAAGAGAACCGTGCCCATTATTGGGATGTAAAATGATGATGAATTTAGTTTAAATTAGTGACTTACCTATAACTTGGTCACAATGTACCTTACTCTTAATTCAGTCATAATACTTTTCATGTGTGTTTTATGGCTATATTCCCGACTTCATCTCTATCACCAAAGCTACATTAATAAGGAAAATATCTTTGTTTATCCCCGTGGCAGTTAATAGCAATAACACAAACTATAGTAGTAATATTCCTTTTATATCGGTACGGTATAATATAACAATTAACGGGCATACGTTTAATTCTCCAATCAGATAAGAGGTGAAGTCATCCAAGCGCAATGTAAGCCGAATTCATTGGAACTATTCGGTTATTCTAATTATTTTTCGAGAAACTGTCGGGTAATTTATACTGGACCCGTTCTAACTCAGATAGTGTGGGATTTATGAGCGGTTTGTCGAGATTTTGTCACGTGACGCTAGTTACCGGATCTTGAGAATAAGGTGATATTTTACATGGTCTTAGTGTATCGTCTATGTAAAAAATTGCTTTTTATATTATACAATGTCTTATCACTTAAAAATTTTCATTATAGGTAAAAAACATATTAGAAGGCATTATTTATATGTAGGTAAAAAATTGCATAAAAATACCACAGTCTTCGAAGAAAAAGCAGTTGTATTGAACGAGGAGACATTAAAAAATTATATACACATTTTAACGTAATATCATATAAATAATAATAATGCACAAGAAAAATATCGTACGTGACCCAGAACTACGAAGAAGTAAAGAGCGTGGATTTCACAATTTTTTATAACTCATAATTGTAGTGATTTAAATCTTGATAAAAACAGTCACAAAAAGACTTATTCTATGATTAGATCAAGCCATCCCACATTATTCCTGCTTACCTATACTGCACCTTTTAAAATAACTCTGCATTACTTTAGCATTCAGTCTATCAATAGTATTTTGTTCACAGAAGCGCCGTTAATCGTGCCATACATTTGTGTGTGTGTGTGTGTGTGTGGAGGCTTGTTTTGGGGAACATCTCGTTATTTCTGTTTTATTGTATGAATATATAATGACATCGGCGCGCTGTGTTGCGACACCGGCAATTGCTGAACTTAGCGATTGATACGGTAAAATTTTCATAGATCACGCGCGATGTATTAATTCAGAGGTGGTGTTAGGTATTTATTGATGCGGTTGTTGAGAGAGCCAATGTCTGTAACATTTTTTGGTAAGGGCAACTGATGAATCAATTTCATAATTGAGTGTGATCTAATATAAATTAAGGGGTTTAATTCTCTTTCATAAATAATTCAAATTTCGCTGAACTTACCATCCAGTGACGGTACTTCCATAGAAGCCCAAAATAACAAGTTAATTAAATAAATAAATACACCCAACAGTCACATACATAGCTCTGACCCCACACTAGGTTATAAGACCTGTGTCGTGGGTATCAGACACTACGAGAGACTTTTTCGGCTTCTGTGAATGTACCGCAACTGTTACCAAGCAGTGGTATTTATTTTTCATGCTAGTTAAGCAAACATGGCATTACCATTAATTAACTTAGTTGACTTCACATATTGATTTCTGATGCACTATCTAAACATATTATCAAAAAACACCCGAGTCATTGAGATAGGATCTGTTTAAAAAAATCTAATTAATATGCACGTTAATAAACTAAGCTACACAAAATGCGAATAAGGCTATTGAAATGTAAAATTTTGCTCTTCAAATGCAAATATATGTCGTGATAATTATTATGCAAGATTTGATATAAATCACCTGCGAAAATATTTGAGCTAATGACTTGGTTTTTATAAGTTTAGTAATTGGAGTACATTAATCTTTTTCATTGATATATATGTTTGCAAAAATTATTGATAGCTGGATATTTGCCTCCTACGCACCCACTATGAACATTTCTCTTTAACCTTTTACAAAGAGTTATGCAATTTTGCAGCGTGAAGTTATTATGCGGATTGGCTTTTTGTCGATGAACTAAGTTTGGTTTTCAGTTGACCGATGTTGAAGATTGAAGTATAATATTAACACGTTGACGGACAGTAGGAACAAGCGAAGTTCGAAAATTGACACTATATGTTTTTGTGATTTTTAGAATGTTAGAAGTATAGTTTTACTCTTTCTGCTTAAATAAACTTAATTTTAATTAATTTAGTACCTTTAATTAGGTTGCGGCTATAACCGTCATGGCGCCAGCGGACTCTATACACTAAGTGATAGGACGATGGCGGCTATAACAGCAAAAATTTAAAAACGTAAATGACATGTTTAATGGTTTAAGATGTTTTCAAAACACGACACTATGCTTCTACGTATACGCCAGTAAGTGCACATTTGTGCTGCTATAGCCGTAGTGTATAAAAACGACCGTTTCGTTTTGGACGGCTATAGCAGTCATGCCACATTGTGAACTTCGCTTTGACGGCTATAGCCGCAATTGTCCGTCAACGTGTTAAAAAATTCTATTCAGTAGTGCAATACTAATTTTGCACTAATCATCCAGTTTCAGTGTCAATTTTTGACAATAATAGTTTCATATATTGCCTCAATATGGGTATCGAGCAAAATGCTATAAATGATGGATTCTTAATAAAATGGTCACGGAAGCTGTGATTGTAAATTCGTCAACGGGAAGAAGTTACTATAATTGTAACAGGTTCGTAATTGACTGGTATCAATTATACAAATATCGAAGCCGGAACAAGTTTATCGATGATATCTATAATGATTTCAAATCAATAAAATCATTTACACACATTAAATATGACGTTATTAAAATATGCTGAAGTTAATATTTGCATATTAATGGACGGTCTAAAACAAACATCATATATGTACATCATCATTATCGACATATTCTTTGATAATTATAATTTGATTCCATAGTGGTATCATTTTGATATGTTTCGAAAAAGTGACGCCAAATGACTATTATCATCATTAACCCATAATTTTACTGTTAAAGTAAAAAGGAATTAGTGAATAATAAGAAGCAGTGATGGCCTCGAGGTTTCGGCGCGCGGTCGAGAATCTCGTCGGTCGCGGGTTCGAACCCCAGGCACACACCTCTGACTTTTCGAAGTAATGTGTGTATTCAAATTGAATTATCGCTTGCTTTAACGGTGAAGGAAAACATCGTGATGAAACCTGCACACCTAAAAGTTCTTAGGAATTTCTTAGGTGTGTAGTCCGCCAACCCGCACTAGGCCAGCGTGGCGGACTATGGCCTAAACCCTCTCATTGGTAGAGGAGACCCGTGCTCAGCAGTGGGCGTATATGGGTTGATGAAGAAGAAGAAATAAGAATTCATTGTGGATACACATACATCACTTGGAAAATTCAAAGGTGGGTACTGGGGGTTCGAACCTGCGACCGCCGCGTTCGCCAGAGCTTTATGTAAACGTCTGAAAACTTTGTATAAAATACAAATGACACTTCGAATAGAGTTTTTACGCAAAAAAAAAATAGTATGGTAAGAAATCACGCAAAATCCCATCTATCGAGGCAGTCTAGTAGGCAGAATTGGATCGCGATCTCGATCTATCCCTTCTGCGTCGCGCTTGTTCTCTGCCGCCATTAGAATTGAAATTGATAAGTAGGTATGTGGCATATGCTTGTTTATGACCGTCCCGTATCTTTATTATTCAAATCTCTCGGACCGGTCACCGTTTAAGTTAATTGCGCCCGTGTTGGACGTACACTTACACGGGTTGTATTTTTTTCTCATTTACTGATTATAACATTTATGTTTTTGTATATTTCCATCATTAATTAAATACTAACAAGTATGTAAAATTCAGTACCTACATCCTTGTTCGGTTTATTGCATGTTTTCGATTCGTTTTATAAGGTATCTTGATAAATAATTACATCCCACAGTTTGAATTCTAGATACATCAGAATAAAAAATTTAAAAAGCTTCTTGGTCACGTTGCAGAGATCGAAACTACAATATTTTCTTTGTCAACGTTATGTATAACTAGCTTAAATACCGTGACTATTAAAACTTACGTTATTAATTATAAATATTGCTCTTTTAAAGTATTACAAAGTCGGCCTGTAAATATATTCCATTGAATAAAAAGCTTGATTTCGTAGTAAAAATCCGAAGATTCGATACTCAGTAGGTACGGGTCTAGTTTTTACCACTGGTCAATATCTAAAGCTTTTTCTCTAGATAGATAACAACCTATAGTATTTCATGTTCGATTCCGTTAGATTCACATTTAACGCCACAAATGTTTTTTGTAAAACAAAATTGAGTTCTTTTTTTTCTAATTATTTTCTATCAATGTAATGCAAAAATAAATCACGATCGATACAGACGCATTAATTGTAGGTCACAAACATGTGTAATTGCGTTACCCGCGCCGCACCGGGCCGGCTCGTGGGAACCGATCGGATACAATTTGTAATCACAATAAATTACAATTAGACTTGCGCCAACTTCCACGTCACACATACCACCGTTACACCACTGGTAGGTTGTTGAGGTTTGAACAAACTGCAGTAAACTGGAGTTGAAGATAAAATTGAAACAGCGAATCTAATGAAAAAGAGGTCGTGGGTTGTATTAACTAGTGCTAGCCTTGGAAAGCGATATTCAGATACCTATCAACAGCCCATGTCCGTCCTACTGCTGGGCAAGAGGCTCTTCTATAAATTTGAGGAAGAATCCAGTGTTTACTGTAATTGCCACCTATGGAATTTGAAGTAAAACATTCTTTCCTGAAAAAAACCGTACATGTAGAATATTATAAGATTTTTCCTGTATTGTTGATAAATCTTTAATTTATTCTTTGACCAATTATTTTAGTTTATTATCTTTTATTTTGGCCTTCGTGTTCCAAACAACAATTAAGTACATTTAATAATTATGCATTTAAACCGTAAAGGAAAACATCGTGAGGAAATCTGCATACTTTAAAATTTTTGCACAATAATTTCGTAGGTATGAAAAGTCTACCACACACTAGGCCAAGGTGGAGGACTAGGGCCTTAAAAAAGCCTTGTGTTTCTTTTGTGAGTGAGTGAGACATAATTATGGATTAATATTATATACATAACAAAATAGCTGTTTTGAAACTTTCTGTTCATCATATGACTGTGAATGGCGGATATGAATCGCTTTTATGACAAATTAATGACGAAAAAACATTAGAATAGGATTTTAATATTTGCGAATAATTAAATTTTACGACTTGTTTTATTTATAGCTTTGATATTGTAGTAATAAATTTCTTTTAAGGACTTTTTAAGTGTCGTGGAAAATGGGCGATGTTGTCCACGGATTTGTCATTCAATAAACTAATTTACTATTTTTGTAGTAGCTTAACGATAATAAATGCAATTTACTCAGTTTAATCCAAAGATTGAATTTTATTTTATATTATAAGTAATGTTTAATTATAAAAAAATCTAAATTTTGTTTTACAAATTGAAGTAGGTGCAGTAGGATTTAAAACATTCTTGATCACTTTTTCAATTTCAGGTTGTTATGAAAATATTAACAACAACGACAAACTTTTTTGTTTATTGATAATATAGCGGCTGAGCTTAACATTTATAATAATTGAATATTTATACAGATAAATAATTAAAATTAATAATTGCATGTGCATCTTTCGTGATACGTTCAACTCTAAGATATTAAAGATATATTTTTGATGCAAAAGTATTATTACTTTATTATAATATATATATTTTTTTAATTGTAGCGTATGTATGACTTTTAACAGAAGTATATTTAAAGCTTTAATACTTTTCAAGGCTGTTTTCGTCACCTCAGTCAAGACGATTAATCTAAAAGAAGGTACAATTTATTATTTAAGGAGTATGCATGCAATAAATGTGTATATAATTATAATTGGACGGGTATAAAGTGTTTTTAATTAACAAAATGAGATCGATAAACGTCAACTATTTATGTTTATTACTCGTGATGAGTTAGTTTGGTTTTGTGTGTGTGCGTGTATGTATGTGTGTTTGTGTGTGTGTTTGTGTGTGTGTGCGTGTTATAAATAATTCAATACATTTGTGTTGATGTGCGGTGAAACTCGGTGCTGTACCGAACTGTTAGGTAATTATTGTACGGAAATTTTTGTATCGATATGTTTGTTCGATTTTGGGGTCATTTGAATGGTAGTAACAAAATGTTATGTACGAGTATATATTACGTGCAATGTATTTGGTATTTCAGTTCTAAAGCTGTTTTGGACAACGCTATTTTATCATAGTGATAGAGTTCTTCTCAATAGGAGGGAGTGAAGAAATTTTAGTCGATCATTTTATCGATTGAAACTTAAAAATTCTCACTAAGGAACACGCGCAAATGTGATGTGATGTCGTTTCTTCTTTATCGTGATAACACGCTGCGAAGCGGCAATAGAAGAAAGTGTATTTTGACTTTGAATCTGATATGATAATGTCGATTGCTCAATTGCGACGATCTCAGTCATTATGTTCATTGACAGCCAATACTCACAACATACTTCAAACAACGAGTATCATAAAGTCGATCGGTGTCGCGGACGCAAACAGGTCCGGCAAAGTATGGCACACTTGTGAAGAAACTTTACTAATTATGAAATATTACCGATTTACACTAATTTGAAACATAAATCTGCGCCGGAGTGATATAATGCGCGGCCGCACCGTCGTTGCTTCACCTCTTAATGAACTTATAGAAACTTTTCACCTACGAGCCTTACTGAGTGGTGGTTAACTAGGTTACTTTTTTATTGGTTCTTATCCGTCTTATTGCTCACTCGGGCCGCCTTAATAACAGAGAGCGTTTAGGCATTAAGCAGTGATGGCCTCGAGGTTTGGGCGCGTGGTCGAGAATCTCGACGATCGCGGGTTCAAACCCCAGGCACACACCTCTGACTTTTCGAAGTTATGTGTGTATTCAAATTGAATTATCACTTGCTTTAACGGTGAAGGAAAACATCGTGATGAAACCTGCATACCTAAGAGTTCTTAGGAATTTCTTAGGTGTGTAGTCCGCCAACCCGCACTAGGCCAGCGTGGTGGACTATGGCCTAAACCCTCTCAATGGTAGAGGAGACCCGTGCTCAGCAGTGGGCGAATATGGGTTGATGATGTTTAGGCATTAGTCCAGGTTGGTGCTGGCTGCCACAAAACACGCTTAAGAAATAACTGAGAACTTTCAGGTGTGCAGGTTTCATCGCGATGTTTTCCTTTACCGTTAAGGCCAGTGAAAATTCATTGTGGATTCACATATATCAATATAGCTTCGAAAAGTCAGAGCCTGGGGTTAAAACCCGTGACCCCCGAGATCCGCGCGTCAAAACCTCGAGACCATCTTTGCTTCTCATAAAGTATAAAGAAATGAAAAAAATATATGCGTATAACACATACATTTTAACATTAGTTTAACACTGACAATACTCTATTTAAATCCTACTTGAAAGTTACGAAACTTCAATACATAAAAATAGTTATAGCAAGTTTGTTCCAAATATTCAATGTTCATTCTCAAGCTTATGTTTCTATGACGAAATTCACAATTGGATGTCCGTGGGCCGCGTTACTAAAATGCTAATACCGTTGTTATTACATTTCGCATATATTAGTCCGAGTTATGGGCATTCGACAATGTGCCTCGTGAAATATGATTCGGTAATGTCCGATTTTTATGACACTTGCGATGTCTTGCGTCATGGGCGCATGGGCGTTGATCTGTAGTGAGAATAATGATTTGGATACAAGCGTTTTGTGTCCGTGAATCATAGAGATGTGCTTTTGAATAAATGCATATGAATGCGAAAATACTTTTTGTCATAATTCTTGAGGTTGGGATTTTGATGAATTTAATATGGGTTACTGGTAACTTAGTGATGTTTTAATTGGGTATGATTATAATCAAATGTCTTTACAAGTAAATACAGTGTAAACAATTGATAGTATACCCATTACCCGTGATCTGGATCATAGATAAAAATGTATAACTGTGTTTAGGCATTCGTCGATACACAAATCTTACTAAAATAATAAAAGTTGGTTATCCTTACGTTTAGATATTAATTTAATTTTGCCTACCTCAAAAATAGAACCCGAACATCCAGTACATCACACAACACACACTGGTCCTCCAAGTTGATATAAATGTCACTCAATTATATTAACCGTCCGGTCAATGACCGGGTACCCGGGTATCCATTTTAACTTTGCAGATATAATTTAATAACTTTTTCTTAAAAAAAATACAAAAACGTCTGGATCCCCAAAATTTAAGTAGTTTTAATCCCAATTGTTGTTAAAAATTATTATAAATAATTATATAATAATAGTAATTAAATACCAAACTTAACACCTCCTTCGTTCAATGACCAGGCACCCGGGTACCCACTGAAAGTATTACGCATGAACGTCGGTAGTACATACAAAAGAAACTGTTTGTTTAAAGTATTTTGGTCATTTGACTTTAAAAATTAATAAAAAATAATATAATTTATAATTAATTTTATTTAAATATATACATTTTTATTAGCAATAGCTAAAATAGTAAGTAAAAAGCACATAATTCCCGTCATATTTCTATTAGTATAATTTTCTTTTATTATTTATTTATTTATATTGTATAACTTTTTATAATGAGACACTGCTACACGGAAATAAAAGTACATTTTATCACGACGCATATCCAACCCATGTTCATCACAAATAAGGTTTTTACATACTGAACATATTTTTCTAGTTTTTGCGACGTTTATTTTTAGTTATCTTAAAAATACTGGGATCTTGATAATTTACTTGCTGTCGTTTGCACATATGGATTGATAGCTCGGTCAGGAAAAGATTCAATCGCCACTTTCGTTTAGAAATCCCTCAAAATTTGAGGATTCTTCGAACAATTTATAATGACAGGAGTACCTACACAGTTGTGTGCCCAATAGCCGATAAAATAATCGTCGCTCATGCCATTTTTAACGGGCATTTATGATTTTCATTATACAGAAGATATGGTAAAAGTAAGGCGACATCGAAAATATTATAGAGATATGTTAGAGGCCATCTACGCGTTGTAGTATATCTACCAAGCATTTTCTTCATAGTGGCCATTCCAGCTTTTGACCAGTCACAAAATTCAATAATTGCGGGTTGTTTCTCTGCATTAATACTAATTTTTACTTCGTGATGCATGGACTATAATATAATTAGTGCCTTTTGGCACATAACTGGACATAGTTATGTTTTTTATGATAATTAAACGCAGTCGATAATGCCCTCTCGCGTTTTCGATTAAGCTATTGCTGGTGGAATAAATGCCTTATTTTTCTTCAAAATGCTGACAATCGTCAAGTATCACGATAGTAAACATTTTACCAATGGAAGAGTAGAAAAAAAATTATCCAATGAAAATGCTATCCACCAGTAATGTTCCTTCTTGATTGTTGATACGGAGCCACCAAGACTGAAAATATTTACCAACGTTTTTTTCACGTTATATATTTATTTATATTTGTATACCTTTTCTTACTTTTACAGCAGATTTTAAACGTAATTGGCAATAAGTTAAGGTAGAACCTACATATAACGTCTGTTCACTGGGGTTCTAAAATTAATGTTTGGGCTGAAGGGCCGATTACTCCTAAATAGGTCCCTAAAAGGTCTAGATCCTTCTATGGGGCCTATAAACTGTGTATAGTGTCCATAGTTATTTAACATGCCACGTAGATAGCTTACTAATAACTTTTCGACCGTAGCATTATATGTGGGTACCCGGGTACCCGGTTATTGAACGAATGCTGAAAGTTTGGTCATTGACCGGAAGGTTAAGCATTATAAAGTCTTGTATAGTAAATGCCATACAAAGCACCATTATAGGCCAATAGAAGTTATCAAAGCGATGTTATTGAGCTTTACCGCTCCTATCCGGCTAAACCGGTGACCGTCCATTCGGCACCACAATTAACACGAACCGGACAATCGGTGCTCACCGTTGCTCAAGATAGTTATTTATTGGGATGCACTTAATGAGATTTTTTTGGGGCAATTTTTTATGGCGTTTTAGACTTTGTGTGTAATAAGTACGTGCGTAGAAGATTTACAGTCTATTGAGACTTTAACTGGGAAGTTCTAGGTTCAAAACAAAGTCTTAAAGTGAGGAAAAAAATCCACGAAGTCGCTGGAAACCGCTGGACCCGAAACAAACCCGGGGCGTCTAGATCGCAGAACACATACTTGTGTCGCGACACCACGAGGCAGTCCAAAACCACACATCATAGCATAATGTAGCTTTCAGTAGAGCAATCTTTCTATTGCGGGCAAGACTAATAACGTGGTTTAACTTCTGAAACATAATTAAAAAAAATTAGGTCAAAGGCATCTAGGATGTCCTCGATAGACCCAAGTCACTTTCGCACTATAAATCTCCAAATCCCCTCCCATATTGTAAAAGACTAAACAAACATCGAATTAAAAACAAAAAATATTACGTAAAGACGTCACACACATACTAATATTAATATTTTTTTATGTAAGCCGACTGGTACAAGAGAAAGTCGTGGCCAGTAAATCTTTTTTGCGTATTTCTAAATTCATAGAGCACTTGATAAAGCGAATGTAAAATTAATTTAAAATGAAACAATATATCTCTGCGACCTTTCACTAAACTTTCCCATTTTACTGTGCTGTACAGGCCCCTATAAAATATCCATAAACTGACTAATAAAATGTAGGAACGTGATCTACGTTTGTTTGTTAGGCGGTTTGAGCACCGGCGGGGGAAACGCTGCGTTTATTTTTACGCCGACTAGCATCAGCTTTGCGGAAGTTAAACACTAGTCTTCAAAGGCGTTGTGATTCTGGGATAAAGCAATCATGTTTAAAAAAAGTTTGTAAAATTAATTTTGTAGTTTCAAGGATCTAGGAGGATCACAGTAAATTGACGGTAGCGTTTGTGTTATTTCCTATATGCTTATATGAAATAGTACCTTAAGGGAAATCTCAGAAGAAAATTGACTGACAAAAGTACAATACGCAACGTCTATAGTTGGATATAGTATATCATTGTTTGACATTACAAAAAGCTAGATTATATTGTTTCATAGATACAATAAGAAGAGAAGAGAAATTTTACTATGTATGAAGCTAAAACAAACCGTATGAATTGTAAACTCTTGAGCTATTTTTTCGTTTATTAAAAATCTACTAGGCAGATTCTCTGATCAATCTGTAACAAAAATATCCACTACCTATTTGCCTATCCGCTTACTCTGCAACAAGCCTTACATTAGACCGGAATAATGCATTAAAATCCAAGCGATAATCAACTCTATTCCTTTCACATTAAAATTTCCTTTGTTTTAATTACTTAAGTATACCGTTGATATAAATTAATCGCCACTTTGGCCGTGATTTATTGTGCTTAACACATCAATGATTGCCGATGGCGGCGGAGTGAAGAGTTGTCGACGGTCGGCCGAAGATGCTCCCAAAAATTATTCATATCCTCATCTTAAGTATATATTTGCATATCGCTCTATAACTGTGAAGGAGGACATAAAAATATACCACGTTTCTCGATTAATTGTATGAATTATTAATGTCAATAAGTGGTTAATGAAATATGCGTCGGTGACATAAAATTTCTACATTCTTCCGATTTCTTCTTAAGGCGCGGTGATGTCGCATTACTGTGTCAAATACTACGTTCAAATACTTGGCGTATTCTTCATTGATTGTATAATGTATGCTCTTATAATTAAGAAGAGGATGTTATACTTCAAAAAACTACTTTTGAATTATTGTTTTAGTTTATAAATTGTATTCATTAGTAAATTTAGCATGCTTAAAATCTGTTAACGTAAGTGATAATATATTCCTAGCAAATTCAAATTATGGTGACTGTGTGTCTAGTCTGACGTATTTAATATTCAAAGGTTCTGTGTCTGTCTGCTTCTTAGACATAATAAAGGCAGATTAAAATCAGATTATATCAAATATTTATTGCATATTCATAAATATACGAAGCTATGTTGTTATGATCGAAATCTTTTTTCGTCACGAAGGCAGTTGACTTCTTCGTCAAAAACATTCTGGAGTATATTTTTAATGATAAAATACTATTATTAACGAAATATAAATATTCTCAAAGCAATAAATTTGCTTTTCTAAATAACAAATCATCTTGTAAATCCCAAAGTAACGTAAACTAAATAAGTGCATATTAAGTTATATAAATGCGCCAAGAGTACTGTCCAAAACTGGTTTCACGCACGCAATGACTCCAATAAAAAACATATTACCAATAAAACAGCATCATGGGAAAAGAATTCGATGGAAAAACATAATAAGTTCGTTAATACGAAACAGTATGGAGGTCTAATTGCGTATCGCGGTGGTTCTAGTCCGATTTACTTTCCAATCTATGCATTTGGAATTATTTCACGTTTGTATGGTGATTTGTGGCGGTGCCATTCATTGGCGGAAACGTTGGCGATTACGTCCACATTGACGGTGTGACGGAGAGACTCTGTGAGGAAACACACGGGAGGACGTTGTTTCGAGATACGCTGTGTATTTTTGAAAGCTATATCTAATTTTTAATTTTTTAAAGCTATTTCTATTTTTTAAAGCTCTCGATAGCCTGGCGCAGTTGGATAGATAGCTTTCGAGACGAGAGGAAGCGGATTAAATCCCGTACTGGGACAATTGTGTGATCTACAAATGTTTGTGTCAGGGCTGGGTGTTTTGTGAGACCGAAAAGTCTCTTACAGTTTCCGAAAGCCATATTTACCAGCTAACTATAGTAATATTGTCGCAGGGGTTTTAGTTGCTATAAGGGTTAATGAAAATATACTGTCAGGAATACTATTCATCAAGTATCTTTGTGGTCACTTTACTAAGTCTCCATGAATAAATCAGTATATTAGACAAATTATAATAGACTCTCTCGTGGTCTT
Source organism: Cephonodes hylas (assembly GCA_030295005.1). Taxonomy (NCBI): domain Eukaryota; kingdom Metazoa; phylum Arthropoda; class Insecta; order Lepidoptera; family Sphingidae; genus Cephonodes; species Cephonodes hylas. The sequence goes on from AP025364.1 coordinate 14,551,467, forward strand.
GCGGCTCAAGTATGTGACACCTATTCCCGGCTCGAGTACAGGGTTATTGGATGTTTCCATTAGAAAATATTCAGTAGCAGCACGGAGTCTAGAAGTGTGCACGAAAAACGGTAATAGGCTGGTCCCTTGTACACGGTACAAATGCACCTCTACAATCTACATATTTAGGGATCACAAAGGTGAAGTTACGTACATAATATTTGTGTGTATTTATGTACAATTGCAAATGCACTTTAAGTTTAAGCATCGTAAAAACATGTAAATGTCCTTGATCAATCAAAGCCGAGCAATAAAGGAAATATTATCTATTGTTTTTGTATTCATTACAATCGCTGTTCATACTATATAATTGTTTAGCAAAAAATGTACTGCGTGCTTTATTGATCCGTAACAATTATCTGTGGCCTATCCTTGTGCAAATTCGCATGTGAATCAATTTTGTTACCGCATGACCGGCCGATAACCGTCGATAAACTTCCGCGTAATAATTTACGATATATTGAAAATATTCTATAGATTTAAAAATTGGTTAGTTTTTATGCTACACGGTAAAACGGCAGCTATTTGATGTATCAAGTAATTGTTGATTTTATACAATTTTATAAGTTAAATCATTGTCTTAGGTGTGTAGTCCACTAACCCGTACTAGGCCGGCGCGGCGTGGTGGACCAAAAATTTTAACCCTCTCAGTTTTAGAGAATGCCCATGTCCAGCAGTGGGTATATGGGTGGATGGTAATGATGATAAATTTGCACCTATAGACGAAGCAGACTCCTTTCAAAAGAATATAGGCAGGAAACTTAAAATTATTTGGTCTTTTTTTAAGCTCTTACAGGACTTATGTAGGTATATCTTACTGTATATTTTGATGTGTCCTCACTAAGGGACAAAAGGTAACTATATGGGCTTCTTAAATACTATCGCCCATAGGGAAAGCTAAATCACACCACTAATGGAAAACAAATATTAATACTAGTGTAAAATAAACGCCAGTATGTTTCCTAAGTCAATGTGGCTTATTGGGTACAAGTCGCCATAATGTATTCAGCATCAGAATTAAATGATTTTAATTAAGCAACATGGATAGATTTATATCATTTTATACGCATCTTCACAAAATTCGGCCGCTAACGGTAAGTTTCCCTATATAACCGCTTCGGGGTCAATGTGTCACATTTAAATAATATGCATGTTTGTAAGGCATATAATGTATTTGCTAATGGCCGATTGTAAATAGGAGAAAATTATTTTATTACTCGTACTGAAGACGTTTTTGGGTGTAAATTATGATTATGAGTCAAAGGTGAGACTTGGTATTCGGAGATTCGAAGATTTCGTATGGGACAGTAGCACGTACATTATTTTAAACCGCTGATGGCAGTTGTAAGCGTTTTATACGATTTAGTTTGTGCTTTAGGTATTAAACTGTTATTCAATGAATATCATTAACAGATTAAAGTATTTATTTAAATACTAAAATCTACTTTCTTGTGTTAGGTAATAGTTTTTTTTTTATAATGACACAGTTATTCTACGAATATAAAGAATTTGTTGGATTTATTTCAGGGCAATATTATAACTCAGATTGTTTGAAGAGCTTTTTTAATGAATTTCAAATACTAATCAAATATTTGTTAGTATATATTTGAATATACTTAATAACCTAGAGTTAGTTTATTAGCAATAGATCGTTTGAAAGATATAGAGATAAACATTAAGAAGTTTGCATTAATTGGCCAAATGCAGATTCTAAAACGCTCATCTGCCCTGGAATTTAAAACCACGTTGTGAAAACTTGTGAATGAAAAGGGTTTGTTTGTTAACTTTTATAAATTTTGGCCTAGTTGGGCCAGCGTGGTGGACTAAGGCCAAATCTTTGTGTAGAGGAGGCTCGTGGCCAGTAGCAAGACGTATATAGACTGATATAGATTAGCTAAAAATAGATATTTATTAGAGAATAATTTTAGATATTTGTATATCACGGTTAACGGTATGCAACTTCATTATTTTAATTCGATTTCCATTTTTACGATTATTTTATACTCTAGAACTGTTTGTGTATTTTATGATCAATAAACTATTTTCTTGTTCCTAGTTAAAAACTATCTGTTTAGACAAGCGGAGGTTAAATTGAAATCACGTGTAACCCCGACACTAATATCACTTCCTAATATTAGTGTTTATCGTTATTTAGAACTGATTCTTCTGCAAAATATTTTTGAATAATTTATTCATAATCAAACTACGGTTATTGCAAAATTATAAATTCTTTATAGAATTTTGGCGATCGTTACGGATGAATTTATTATATAATTTTTGAAGCCTCGAAATTCTTTTTTTCTTGTTATTGTGAAATTGTTATGTGCTCACAACGCAATAGTGCATTTGTTTTGATACCAGCTAGCGAGACAAGAGGTCCTGGGTTCAATCCCCGTTCTGATGCAAATGTTTTTGTTATTCACGAATATTTGTTTGGGGTCTGAATGTTTGTGATGGCGAAAAGTCCCTCGAAGTTTCTGATACCCACCGAAATTGTCTTAGGAACCGGGCGGAAAAATTCTTTCCATCCTATGAACTGTTATATTCCGTACAGAAATTCACGCCTAAATTCCAGAAGGAGTAGATAAATGTGTATTTCAAAACCCACATTTTGCTATCAATTTTTTGAGTTACTTAAACAGTAGGTGAGTCGTTCAACGGGTATACACAACTTACCGATAGTGAGAATTTCTTTATTTAGAAACACACTAAGCTTTGCCCCATTCGAATGAGAAAGAATCTCTACATTGCACAATAATTTCGCGGCGTCATTTATTCACATAGATTTTCGTATTAAAGACACTCAGATATGTATATAATAAATAAATAAATAACACCCAATAGTCACATACGTAGTCTGACCTCACACTAAGATACGAGTCTTGTGTCGTGGGTGTCAGCAACTACGAGAGAGTTTTCGGTCTCACAACCCCTGACCCGAAACAAATATTTGTGGATCACACAAACATTTGTTCCGGTGCGGGGATCGAACACGCGGCCACTTGTTTCGCAAGCTGATGTTTAGTCAACTGGGCCACGGGACTGTCAAGATATATGGTAGTTTTGAGTCTATAAACCCCAGCCAATTACATATGCATAATGATTCCCACTGATTGTTTTATACTCCGAAGCAGTAAAAATAATAAAGATTTGTTCGTGAGTAGTAAAGTAATAAATATAATAAAGGTCATGTTTATGGACGTGTTTTTGCGAGCGCCAGATGCACCGCGTTAGGGACTCGGAATGTCTTTGCCAAATGTTATACATATGCAGTACTCGCATTTGTTCTTGTGCGGTACAGAACTTTGGAGATCCGTGGGATGGTGTGACATTATATCCTTGTTAGATGAGGATCTATTTGAAAAAAAAAACAAAATAATCATCTACAGTCTAGGAGAAAAAGGGAATGCAGTTCGTAATATAAAATGGTTTATACTAAGAATTGACTTAAACGTATTTATAAGAAGTAAAATATGAATTAAAAAAATAACTTATGATTGATGTGATAAATTGGAATTTAAAAAATCCTTCATTTATGTCATTCTATCTTTGAAGAAAGTATCTCTGTTTTTACGGCAAAACTATTTAAAAAAATGTATGAATTTAGGTTTAAATATAGATTGTAAATGACGTATATATTCTCCGTCATAAGTTAAATTGATTCAAAGTTTCTTTAAAAGGCTAACATTTGTGTGATCCGAAAATATTTGAGCCAAGCTTTGATATGTCTTTTGTTATATTTAAGACACATTTGAATTTCACCACTTATTATAGATCTTAGATAAATATGCTCATCTAAATGTTTTTCTTTTCTTAAATAAATAAATATTATACGCTCTCTTAAAATTTTACGACTGGTCAATATTTATTTAAATTAATTGATTAATATATAGCGCCGTAGTTAACCATTTATAACATGAGAATTTTATGCCATATACTTTCTATTTATATTACCTCGTTATGTACAATAAAATATCATTTACATACTCAACTTTCGTATGAATATATTGAAAACCCTTTAATGAATGCAATCATTATCAACGAATAATCTTTAATTTCGAAAGACTTTGGGCGCAATTAGATACTAGCCTTTAGACGAAAGGTCGCAGGTTCGATACATAGTTAGAGCCCCAAACTATACAGTCTTGTGGGTGTCGGAAGCTAAGAGAGACTTTTCGATCTCATAAACATCCAGAAATCAAAACAAATATTTGTGGATCACACAAACATTTGTCTTGGTCTGGTAGAAATGGATAAAAAAATACTATTAAAAAAAAGTACAATTTAAAACTAATATTTTTATACCTTGTACGGACACACATAATTTAGCAATGAAATTAGATTAGCAATTAATTAAATTAGATTTAAACAAACAAATTTAATTTAGCAATTAAATTAAATTAGATTTAAACAAACTTTCCTACTGACGTTTCATACTGGAAAACTCACAGTCTAAAGTTAGTACAACAAATTTGATATACGGAACTCAAAACGTGTTACTAGCGATACAATATGGTGCATATAGTTTTTGCTCGGGATTCTTAAGGAGGCGTGTTTTTTTCTAATTTTCGGAAGTGCAAGGAGCGTGCCATATGTTGTGTCGGATTACATCGGCCGGTGTGACCTCCGACAACGTCGGTCTATGAGGCGATTTTAAGCAGAATTAAACAACGTAATAAAGAATTAGTGGAATAATAATAAGATAAGTGGAAGATCGCCGATAGCGATAAGGCCGCCATTTGTGACACTAGATTATTAAGTTGTGACCTGTAATAATGTCGTGTCTGTCTTTATGGTATACAATAGAGCATAATAAATAAAATAAATAAGTAAGACCTCAGACACGTATCAGCTACGTATCTTCTTCTTCTTCATCAACCCATATACGCCCACTGCTGAGCACGGGTCTCCTCTACCATTGAGAGGGTTTTAGGCCGTAGTCCACCACGCTGGCCTAGTGCGGGTTGGCGGACTACACACCTAAGAAATTCCTAAGAACTCTTAGGTGTGCAGGTTTCATCACGATGTTTTCCTTCACCGTTAAAGCAAGTGATAATTCAATGTGAATTCACACATAACTTCGAAAAGTCAGAGGTGTGTGCCTGGGGTTCGAACCCGCGACCGCCGAGATTCTCGACCGCGCGCCATCACAGCTACGTATACCAACCTTTAAAACCTATCATCTATGTCAAACAGGGCTGTCTGTGCCCATTATGCGGGTTAATTATCGTAAACCACTGTAATAGTATTTTAACCACTGAACTGCTTCAACTATTGCGTTTTTTCTTATAAAACCATTTGAATCGCTATTCTTCAATATAATCTGTGACGTATGTATTTCCGCGCCAACATTTCCCGAGCTGTGAAATTGTGACACAATTCATTCAAATTTGCAATCACTTGCGTACGTAGAGGAGATCCGTACCCAACAGTGAGACTAGTGTAGACTGATGATGATGATGATGATGAAAGCATAATAGTAATTAGATCTATGTGAAATTACTCGGACAAGGATGAACACAAGGAATATAAAGGTCCCACGTAATTGCTAATATTGTGGCTAATAAAAAATACAAGATTGGCCACATCATCTATGACCTAACCTTTAAACACTTGTGCAGTAAATACCGATTATTGTACTAAAAAATAACGGATAATTGCCGCCTCGGGCTCAATTTGCACAGGTCAGTTGTGCTTGATAATTTTGAGCGTTTTTTTTCTATAATTAATTATATTTGCAATCAGCGATGTTTGGGAGTGCCATTGGTGTTGTAGAATAGCAATTCACGCACGCATTTTATAGGCTAGGTAAAATTGTATTACATTATTGACGTTGTCATAGTGATAAAATTGAATTCCATAGGTGGCTAAAGTTTGCTAATGGAAAAGCTTAATAAATCTCTACTTGAATTAGAAAGCGAATACAAAACGTCTTTATTGCGTCATAGGAACAATTCAATAAATAAACAAATATACCCAACAGCTACATACATAGTTTATAATACAAGTCAGTGTCATGGTATGGGATCACACAACCATCGGTTTTAGCACGGGAATCAAACCTGCAGCCTCTGGTTCTACTAGCTGGTGCACTACGAAGGTTTTCAACAAAAGTCGTCATTATCAGCCCATAATCGTCCCATTGAGGAGCACAAAACTCCTCAATAACTTTTAAAAAATTCATCATAAATGTTGTTTTCATTGTGGTGTACAGTAAAGAAGAAATAAATAATAAAAACGATATAAATAGTCAAAAACGTAGGTAGGACATGAAACTAAACGCCAATATTTGCATATCACGACGCAATAACAAAAAAACAAGCGCTAATCTAACATCCCGCACAAACATGTTATTTTCTCGTTAGTGCTAAATGAATAAACGGTATAACTACTTATTATAATAAAATTATTTTAAGGATCAAGGAGTCAAGATTAGACAGCCGGTTCGATTCTTTAATCAACAAAAAAAATAAAACATATATTGATTTCGGGTCTTGATATTTGCAAACTAAGAATGGTTAAGTACTTATGGGTATCGAGTTTTAGAATTATATTTTACTATGGTGTCGAAACAATGTGTGTTATAGTTAGGTGAAATAATTATTTCACTGCACTGGGCCAGCTTCTAATATAGCTAGAAGTGGTCTGTCCTGCCCTTCTTCTTTAGAACCATATAGTTCTGTCCTTTCCTAATGCTTGCAGAATCGACCACGGCTTGACTTATACCAGTTGTAGTCAATAAATCTTTGACTGTATTATTACTCACTTTAATAATGAACATAATATATGCAAAAATACATTACTCGTATCCGACGCATTTAAGAGCAATAATATTTAAATTTAGTAATTCCCAATCACCACACAACTCACGTTTTATTTAACAAATAAAAAATGAATGCAAAAAACAGACCAATTTGCAATGTACACGATATAACTCAGATTACGTTTAATTGCAATAATTGACGATTGAAAAAGTCATTGCGGTGCGGGGCGCGGGAGGGCGCGCGTTTTTTAAAAGCATTGTATGAATCAAAAACATTGGAGATGAGGTAAATTTTAGAATCGATATAATGCAATACTGAGTCATATTAATTTAATTGTATTTTATGATGTTCAGATAATTCGTTTTTAGAATTAGTCATCTTTTTTTCTTTTATTATTGCAAATCTTTTATTTGTGGTTACCAAAAAACCCGTTGCGCTTGAGTTGATTACTAGACAAATATGCACAAGATTTGTCACTAAAATATAAAGATTCTGAAGCTTATACACTAAAACACAAAAGACATGCACCTGATTTCTTTTAAAATAAGTGGCTGCATCAAAATTTCACAAATACAATATTACCTATCGTCTCGTATACTGAGGTCACAATAAAAAGCAAATGCAGCATGCAGTACCCGTCAATAACAAAAATGAGCGGACAATAGTTTAAAAAATCGGCAGGTCGGCCGCCGCGTACCTGCGACGAAATTATTTAATTTTCACCTTCATTAATCATATTTTTTGTGTCACAGTCAGGTACCGCCCGACTATTGCGCGTAATGCTTCCAAACCTTTTTTTCTACCCTCGTCGAGATATGCCACTTTATCTCTTTATGAAACGGCCCTATGATATATTTAAAATGTGAACTGTTTCGCGCCGACCACCTATGCTTTGTGAATAGTTATATAGATTTTTTTTGGGTAAGTGATATCATAAGAGATTTTGAGATTAATTTGTTTTAATGTTGTAAGTGAATGGTAATTGCGTGATGTGCTTTTAATTCTTTTTTTATATTCTTGGATAACTTGAAGTTCTTTTTATTTTACTTTATTTATTTTGAAAAGCTAGGTTCACTTATAAAGTTGTGGTATAATTACTATTCGCGGATTTATAATTTTTCGTTTTTTACTTCTATGAACCCGTAATATCAACAAAATACCAAAAATCTATATTCCTCTATTAAGTCCTTACCTTTACGATTTTTTTGAAACCATACCTGGGCTTAGAACGGATTAGTTATGATATTTTTGAAATCGTACCACCTACAATACGACTTATAAATTCATAAGAATTCTTACCCGCATCGCAATAAAAAAATGTTTGTCTATGATACAGCAACATGTGCCAGAGACAAGTGAGTTTATGGCCAAATGCACAGGTAAAGTTTTTTACACACTTACGGATATCACGGGGTTGCGTTACGACACGGAGACTATTATTTTTACCGTACACAAAGCAGGTAGATGTTGTTTTTTTAATATAAAATATACGAAACAATCGTTTGAGGTTTTACTATAAAGCGTAGATAAGCAGGTGAATTGTTAAACTGAGAAAATTATACAAAACGGTTTTGCACTTTAAATTTCGAATGTTGCGTTCTACGTTTGTTTGTAGTTCGGATTGTAGTTTAATACAAATGCTAATAGATGTCGCTTTTTTAATACCTACTCGGAGAAGACGTTTTGAATTACAAACTTTTATTTAATTTTCGAGAAAAGATTCTCGTAGGACTGTGGACAATAATCTGTCGAGTAGTTAGGGGACGTAAGAATTCTGCCACAGCATCCTTTACCGAAAATGGGGTCATTATGGTCACTGGGTGTACTATCGTGATGGTGTGCCCTCATAAAAAGCAATCTCGTGATGGGCGGTGACATGCGTGGCCTGGTTTCTGTCGAGACTGCATATTTCACTATGAACATATGAACATCAGGGTAGGATTGAAGTTTCTTAGCAGTAGTAACTGTTTTAGGGTACTTCCACCTTAGAATATCAACCTCTTCCTTAAACAAATGAAAACGCTGCGAGGTATACCTTGAAGGTTTCAGGTTTCAGTACAAAGTACAGGTTCAAGCCATAAAAAATAACACTCCGAAATTTGATTTTCACAGACTATAAAGGCACTTTAACAGCCCTCTTCTCGTAAAGGTAGCCGACCGGTGGTACGTGGGTAATGATCGACCTCACCAAAAGGCGAAGTTTGTCACTGAAAGAGTGACAAAAACAGTGGTGCGAAGAGTTGATTAGCGATATCCATAATGCGTTGCTTTCTAAGTTTGCGTAATGATACGCATACGGCCTGTCCGTAGTTAAATAATTCAACAGTGTCATTGGTCGGTTTATGTCGCCTGTAGCCGAATGCGAGAGCGCTCTCGAGTTCAATGCACTTTCACCTCGCCTCTAAATATTTACGAATTTGTCTCCATACGCGACGGCTATTGCTTCATTTCTGATAATGTCTAGTTTTTATTCCAGTTTAATGTTTAGAAAACGTATGCGACAATTTATCGAGGTGATTTCGTGGGGCGATATTGTGCGTTACGTCAGCTTTAAAACTACTGGTAAAATTTTGAATAAATGATCAGTATTATTCAAATGAAGCAGTGATGGCCTCGAGGTTTAGGCGCGCGGTCGAGAATCTCGGCGGTCGCGGTTTCGAACCCCAGGCACACACCTCTGACTTTTCGAAGTTATGTGTGTATTCAAACTGAATTATCACTTGCTTTAACGGTGAAGGAAAACATCGTGATAAAACCTGCACACCTAAGAGTTCTTAGGAATTTCTTAGGTGTGTAGTCCGCCAACCCGCACTAGGCCAGCGTGGCGGACTATGGCCTAAACCCTCTCAATGGTAGAGGAGACCCGTGCTCAGCAGTGGGCGTATATGGGTTGATGAAGAAGAACGGTGAAGGAAAACATCGTGATGAAACCTGCACACCTAAAAGTTCTTAGGAATTTCTTAGGTGTGTAGTCCGCCAACCCACACTAGGCCAGCGTGGTGGACTATGGCCTAAACCCTCTCAATGGTAGAGGAGACCCGTGCTCAGCAGTGGGCGTATATGGGTTGATGAAGAAGAAGATTATTCAAATACTGCTTGCTGGCAGTTTAGATTTGAAAAATGAGCTAGCTAGATATAGAAATATTGGAATTTGAATAATTTTTTACCGGTGACCTTCATCGGCCGATATTTCTTTACACCTAAGAAATGCCTAAGAATATTTGTAGGTGTACTACTTTCCTCATCATGTTTTCCTTCAGCGTTAAAGTACGTGAAAATTCATTGCTGTAGGCCACTTATCTTAAAGCGTAATATATCTAGTTATGTTATTACAAATGAATCACCTTTCGATTGTATTATTCAGAAGAATAAGATAGAAGAAGAATATGAATTGGTAGTCATTTTGAGTTGCTTGTAACATAACTTCAGACTTATGTAATGTGTACGTGCTAATGAAATCTAAATGAAAGGATAAAGATGGACGATTGTCGTGGATCTATTGGGCAGAACATTTACTAGATAATGTTCAATGGTCAGAGGGCGTGTCCATTACATGATCACCCACGTAATGTCATAACATTCGGTATTTGGCACGTAGATGCGTCATGCGCATCATAATGGCGGCATCTTAATGTTTCATCATGTTTTTGTCAAATATTTTGACTATTCACTATTGCTTAGAAAGCAAAGACGTGATTCACGAGCGAATCATTGTTTATTTATACGTTTTTAATGATTTTTAAATATTGGAGAGCTGATATATCTATCGCTGATATATATATGATACATATATTATATATCTATAGCTATTGTAGATGCCGCTGGGTGCAGGCAGTTTCCGGCAGAGTGCTTTGGAAGTATTTGGAAGCCTATGTCCAGCAGTGGACCGACCTTCGACTGATGATGATGATGTCCATGGTCAGATTAATTCATTAAAATGCTATAAATGCAGAGGTGATCTGGTGGTAGGGAAAGAAAGTTCTGTGAAACTGTCTTCAAACCAAGTAGTTCAAACGATGCCTTTTCGCATAGAATAGAAGGTCCGCTAAATGTCTCGTATGTCGTATAATGTAATAATAATGTATGTATAATGTCTCGGCAATAGGTATGCCTTTTATTTGGGACTGATATACTGAAATATTGGAGCAGAAAACCACCTCTATCTATTCCGTCGGGGAATAGTCATGAGGTTGTACAAAAAAGTATTTTTAGTAGCGTAGGGGTGAAAATGAAAAGAACAATTTCTCTTCTAGTATTATATTATTATTGAGGCAAATTCTATGCGTCAGTGTCGCATTTATAGTTCGTCGTATCGACTATCAACAACCCCAGCCAGACAAACTAATTTTAATTCCGCTCATGCTTTTCACCCCTTAAACAACCCCGGAGCCAATGTTTACGGTTAACAATTCGATTTTTTATACCGCCGCACATAATTTAAGCATTATTCTTCGAAAACATTCATGTGTTTATCGACAACAGACTTTAATCCAATGGGTTACGATTCCAAATCGCCAGTTTTTTGGTATGAGGAAGACAGCATCGACTTTAGCTAGTCGCGATTGCGTTTACTTTGAATTTGTTTTTTGCGCGGGGTGGCGCGTGTGTGGAGGGGGAGATGGCCCGGGGGGGGGAGTGCAGGTAGGTTTTTTTAAGGTCATGGGTTTTGATACATTATTGTTTGCGTCGTGTGAATTAAATGCGGGTACCTCGGGCCTTGGAAAACATTTTTGTAACATATCGCAATAAATCTTATAGTTTTGAGAGAAATATATATAATAGAATTTTGTTTCATAATGGTCTCTTTAACAAGTGTCATACATATGCTTTTGACGCATATAAAAGGCTTTTACATCCATTTATCAACTGATGTGTTTTTATTCGTAACTTAATTTGGGTTTAGCATATAGCTATTTTCAGGCAAATTTCTTGTTGATTTATCAAAAAACACCTGGCCAGAAACCTATTCCTTAAGTATTAGAAACTAAAACTTTGGACAGAATAAAAAAGGATCAGATTCACGTCGTTCTGTCTCGATGCAGACATCGAATAGAAGGTGTATCGTTTCATTTAATTTCTCCTAACAAACTGCGCCATTGAGGTTGTCAATACGTAGAAGCCGTTGTTGCAAGATAAAACCACTCATAGTCGTTGTGAAGTAAAAAAGCTGTAGCACGTGTCACAGAAGAGATAACTTGATATGATTTTTTTAAGTATTGAGTAATCTGTCATAATTATCTCTGCTGCTAGAAACGAACCTTCTTAAAAACTGAGAAGAGTAAGGTCTTATAATGTCCTGGTGATCTTTGGCAGTGCAGATGCAGTGATGGCCTCGAGGTTTGGGCGCGCGGTCGAGAATCTCGACGGTCGCGGGTTCGAACCCCAGGCACACACCTCTGACTTTTCGAAGTTATGTGTGTATTCACATTGAATTATCACTTGCTTTAACGGTGAAGGAAAACATCGTGATAAAACCTGCACACTAAGAGTACTTAGGATTTTCTTAGGTGTGTAGTCCGCCAACCCGCACTAGGCCAGCGTGGTGGACTATGGCCTAAACCCTCTCAATGGTAGAGGAGACCCGTGCTCAGCAGTGGGCGTATATGGGTTGATGAAGAAGAAGAAGATCTTTGGCAGACTTTTCATAAGTAAATTATTCTGTAGTACTCATATGCATGAAATTTTTATTGTAATACGTTACATTAGAACCTCTGGTTACAATTACGTTGGCAGACCGTGTGCCTTAACATCTAGACAAAACGCAGCCTTTATCATCAACTTCATCAGCCTACATACGTCCTACTGCGGGGACAGGCCTTCTGTACAACTGAGTGGGTTTTAACTTTTAGGCCTTAGTCCACGCTTACTTAGCTCGGGTTAGCACACACTTACACGACATGTATCACAAGTGTTATAATGACAAAAAATGTAGCAACATAAAGGTACCTACTTATGAACTAGCAAAATATTACATAGGTATGCGAAAAGTGTTATAAATGACTCTGATTAAAAGAAAATAAACGCGATTGTAGTCTTTTCGATAGCTACTACAAGCTGATTCCGAAAGACATCACTGTGGCCTTCACATCTTACCTGACTGACGAAAAAATTAAAAATACAATTTCAAATTCACACCACCATTTAAGTTTTGAAAATCACATTTACTTGTAGAATGCAATAAAAACCTTTACCTGGCGAGCTAAAGTAACACTCGCATTGCTATGATAATATTCTGTGTGAAAACATTTGCACCCCCGTCTCCCCTGCAAGCCGTTCTCCCCTCACATTATCGGGTCCATAATAGCGATACAAGGGAGTATAATTGGAGCAAATAGTCGAGCCGAGGCCGGGTCCTAAGTAAACACGTCATTTGGGTGACACTTGTTTCGCCTCCGACTAGACATGCAGTTTCGATGTTAAATCGTTTTGCTTGTATGCTGAATATTGTCGCAATATTATGCATGTTTTTAGAAGAAAAAAATGATACGTAGATAAGAAGACATTTATATGGTGATACAAGAATACAGCACATCTGATGACTGATACTCCTATCAAGTATTTAAAAAGCATTAAATATAAACAAAGACATATTTCCTATGTTTTCATTTCATGTTTCCTATATTTTTTTAATAAACATGAAATAATTATTCAAAAATCGAAATATTTATAACTAGAGTCAAAATTCTACGCACGAAAGCAATATCAATAAACAAGGGTGTAAAATAGGGGAAGCTCCCCACAAACATTTTAATCCAAATTAATTTCATTTAGCACCCCGTCATTGTTTGAAATTTTAATTCCAATATCGGAAAGTTATTTTGATATTGACATGTACCTATTCTGAAAGTTATCATTCCAAAGTATGAAATCATAGATTTAAAAATTATATTTTTAGTAACATATTCACTTCCACTCGGATAGCATAAGATGCAAATTCAGCCATACAGTATCGGTTTCCAAAATCCACAACATCTTCTGCCAATGAGAGGGTTCTAGGCCTTAGTTCATCACGCTGGCTTAATGCGGGTTGACGGGCTACACACCTATGAATTATGAAATTCCTAAGAATTTTTATGTGTGTAGGTTGTCTCACAGCATTTTTTTTTCACGGCTAAGTAAGTGATGATCGCGACTTTAAGCCTCGAGGCCTCCTCAAAAACATCACAACCGTCCACCCCGGAAAGAAAGTGCGGGCGAGCCACGCTTTTTTCAGCCTGTGACCCGGTATAAAAAACATGACATGTGCATACACGTGCATCGGGTGCGATCGTGCAGCAGCACGTATTCTCACGTCCGTAGCGCGAACAAAGATGGCGAAACGTGATTTATCGCTGCTACCCCGCCGTATCGCCCCCGCACTCGACACCCCGAGAGCAATGCGACGGTTCAAATGCAATTGGACTTCTTTTATTGCACTATTCTGAAGCGCATTTCAATTATCGATCGTTGGATGTGAAATATCGTTTTGCTTTTTGCCAGTTTGTCTGGTGTATTGTTGCGCTGCTTTTATAAGAGTATGTATTTTGACAATGTATTAAATATGGTATATGATACATTGAAAGGTATCCATCTTTTAATAAAATGGTTCTAGCTGAATTATGGCATCTTATCGACACCTTTCGCGACCTATCGACACCTTTCAACCCCAAGTTGTATAATACAACTTTACCACTCCGTCATAGGCATATATTGTGCATATGACGTCATCATAATCTTTCTCTACGTAAATTTTGTCGCGATATATTAAGCGTATGTACACAATAGACAACTGGAGTAATTAGTTCGTCATTAAACGGGGGAAGTGGCTAGGGCAGTATGCAGTAATTCCTTAGTGCCCTCGCGCCATTCAAAGCCATCTGATGTCGCGGGCCGCTGTGCGATAGTGATGTGTCAGGCTGGTGCACGAATATAATTTTTTACTTCTATTTATGTCGAACGTAAATTATATGTGAGTTGACACTAGGATATATAATAGTGAAACTGATAGTGATTATTAAAAGAGTAGATCGCTGTTAGAATTGTAATCCAAAGATGGTAATTTATTCTGACGAAAACCATTATCGCTATTTCGAAATTTCGAAATATATTATAAAGCTGAAGAGTTTGTTTGTTTGTTTGTTTGAACGCTAGGATCTCAGGAACTACTGGTCCGATTTGAAAAATTCTTTTACTGTTAGATAGCACATTTATCGAGGAAGGCTATAGGCTATATAACATCACGCTACGACGAATAGGAGCGGAGCAGCAATAAAGAATGTTTCGAAATCAGGGACATTTTTTCCTTTTTGTGAGCTTCCGCGGCGTGCGCTGCGAAAACGGTTAAAGTTTCGCTAAAATAATGTTTGAGAGAAATGTTCCTCTTTAAAAGTTCTAAAAAAAAAGTCCGCGACAGCATATGTCTATTTTTTAAGGTTGGCTCACTATAACGTTTTTTGTCCTAACCAAATTTATTTTAAAATAAAGTTTTATTTGTGAAGGTGTTTTTATAAATATGATATTAATCCTTATCCAAATAAATACGTTATTCATTACAAGTATTTAATTTTAAATAAAATTGCCCTTTACATCATTTGATTTCACTGAGTATCTTAGAAGATATTGCAGTTTTAAAATATTGATCAAGCGCGCAGTAATGATGCACAAGGCGCCGATCAACGCGTTACGGTTTCACGTTTGAACAATTTGACCGAATTGTATGAATTTTGGTATGGACATAAATAGGACTCTGAGAAGTAAAATAGACTACAACTTATTTTCCTTCTGATCTCAACCCTGTAGTCTACGCGGACGGAGTCGCGAGCAAAAGCTATACAATATATAAATTAAAACTTAGCTTAAATAAATGTCACTCAATTTTACAAAAAAAAAAAACTAAAACCATGCCCTATGAATATCACTTAGGAAATATGATAAATTGACAAAGTACACAATGTTCGAGATCTTGGTGTGGAGTTAGGTTCCAAGCTTCACCTAGATGTCCATATTGAAAACATCACAAATGAAATGAGATGAAATAATATTTATTGAATCTATAAAATGTCAAATACATCACTTAGATTCAGTCATTAACAAAAAAGCATACCAAATGTTCGGCTTTGAAATGAGGGCGTCCAGAGATTTCCACCGACCTAACACATATTTACACTTGTACAGAGCAATTGTCAGATCACAATTAGAATAAGCAGTGCTTATTTGGAATCCTCATTACAAAGAGTATATTGAATCCCTATAGTCACTCCCAGTCACCTACGTGCAATCACCATAGATGCTTCCAAAAAAGAATTTCTTACCAGGCACTCCTAAAAACATATTATGGTCTCGTCACTTTGGAGCGCAGACGTATGTTACTGGAAGTCATAACTCTGTTTGGTATATGCCGCAATAAATTTGACTGCTCTGAATTAGTGAACCGCTTATGTTACCTGGTTCCCCGCGCAGTTCACGGGCGCGAGGTGCGTAGGAGACGTTTATTTGCTACCTCCTCCTGTAAAACCAATCCAGGCGCGCGCTCACCGCTTCACCGAAGGGTTGAAACATATAACCAGCACGCTCGATTGATATATTGCATTTTTTTTAATCGCCTAAGCAGGCAGACGAGCAGACGGCCCGCCTGATGGTAAGCGGTCACCGCCGCTCATGGACTTGGGAATGCCAGGGGCACAGCCACGCCGCTGCCTACCATGTTGGCAAACGTAAATTTAAAGTCGATGCATCTAAAATTTTAATGGAAATTGAGTCCAAATACGATACTAGTGTGTAGTAGTGCACCATCCCTACGTAGAGATGCGCTAGGTCACAGTGGAGGGCTGTGCAGCGACCTAGTTCCACACAAAGCGGCCGCCGCGTGCCGACTCAGCCGTACCTACCGTCTTGCCGGGCCTCTGTCGGATGACCTGCTTAATTGACCCTAATAGACAAATTAACTATATACAAAACTTTAGGTTTTAATAGGCTTAAGTCTGGTAATATACAATGTTTTGTGAAAGAATTCGTTCTTTTGCGATATGGTACTCGTAGTCTCAAACTGTTTCTAGCGCTTCGGCAATTGTGAATTTTAGATCTTCAAAGTAATTTGCAATGAAATTTGTGATGAAGCATCTCATGATGCTTATAGTAATGCAGCAAATTAAGTGAGACTGTTTTACCAATCACCAGGTACCTACTCTCTTTTGATAGCACTGAATTTACTCTGTCTTTTATAAAGTTTTACTTTGCTATGCCGTTTTCGACAAATGAATCAATATATGTATTGCAATCACATATAATAAATAAATAAATACACCCAACAGTCACACATATAGTCCTGACCCCACATTAAGATACAAGTCTTGGGTCGTGGGTATCAGAAACTACAAGAGACTTTCGGTCTCACAAAAACCAGACCCGAAACAAATATTTGTGAATCCTACAAACATTTGTCTCGGTGCGGGGATCGAACCCGTGGCCGCTCGTTTCACAAGCTGGTGTCTAGCCAACTGCGCCACGGGGCTGTCAATACATAGCTATATATAGCTGGCCTTGGCCTATCTAAAATTCTATTACTATCCCGATTCCCCCTATTAGAAAATATAGAGATAAAAAGCGTAAAACAAATAAGCAGTACATACAAAGGACAAACATTTTTAAATTCGCTCAAGCACGTAAGTGATCCAGGGTGGACGACCGCAAATGTCCCCTTGTGGTCAAGTTCAAATCCCGGGGACATACCGATTCATATTAATGTGCTAAATATATACAACATATATCGTCCCGCATCGCATGTACATCTCATGAATATATCAGCAGTTTGTATAGCAAATTGTATTGATTTGCGAGCCAATTTTTTTTGGTCTTTTGTCGGTTGGATAAACAAACATATTCTAAAAATTCGAGCTGGACTCAAAGGATTAAAACAGTGCAATCTGTGAAATCATACTTTACCAGTATAGTTCTTTTCAAATTAGCAGTTCAAAGTTAGTAGCAGTTTCTTTGTCTTGTCTGCCTACCCGCACTAACGCAGCGTGGTGGACGGCCTCAATCCTCTCAGCTGTAGACTTATGTGGACTGATAATAAATAGTATCATACTGATAATTACTACTTCGGTAATCAATGCTCATTATATTGTAGCTGTTTTTTAAACATCAATAAAATATACTCAATGCAACTCCATTCATCTTGGCACAATAATCTGGAACTCACTGTCAGGTAGATTCCGGTCAATTCGCTAGACCGTATTAAAATACTATTGTAATAGAAAGTAATGCCACATTACTTATATTTGAATAGCTTCGAAAGAAACAAGCGTTAGTGTGGAAAACGTTTAAATCAATTTGTATCGTCGAATATCTTTTTAAGTGCAATCGAGTGCAAATTTTGGTGGGTATTGCAATTCTGTTCAAGATTTTGTAAAGATTTGGACAATTGTACAAAATATTGGCACTTTTTTGTACGTTGTAAAGATATCAGTTTATGTTGCTTTGTTGTATTATTTGCACCGATCAGTGAACTAAGCAGGTGTTAAATATTTTTTTTTAAGAAATTGGTTATCGACATTCATAAACTTCATAACCAATAGCTTTCTCGTAAAGTTTTGGTAGAAGCTTCAAAAAAAAATATTTTACATGTGAATAAAGCTATGGGTAATGTCCTGCTATCTCTTGTTCCTGCAATTCTAGGATCTCTGGTCTCGCGGCACAAGTATGCGCCGTGCAATCTGGAGGTCCCGGGCTCAATTCCTAGACTGGGCAAAGTACTATTGTGTTTTCCATAAGAAAATTTTTAGAAGCAGCATTCTGAAAATGTGCTTGAAAAATGGCAACAGGCTCGTCCCCTTTGCCTACTCCTTCGGGGAACACAGATGTAAGGCTATATTTATTCGTAAGTATATATTATATGTAGACGATCGAAAATGCCTTATAAACAACGCGGCCAATTTACACCCATATAACTATCAATGTACAACTTCAAATGGCAACGACCCCTGCCCGAGAAATGAACGTTTAAATTTCAGCATCTCATTGAAAATTAGTGTTGCCAGTGGCGATGACACTAAAACTAAAATACATGGGAGGATTAAAGAGTCAACAACGTTATTAGGATCTATTGTAGTGGCGCCATTTTTTTCATTGTGAATACAAACATAACTTCGAAATGTCAGGGGTTTGCACCTAAGATTTGAGCCCGCGACCGCCGTCATTCTTGACCGGGCGCTTAAAGCTCGAGGCTGTCATTACTTTAATTACTTCATAATTTTCTACCAGTTTATTTTATTGTCATTTTAAATTTTCATTTTTAATCAGTCTATATCTAGATTTGCATAGTTTTTGAGGAAAATATCTTGATTTCAAACAATTTTGTTAGAAATAAAAATTCAGTTATTAACCGAACTTTTTTATTGTTTTTTCTGGCAACCCCACATCGGCAGCTTACAGTACTGCCAGCTGTACGAATACCTAACAATGTTCGAGCATGATATCCTTCGGCTTTGCAATTCAGATGGCGGGCGTTAACCGCGCGATTTGTGAGTCAATATCATGTACTCGACCTAGGCAAGAGAACGGTAAATCTGTGGAAAGTTCTGGACTCTTTCCCTCTTGGAGAGTTAGTAAACAAAATAATTGAAAAAAACTTTAATTAACAACAATTGTTTTCAGAGTTTTGTAACTGGCAAGTTGTATAGAAGGGTCATGTTCTGCTGTCCTGCGTTGTGAGATCATATGGATCTATCTCGTACTTTATTTGTGTTAAACAGAACATAAAAGTTCTATTCAACCCAAATGTGGTTTAGGACGAAGCTTCAGCGAAGCATTCATTATTATTTTAAAATTGAACAATAACCTTGAACAAATTATAACGCATAGACCCTTTATTCAGTAGCAAGATTTTTTAATCTGCGTGGACATCGATCTCGTCTTTCGTTCACTATTAGCTTCAAACCAACTGCAAAGACAATCAATACACAATCAAAACATGCAGAAAACTATAGTTCATCAACTCTTGTGAAATTTATAACAAGCTCTACCAATAAATCTAAGCAGCCACTGAAGATCTGAAGCTCACCCGCACAGATCATACAATTAACAACAAAGGCATGTCTTTGGATCTGATCAAAGTGCTCCTAATCACATCGCTTTAGTGCATTCGTTCCGTGTGCATTCCGCTTTCGTATTCAATGAAGTAGAGCCGATGCTAGAGCCGGTAGAGTTGGTAGAGACGGAGATAGAGCCTTTGATCGTCTCGTGGTTAGTGAGATTGTGTCGCATTCTGGGTGCACTTTCATAGGATTTAAATTAGAGCAGGATGGACGTATTTTTGTACGGGTTAGAAGAGTACAGAGTGTCGGTGTTAAACGTGCAGAATAGGTAATTTTACGGTAATAAACTCATGCAAATGGATTGTGTTTAGTTTTGTTTAGTGGTGTCTTCTGTCTACAGAATATAAACTTTAGGGGATTGTAATTGAAACTTATGTAGGTGTACATTTCAATATTGAAAAAGGAGGTTGCACTTTTACTTTGAATAAAGCGTTTATAAATTCATACACCGTAATTACCAGATTTGGAAAATCCGTTACTTTTGCCAGAAACTTTATCCACTTAGAATCGTAGTCACCTTATAATTTGAAACTAATATTAGTACGAAAGACAATCATTTATTCGTGTGATAAAAGATAGCTCTTCTTACCTGCTACACA
Source organism: Cephonodes hylas (assembly GCA_030295005.1). Classification (NCBI taxonomy): domain Eukaryota; kingdom Metazoa; phylum Arthropoda; class Insecta; order Lepidoptera; family Sphingidae; genus Cephonodes; species Cephonodes hylas. Next base: position 14,571,942 of record AP025364.1, read on the forward strand.
TATTTGAAGCTGGAGTCTCGAACCATGCGGATGCTCCTGAATGCCTCAATATATGTCTCATCCCTCATTACTCAGGTGATTCCGAGTACCTGCGTACCTGACAAGGGCCAATTGACGTGAATTTACAAACTGCAATAACCTGACTCACATTCGAGCTTTCTCACACGTACCCTTAATCGGAGCTAAATTGCGATTCCAGACGAATTACTAAGAATCTTACAACTTTTCTCCTCACATCAATTAACATAACCACCATAGCACATTTTGTAAAATTAAACCATGTTCCAATTGGCTAAAGTTGAAGTTTAAATGTGGGTTGTGGCGGTTATGGTGTTATGCCACTGGGTTGGAAGTTAAGGAGGAAAATTCGCGAGAATAAAAGTGGTACAAATGAATGAAATACGTCCAAAAGTACAACCAGTCGGACGGCTCCGCCGACCCACTGCCCGAATGAATCACAAGTGCAGCCTTTGTGCGGTACCAACGTGAATTTATATAAAGGGTTCTGTAAGAAAACATTTAGAATGAGTTCATTATAATTAGCTATGCTTAGGTTGGTACCGAAATTTCGCATTGAAACGTTGTGCACTATAAGTGAAAGGCTGTAGCTGGATGAGGGAGGAGTTATTTTTTTTTATCGTCGAGTTTGTACCTACTGTTTTATTAACTTTTTGTTTTGTTTTGAATTCGGCTGAATGAGGAACCACTAGCTTATTCCAACGTATGTTTGTAAAAATATAGAAGGAGCAGACGATTGTTACATAAGATGATGTTTAAGCTATTGGAAGTAAGTTAAATCTCAAGGTCAAACAATGTACGCCCAGTACGCACTTAAAAAGCTGAGTACTCTTGACAATTTTATTGTAACAAGTAAAGTATCTGAAGGTCAACCGCATTTACAATTAGATAATTTACATAAACAGAATAAATCAGTTCACATTTCATATGGTTTTTATAAACGGCAAACGGAACCCCAATGGTCAGTACACCGCACACAATACAATCAGACCGCGGGATCTATAGCATTCGGTAGTATGGAGATTTATTGATTTTATTAGCTGAGAGTGATATTTTAAACAACTGATGACAGCACTAGACATTAAATTAAAACGTTGCAAAAAGGTGGTCGTGGGTTCGAAGTCGATCGGAATATTTTCAATGTTGGTTGAAAATAGTAGGAAAAGTTTGGAAATATTTGTTTGAATTAACTTTTAAAAACTGTTCATAACAATTGATTAGCCGAAGTAAATAGAAGTTGAAAGTAGAGACAGCCTTAAGGTTAAGACATGCACTAGACCAGCGTGGTGGGGTATGGCCTAAATCCTCTCAGTTATAGAAGAAACCCGTGCCCAGAAATACGACGTACATACTCGTATATGGGCTGACGATGATGACCCCAGTCAAATATATAGACTTTTATCCTAGTAAATATATAATCCCGGAACACAACTAGTACTAGATAAAAAGATCGCGAAAAATACATTCTTAAAACATGAATATGAACTTAAAATAATTATGTTTCATATGACTCAAGGATTTGGCGCTTAATCTATTATTATATCAGTTCATCATAATTGCTAAGGACCTAATGATTCACACATTTGACGGGTAATGTTCGGTACAAAAACCAAAGTAATAATATCTTTATTAAGAATAGGTAGGTACCAAGTGTCTGGGGGATCTCAAGCCAAGGATGCGAAGTGGGCGATCCGCGCAATCGATCGTATAAAATAAATATTTTACACGTAACTTGCGCTCGGTTGAATTTTTTATCCCTTCGCCGTTGAAGCGGTTTATCTGATATTACGATTGATCTGATGCTAGATTCCGATGCCTTGGTGGTGCTGTGGTTAGTCTGTGGGTTCGAGAGGTTTTGGTTTCGATTCCCAAAACGGGCTTTTATAATTTTTCATAGTATGCAGTCTACTATTCTGCTCTATAAATGGCAATAGGTTTGCACAATTATTTCCGTGAAGAGTACTGAGTAGGAATGCACTTCTGCTATTGGCTAAGTCGAAGTCAAAATAATCTTGATTCGAATAGACTTTTCTTGTAAAAGTCTCTCTTTTGAATAGTCAATTTTAAAAACTATTAATCAAATAGCCTCGTTGATATAAGTTTGAATTTATATATGAGTGTATTAAAGAATTTCGTATCTGCAATTTCTTATAGGCCGCTATTATTCTCGCAATTGAGTAATAACATTTATAAACAACAACACATTTATAAACCCTCTCAATGGTAGAGGAGACCCGTGCTCAGTAGTGGGCGTATATGGGTTGATAAAGAAGAAGAAGATTTATAAATACTTCCAAAGCACTGCCGTCTTAAGCTACCAGTTATGTCCGTTTGTCATTCCGACGGAAAAAGGATATTCAATACATGATTCTCAGATAATTTAATCAAACGAGAGCAAACCTGCAGCGAGCTGTATTTATATAATTAAAATAATCATCTATGTAAAACGTAAGTACATATAATTAAACATTAGAAGCGCGTCCGCAGTTGGCCGGCACGGGAATAACAAAAGTTTCGAAATTAATACAGGTCGGTTTCTTTACCCTTTTCAATCACTATTGCCCCTAATCGCGCACGATTTCGTTTATATTCCGCCGCCGGTCGCAGTGACAGCGGGTAGCGATTAAATGTATGAACTCATTGCAGGCAATTTTGGAAAATACACAAAGCAAATATAGAAAAAGAATTTATAAGTATGAAAATAGTTTTAGGTATTTTCAACTATCGAATGCATTCTCAAATGTTTTATACCTTTTTAAATTGAAAAAAAAAATATTTATTTTACCATTCCGTCGGTATGATTTAAAAGCATAATCAAATCAATTTCAGTGACATTGGAATGATAAATAAATAATATAAACAAACATCAAATTAACATATTCACAAGTTAATACATGTTGGCCTAGGTCAAGGTTTCACTCAATCTGAATACCGAGAATATTAAAAATAGACACCTTATTAATATGGATGGCTAAAAATAGTTTGCACTATGCTATTATTAGATATCGCTTAATAGACTACCTACTAACACTAATATATAATATTTTGACCCCCATGAATACTAAACATATTATACACACATCTATATGACCAGTAGAGTAGATATTCATCCTCATTTCGCCAAATAATTTTGTGTCCCGTGAGCCTATTGCCAATTTAAGTACACATATTTTCGAAATCTGTACTTCAACTGAGAATTTCATTGTATGAAAGCTTAATATCCCAAAAAAACATATTTTCAAATTTTAGTAACTTTTAGTTCTACTACATTTTGAGAAGAAGAAATCAGAAAGAAGTTATTGTAGTTATGTCCAATTTACAAAACTATGCTTAGGGCCCTTGTAGCCAAAGCTTAAGATTCTTGAATAAAACCAAGTTACATAATTCTTGAGAATGATAAAAAACTATTATGTAAGGACACCATCGATTACATACCCAAATAAATAAAATTATTCAAATTGCGTCTCGTCAAATAATATCTAGTACCTTGTATTCTCTTTCATACCTGCATTTGCATCAGCTATTTTTATGATATGGATGATTGAGATCAATATCCTACAATTTGTATGAGTAATTCTTGTGAAAGATCAGGGATAATTAAAGTCAATCGTGTCAAACGAAGTTGGACCCGCTTGCAATAAGACCGCGCCCCATTAGACTTACAAGCACCATATGTAAATGTGCCGCGGCGAGTCCTTCCGAGAACACGCCATCTTCGCTCCCTAATTATTTTTAATTGCCGCAAGCACACACGGGCTTCGACAATTCGACTATATCATTTTTTCAACGTCTAGCCTTTACATTGCGAATGACTCATGTAGTCCAGTGCATGCGATTTTTTTACCTGATCATTCTAAGAAGCGAGCAATCGTAAATCAAAGTTGGCGCCCTGTTATTTTGCGCTCTCGTAAATATCGGGAAGGTTAAAGTTTTTCGGCAATAACTGTGTATATTTGGCATTCTGTAATGCGCATCCCGCCGCGGGTGGTAGGGCTGCTCGTCTCTTGATTACCGTAATAGAAATGTACCGGAGTTTCGTTTTTAATGGCCCTACAAAGGGTTCGCCTGTGCTTTTCGTAAATCGCCACAATACAATTTATTAGTCGCTTTTATTATTGTGCAATTCGGTTTGTTTTAATAACCCCTGTTTGTGGATTATAATAAGCAGTTTTTTTAATCAAATGTTAAATGGTAATTTTCTATTTTAATCCGTTTGTTATCTATATAGATTTGCTGATTAGATTAGAGGACAATATTAAGTAATCTTGAGATCTCATAAATGCCAGGGAATATTAATTCGCGAATTGTAGTCAATTTCAATATTTATTGCGATCAATATCGAGAAATATCGATAGAATTATGCGAGGACGCTTTTTTATAAATATAAACATTTATTCAAAATATGATACGTATGTTTGTATGTTTGTCACAATAAGTCACTGAAGGCTTGCTATCTGAAATATCTTGGAATATTCACATTAATTTGTGTTACTTATAGATAAGATACTAAAAAATAACTTTGACAACGTCGTGGCACTGTTAGATACCAGCTTGCGAAACTAGAGGCCACACGTTTAACCTGCGCACCGAGATAAAAATGGTCGACCGAAAATTTTCTCGTAGTTTCTCGTTTCTGGAGACAGAACTATAGATGTGACTGTATTTATTTATAACCGCGCTTGTCGGATGGACAGCGATAATTTAGCAATACACAGTCCTCTGTATTTTTTCGGATGAATAGTTGTCCAATGGCAGAATTTGGGGTGAAAATATTAAGAGTTTTTCTTCTGGAAATTTCTACTCTATGGCGAATGGAGTTCCATGTAAACACTAGTATTTATTTATACAATTATCACTTATCTATGCCTCACCTTGAAATGTTTATTACTGGAATATATTTAGAAAATATTTAAATAAATTCAAACCATTAATACGTTCGATTTTTCGTTTGTTATGAGAAAAATAAATGGAAATATACACGACTTTCTTACACCCCAAATGTAACGTTGAGCAACACTGCTTTTTAATTGTGAAATTGTTGTTTTCAACTGACATTTAAAAATACAATTAAGTCTTAACATAATGATGTAATTTCCTACTAATTTGCTTTATTTTATCAAAATTGTTAACAAAAATAGGATTTTTAGTGAAAATATTTAAGAAAAGACATACTTTAATTAACTATTTTGATAAAAAAAGCACAATTAATCGAATTTCTTCTATTTGTTTCATACCGATCTATTTTGTTGGCAGTAATAGGTCGTCCTACCGAACTAAAACCCCATGATTTTACACAAACTCCTTAAAAAATGTAGGGGCTCGGGATACGCGTTTACACGCAGCCGAGCCCTCTTTGGAGTTGGTCTTGTTGGTAGACCCCTCACGGCAACAGGCAGTTCCTTCTCTACCAGAACTCGGAAAGTATAACAAGGCCACTGAAATATAGTATTACTTGCCTCACTCGGATTATCATTACAACCACTGATCGAACTACTAACCGAGTTGATTGTGTATGGTGGTCGGAAATTCTGCCGTTGATACCGAGTCCTCGAGTTTCTGTTTTCCGAGTTGAAACGTCCTCGTTTCCCGTTCTCTTTCTCTTTCTGTCGCCTCTTTCGCTGTCATAACGCATTCGCTAAATTGACACACTGAGTTCCATGACTCGCATTCCACCATTTTTTTTTACAGCTGAGCAGGAGAGATTGCTTCCAATTTCTGCGATAAGCGCAGTACGGGACGATTCAAATCCCGCACAGTCGGCCCACCCTAAATAGCTTAAAATAAAATGTAATTGTAATTTTGAATTCAAATCAACAACTATAGCAAAGTATTGTCGTCTTCTAACTTTCCTATCGCAAGCTATGATTCGACTTTACAGCAATGAGTCATGATTTGGTGCTTAATTCGCTGATTCATACGAGTTTCCCAGTGGTTACATGCTTGGAATTTAGTTATTGTAATGTCTTAAAAGCCTAACATGACTCTTTCAGTGCCTCATAAAAGTACAAAATTTCCCAATGTGTTAGGTTCTTTTTTACACTTTTTTTCATTCAGGATTTTTATTACCCTTTTGTAGTTTCCTCATTGATTCCGCAGCATAGATTGGCGCGACCATAGATAGGTTAGAGTTCATTGCTGAGTCATTATGAGTTTACATCCTTTATCAACCCATATACGCCCACTGCTGAGCACGGGTCTCCTCTGCCATTGTGAGGGTTTAGGCCATAGTCCGCCACGCTGGCCTAGTGCGGGTTGGCGGACTGCACACCTAAGAAATTCCTAAGAACTTTTAGGTGTGCAGGTTTCATCACGATGTTTTCCTTCACCGTTAAAGCAAGTGATAATTCAATTTGAATACACACATAACTTCGAAAAGTCAGAGGTGTGTGCCTGGGGTTCGAGCCCGCGACCGCCGAGATTCTCGACCGCGCGCCTAAACCTCGAGGCCATCACTGCTTCAAGCTTGAGTTTACATAGTAGATAATAATATTACAAGCTCAGTACATAAAAGATATTATATTATAGACCATGCTTAAATACAAAAAACAACATATTTACCTTATAAGCAATTACCTGTTATTTACCAAACATTACCACAAATTCCTAAGTCCCCACTAAATAAGTATTAAATACAACAAAAAATTCTGTGTAAACCGAAACATAAATTCCGAATTCCATTATACATCTCGGATTTATCTGTGGCGGCCAAATTGAGCAAGTCACACGGCTGGGCGCAACCCCTGTTTGCGCAAGTGTCGCGCACACATGCGCACGCGCACGGTGATATTCTCGACATTACGAGATATGTCATCGTCGACATTTGATGTTAGATATTGGGTGAAGGTTATAGTTTGTCTTGGTAAGTTTTAAAGGTGTTATTTTTAGGTCATTACTTTAACTAAAATTTTAGAATTTTACTGATCTTATAGTGAAAAGACTATTTTTATGACAATAACTGTAATACTATTTAGAACAAAAAATGAGTCCGTAAATCGCCAAGATTTTGATATTTTACATTTTATCCTAGAATAAAAAAATTATTAAGAAAGATAATCTGTAGAAATTGGACTTTAGACCACTATTTAGTCTTAATAGATTTCACTCTCACCCATAGGTTTTCTTAGGCAAAAACCTCTTGTAGAGTAAAAATTTACGTGTGCATTAGAACTCCATAGTCTTCTCGATGTCGAAGCATCGAAAATGGGGGTGTTAGATGCACACACGCAACTCCGCAGGTACCGAAAGTTAATTGCCTTTATGTGTTCAATGTACATTTTCTACCTGCGAGCGACGGGGTTAAGCCTCGGGGAATTAATGATTTTTAATGCATTACTAGCGCCTCGTCCAAGTTTTTGTTCTTAAATCAATCGCAGGCATCTTTAGTGCCCTTATCTCTGCGTTTTGCGAGGTGCGTATTGGCAAATCATTGTAGTGAATCGTGATATATGGAGGTATAAGGTATTAATGGTTGGTTTGAGGAAGTGTGTTCGATTTTCAGCAGTAATATTTTTTGTTTTAAGTTACCGAATGATTTACCGCGTAATGCTAGCTGCAAATTCTGCAAACAAATAACATTTTATGTTATGCCAAAACGTACTTAAAACAAAGTACCTACAGTCATATGTTACACGTTATTTAGACTGCTGATACCAAGGTCGCAGATTCGAGTTCTGTCCTGATGTCTTATTTTTAAGTGTAAGATAAAGATTTTCAAAAACAAATGCTAGCTCAAAATAGCTTGCTAGCGTTTAATGTCACTTGACAAACATCGAACACAATAAAGATAAATAAGTGCTTGACACATCAGCCACTAACAAACAGGTCACCAGATCAGCGTATACACCCTGTTTTGGCGTGAAGCGCAACGGAGCGCTGGTTTTCGAATCTTCGCAACATTTCCGAGAGTAAGTACCCTTGAAATAGACCAAGCCCTAAACCTCATCAATTAGAAAAAGACCCTGACCCCTGAAAGTGATAAAAATAGATAGAAAAGATAAAATCATTAACCAATTCACATTAAATCTACCATCACTTGAATAAAGTGTAAATACATATTAAATACGTAGGTAAGTACGTTGGCGTATCAGCCGGATCTATGTTCGTATAATTAAAATGTATAATTCAATAATAAAATATTTATTACGCTTTTATCTGTATAGGTGATAAAGAATCGATTAAAACGTGAGCCTAATGCGAGATAAAAATTGTAGAATTTTAAGAACTAATACATTTTAAATTGTTAATTTTTAAACAACATACTTAGAAACAAAAATTGTAGAAAGAAGGGTTTAAAGTAGATAATAAAAAGCTTTTGAAAACTGAACTGAAACAATGTGTTGAAGCTTTTCATGTACATGATAAGCCTTTTTACTCTGTCATAAACAATCCTAGATCGTATAGATGCCAGGTTATCATAATTATACTCGTTTATCGGGGCTGAACTCTGGGCGGAACTGTGCTTCCAATAGATCGATGTGGAAAATATTAAGAAAGTACTTTTTGTCCTCATTCAGTATTCATCATCAGCCTTTACACTTCCCACAGCAGGGCAAGGGTCTCCTTTACAGCTAAAATTCGACCTTATTTGTCACCGTCGTGGTTCACCACGCTGGCCTAGTGCGGGTTGCTGCAGTTGGCATTCGCAATTGCCTAAATATATCGACGAATTAACATTGGAAGCAATACATTTATAAAATAATTTAATTTTGTACAAAGACACGTAGCAAAACAATGTTTCTCAGAATCATTTTTTTTCTAATCGGATTCCAAAGAAAATCTTCTCTGTAACGATCGGTACTCGTCCAAATGAATTTACACTAGTTGTGGTGTTGTCTTTGTCTACCATTATAACGTTAGAAAGAGAAGAAACATCGCCTCTTTCGCGGGTTTTATTACGATAGTAGCTAGGGATGAGAGTGTTTAATGAAGTATCGAGAATGAAAAATATATACTTCTTAATGTTGGTTTACTAATCTACTTCACCGTAAATTCCCTAATATAATGGCTGCAGCGTTAGAATGATTCAACAAGCTTGTTCTTTTACCAAGCTAATCAAATTTATCTGTTTTATTATACTTTATGAAGTAGATTTACATATTGCTACTGATATAGCAAGTTCTCAATAATTTTCATTGTCTAAATAATTCTTACGTTACTTTTGCAGAAGGGATGCACAGTCGCACACATAGCCTTGACCCCACATTAAGATACGAGTTTTATCTCGTAAATGTCAGAAACTACCAGAGACTTTTCGGTCTCACAAAAATCCAGACCCGAAACATAATTTGTCTCGGCGCGGGGATCGAACCGCTCGTTTCGCAAGCTGGTGTCTATCCAACTGCGCCACGGGGCTGTCAAACATAACATCGACATCGCTAACATCGAGCGCATCCCATCTATAGTAGTCAAAGGGCCGCATTATCGAGTACCTGCGCTTTGAACCCGTCAGTAATTTTTAATTGACAAAAAAACACCGGCCCAACCAAATTTATATGTGGAATTTATTTTATTACGCTCATGAGCCGAGCGGCGTGGGCCGCCTTTTGTTGTTGAAACACTTAAAACATTTGACCGATGTATACTCTTAAGTATGTATTGCAGTCACATCTCAAATACTTCATATAGAGATAAGTCTTTAGATATTATTATCATATATTAAGTGGTGGTTTTGAGGTAGAAGGTAGTGGCGGTTTACGCGCGTGGTTGAGAATCTCGGCGATCGCGAGTTCTAACCCCAGGCACGCTCTGACATTTAGAAGTCATATGTGTATTTGCTTTATCGATGAAGGAATCGAGAGGAAACATACACTGCTAAAAAGTTTTCGGGAATTTCTTAGACGCGGTGTCCACCAACCTGCATCAGATCAGCGTGGTGGACTGGCCGTATGTGAGCTGACGATGATGAATATTTATGTGAATTAATAACTCCCCACCACACAGATCTAAAATATAAAATAATAGATGTAGTCAGTCCCATGTCAGACTAGTAAGACTTAATTTAAATATTTCCAAAGATAATGGTCTACTTTTAAGCATATACTTGTAGATAGATAAGTGCTTATAATCAACGACGTTATATTTATTTTATAAAATGTAACAAATGTGTAGTATTTCATGTTAAAAAAAAACTAAAGTCGCATAATTCTTGGCTGCTGAACAATAAATCAACTTAAATCGCAGACTTTAAATCACTAATAAATTATAAATTAAATACTTCGAGTTTGACAAATTAAGGTGTTTATATTCTACTTAATCTAGACCATTCAATTTACTAAATATCGACAGAGATTTCACATTGCGCTAAAAAGCTAGATTTAGAAAACATACTTTTTTAAATTTTGTAATTTTTAATCTGTTCTCATTATTACCGACACCTGCAGAAGTTTGCAATACGACATTAATCATGTCCGAAGAATATTTCTATAATTGTATTTAAGTTAATTTGTAACTGTCATATTCCTTATTTATTACATATAACATTTGTCTTACTGATCTGGATTCGGTGTAGAATCTGATGCAGCGATGTGTCAGATAAAAAGATGAGAATGCTACTGAATTCAATATATCTATGAATTAAATCTAGAAGAATAATTTAGAATTTCAATAAATGCATGTTATTTTAGTCACATGAGTTAAAGCTCAGCATTATTATCGGACAACAAAAGTCTATCGACGAACAAAATCTAAATCAAATATCTATATCTAAATACGGTTACTCTAGGTTTCAAGTTGAAACGGCGAAGAGGGTTTTATTATTCTACGTCTTACTTGACGAACTTGACTTATCTTCTGGTATGTCATTCGTCATATTATATATCATATTAACGCTTTCAATTGGTTTAGTACCCATTATAAAAACACAGCATCCTTAATAGTATCTGATGGAAATCCTACAAAAACACGAGCCCGCTTTTTATTCCGCATGATACCATTACACCCTTATTTTTTACTCTGGCAACATTCATAACAATTGAATGCACATGCCCGAACGTCAATCGCATTAGAAAACCAAAAGTGTTTGAAATGTTCAAAAAAAGAACGAAAAAAATATAACAATTTTTAACGGGCGATGTAACGATAGGGCACAGGTAGACGCGCCGGGACAATGCGAGGGCTGCCAGCGCGAAATATCCCGGTAATGAGCACACTGTCGCGGCATAATGGCGGCCATTGTCTATGCGGCCGGGGTTGCTGCTGTAGAGAAAAAAAATCTACTATTTTTTGTGAATACGTCACTCAGTGCGATAATGGTAATGGAATTTTTGTGGGAAAAAAATATGAGTTACTTTTCGGCTCTGTACGGGAGCCGGGAAGAGCATTTGAGGTTTTGTTTTTACCTCACAATGGGGCATTACGATAAATCTTTTCAAGTTCTATGGATACTGTTTCACACTAATAATTTAGATGGATATTTGTACGAGATGTGACATAAAATTTAAATGAATAGAAATTTTAGCACTTAAAGTAATGGAAAGATTTTAGTGATAAAGACACATATTTACATATTTCATCAATATATTCAATCGTTATAATATATTTAAAATTCAAGCTATATGTGCATAAACCATCAATTACAAGTTAATAAGATCGGTATCATTTTTTTTTAACATGACACTACTTGGAAAAGTGCTGCTATGTAAACTGTTTTATGTTGAAAGTAATCTAAAAGAAAACTCGAAAATTAACCTCGAATTTCGCATAGTCTCATATAATTAACAAAAATATAAACATATTTAAATATCCAATGTAAAATAGTGTTTTAATATAAATAATTTACTCGTTAACTAAATTAGAATATTATAATTAGAATTATAGATTCAATCCCAATTAGAAAAGTCCTTTACGGGTTATGTAAGTACCTGTATTGTTTTGTATTAGTTTTGTACAAAGCTATACGTTGGTAAAAATCACTTTTTTACAATTACTTTTTAGTATGAAAGTCGAAGGATGGACTAGCAGAGGAAGGCCAAAAGAAAGATGAATGGAGTGCGTGAGAGGATATATGAAAGAAAAAGGGGTGACTGAAATCATGACGACTGATAGGGATGTTTGGAAGGAGAAAACATACGCGCCGACCCCAAATAGAATTGGGAACAAGTGAATGATGATGATGATGATTTTGTACTAAGCTTTCGTGTCGTCTCTGATCTACAACATTAAGTTAAAATGGTGCATTTTATCTGACCCCCGTGACCTCAGACACCAAAATAAAGTCACTCGTGAAATTATAGCACGTCAATGGCATTTTGAATATGTAGATAAATATTTATCTATTAAATCTGTAATAAATATTAAAATATTTGAGACTAAAGTGCAGAATTTACGTCACAAGATAAAACAACTTTATTTTGAAAATAATAGTTGTTTCACAAGATCAAAAACACACGGACTGGCTTTCTCATAAAATATTCAAAAACTATTTTTTGTCAAATTTTAACGCTGCAGGTTTTTGAAACAAGCTAAGTTTCTATTCGAATCTTATGGACATTTGTAGGATAAATAAAAGTTCAGGAAGCTTCCATAATTATTCTTTCCATTCCTTTTTCTAAACATGATTTTATAGAGTGTAAAGTAATAGTTATACTTAGCCTATCGCCGTCCACTGCTGAACTTACGCCTCCCCAAGAAAACGCCTATCATCCCGGTCTTGTGCAGCCCTCATCCATCCGTTACCCGCCACCTTTCTCAAGTCTTCGGATCACCGTGCTGCAGGTCGTCCTACACTACGTGTACCTAAGCGCATAATCCATAGTAATAGTGTAACTATATCTCTTTCCATCAAGTGGTTTGCTCATGTGAATATAAGCAATAAAAAAGACACGATTTCGTAACGAATCTAACCAGCCAAATAATTTCATTTGAAATCCGTTCACAAATACACATCTCTTTATGTCCCCACACAACGCCAAATGCTTTAATTATGCTAATATATAAAATGTAATCGAATACTTGAAAAACATTAATTTAGAAAACGATATTGCTCGTCTCGACGAAATTTAGGATAAAATAATAAAACACAAAAACTGGTCTGATGTTCGACATTCTCGCTTACGTAAAGTAAGTGTCGTCTTTACCAAATATGTTAATCTTTGAAACGAGTACATAATTATACTTGAAATGACATTTCTGCATTTACTTCCTTGTAGAAGACTTTATTCTATGTAATATATGGCATACTAAGTAAAGTAAAGTAGATTAAAAGTTTGCCTTTCGCGCAGGTGCGGAGATGAAACGAAATTAATTTCTTACAATCGTTGATGTTTAATCTATGATTTCTATCGAATCTATTTTTTTTTAGTGGGAAGCAGTCTTATCGTTTATCACTTGTATATATATTATTTATTACTACAATGGATGAAACTGAACACTGTCAGCATCCGGACATGTTCGGTACCTATTTAGTTCTAGAAGTTTGTTTGTCTGGACTATGAGAGTCCACATATACAGAATCATTACCAACATTTAGTTCTTAATTGTTGACACAAACGAATATAACCTCTTTGTCCCCAAAGGTGTAGATAGAGATTTCTTCAAGCACATTTCCCCAGCAGTGCTTTTAAGCGCCGCATGTTAATGTTAATGTTTCAGCTTTCAATGCTTCTAATGGGGGATTCTTAATAGAGAAGGAACACCAAAACACAGGCTGCAGTAGGTTGATGATGTATAATTATCACCTTTAGTAAGAAAACTTCATCAACCCATATACGCCCACTGCTGAGCACGGGTCTCCTCTACCATTGAGAGGGTTTAGGCCATAGTCCACCACGCTGGCCTAGTGCGGGTTGGCGGACTAAGAAAACAGTAGAATAATATTTTTCCAATGATTCAAACAGATGCAAATTCGCGGCCTAAGTATATATTAATAGACGCGATGGCGTCTTCCGAGGCCATACGTTCTATACATTTAAATAACATCGATCTAGACTATAGATTATAATTTTTATGGTAATCTCATTGATATTTTGCTGCGCGACTTTAAAATTATAATCTCTTGCTGAAATCAATTACTCGTCGCCTTTATTTTTTATACGATTTGGGCATTATAGAGTTTCATAAAAGCCAGTCCCTCAAAGCGGAACTAATCACAAAAAGATTTTACTCAAATTTTTATGGTAACCTCATTGGTATTTTGTCGTGAAAATTTAATGTGGGCATTATACTTAAGGCTAACCCAGAAAAGCGGAACTTTATCACAAAAAACAAAAGACGTTCCAAGTGTAAACGCCAATTTCCTTCCTAGAACATTTCGTACAAAGTAGAAATACTCGGATGGATAGCTCATTATTCTAGCCTAGCCCATTATTATATACTTCACAAGCCAGTTCTAAAGAAAGGCAGCACATAAACGTACTTATTACATCACCAGCTCACACTCCACCCAATCACAACAGTACCGACTTCAAACATTAGACGTCAACATTAAGCTCACGAATAATTAAAATTCCCCAAACTATTCACACAGTAAGGCAACTCGTAAAATTAATACCGCCACGTATTCGCCGATACCGTCCAATGGTATATTAAAAATTTTAATAACATCACAATAATGTCAATTTAATTCATACAAGCTTAATTAGCATTTACCTATTGCGACGAGGGCAATAAAAATTGTTTGGAAAAAATAAGTAACGACCAATAAACTCAGACTAATCAAGTTTCTTGAAAAAAACTTCCTCGTAACATCTTTTAATTAAAATGGCGGCGACATTTTAGCGTTGCATCTCGGCATCCAATTATTGCGTTCATAGAATTATAACTAAGTTTGTGTATATTGATCACACGCCGCGTGACGCCACATTAAATCGCACTGATTTAAAATTTAGAAATGTATCTATTTTTTTAATGTAATATATATTTTTTTTAAAGTAAAGTGTCTTAGGCGTTGCTTTAAAGTCTTGCTGCTTAAATAGTGTTTTTGTTTTTTTTTCATCAACAGCGGGTTTTGCAACAAAGATCTTATGATGAAGATTATGGATCTATTTTACCACTGTTTTAAAATGATCAAGGGAAACGCAAGCAATCAAAGAAGAAAAAAGGTTACAGGCTACAGCATTTATATTTTTATTGCAAAGTCATATTGCAATGCCTTGCAATTCGTCAGGAAAGGTGGAAAGAAATAAAAATGGTTACAATTAAAGACATTTTTTGCCATGAAAACTAACATCAAGGGTTTTTTAAACCTAGTTGATGTCTCAACGATAAAGAGTTAACCAAACATTACTCTACAAGTATCTTCAATTCTAAAAAACTACGAAAAAAATAATTAAAACCTAATATAGTCCCTATATTTATAATTTTTTTGTTCCATATACACAAATTTTAAAACTTTTTACATCGTTCGTGATTAATGTCATACCTTATTGTCTCTGCTTTATGAATGAAATCATGCCTTTTAAATATTTAAAATGCCACATTTGTAAGCTCTAGATGTGGACTTGGACATACAACAAAGAACAAGTATATCGACCAAAGATGTCTCAACACCAAAATGTGACCAAAAATTGTGTAACACATAAAATAAATGCTCATGTCATACGAATAGAGCATTGCTTTACGGATATCTTTATAGCACGCACGTCGCCGAGCCATAAGTGTACCGACGGGACGCGGCGTCGCGTGGGCTGTGACAAGTGTGTCCGCACATTAATTATTATGTATAGAAGCCATATAGATTTAATGTTGATAACTGTACTAGTTATGGAGGCCGTATCGCACGCTTTTTTAGAATTATAATATTGGATTTTGTTTGAAATGTTGCGCTACTGGTTGGTTTGTGAAATCTTTTAGGGAATTTTGTGACACGAGATTCTTGGAGATTTTTGTCGTGATAACCGTTGGTGAATTAACTATGGAAAGAAATTAAAATATAAAGTCGCATCATAATAATATGTGTCTTATTAAATAATCAAACATATATTTCAATATTTTAAAACTGTATTATATATTTAGACGTGACGAATAAAGGAACGGTAGAAACATATTTTTAGTAAAAGTATTATCGAGATATGGACATACATAATGTGTTATGAATTACGAAGTATCCGTGACAAGAAGGGGGACCTTGTTTTTTGAATTGTGAATAACATTTTAAAAACTCTCAAATGCCATAACATAAATACAGATGGCGTTAAATTAAACTTAATATCTAAATTCGAAAAAAAGAACACCCACCTAATCCCATACAAACGTAGTTTATTCTAATAAATAAGCACACGAGCGGAATATACACGTCGCCTATCCCACGACACATTTGAGAAGACATTATTAAAAGTTATATATGAAATAAATGCCCGAATTCCCATACATAGACGCTTCACAATGTCACTAGCAATTGTATTATTTCGTTAGTATTAATGTATTTGTTTGAACGTATGTGGATCACTTGAGATACTTAGTATACCATTTATAACTCCGCCCCTCCACCCTTTTTTTAAGATATCGATCAAAAGAATCTTGCTAGAACTTTGCTAATTTGATAGTTTTGAAAAACTTTTCATGTATTGACATTTTTTAATTTATTGCATTACTTAATGTATCCGAATATCGTGAAATGGTTGCGGACTCGATTCCCGCATTCAAACAAATCTCTTTCATCTGTTAATATTTGTGTCGAGTCTGAGTGTTTGAGGGATCATAAAGTCCTTGGCAGTTTCTGTTACCCACGACACAAGACTTGCAAATTAGTTTGGGGTCAAAAATATGTATGAGATTGTAATTATGACAGTTGTCACCAAAAAAATAATAAAAAATACACACACACATATAAATATGTAAAAAGTATATATCTCTATTCTCTAGCTTAACGTAACAATTTTTATGGAAAGTTGTATGAAGTCAAGTAAAGACGACGGTAAACTAGTGTTATGAGATTATTATGTAAATTTCAACATTTGAGTATGCCACGTATAAATTATAGAAGTAGGTGCGCGGGCGCAAATGTTTCTAAACGCTTCTTTATCTGTTAACTGTTTCGCGATGTGTATCGCTGGTAATGTTCCACGGAATTCTCGACGGTGTTCTGTTACAAAATACCAGTTTTGTTGCTCTGGCCCATACTTTATTGAAATTATGAGGTTTTACTTCGTCTTTGATTTGACAATGTTTGGTATACAGTTTTTATGTACGGATATGGTTAGAGGCCTTAACTAGAAAGTGTGAATATAAAATAGAATTTCTATTTAATTATTCCTCATGGTTGGCAAAAATATGTAGGACCGAAGTAACGCACACTGAAAATATAATACTAACTCTTCTTTGATATTTCGTTAAGGTTTCTTAACAGAAATTTAAATTAAATTGATATAAACTTAAAATAATTTATTTAATGAGTATTTACCTGTACTGACTAATCTATTTACTAAACAGCATTATACTAAAGTTCCATAATCCTGGCAGATTATCCGCTTAAGCCTTTGTATAAGTTATAAAGTTACGTAAATAGTTTTTTGGCAAAATCCGCCAGTGACGCAATCGTAAGACAATGAAGTCCCACAAAATACCGAGCGAAGACAACGGAGGCGTACAGCCTCATCTGTCAAAGCGGTCCGTTTTTAAAAGGTCTTTAAATATCGAACGAGCCGACTTGTTATTGTTATTTATATTAAGACTGGCCGAATTGCCGGGACCCTTCGCACTTGGCGTTTAAAAAAAGTACATTCTCAAATAACTCCTTAGCTTGTTTGAAATAAGAATGAGTTTGGTGTTTTCCATTACCGACACAGTGTAATTCTGAATATATGGAATGTGTAGGATTGCGCGTCTCGCGTGTTAGGTACGCGTTTTTTGTGCGCGTGCAAGTGAGACGGCCGAGACGAGGGTCTTTCGCGAAGTACACTAATGGGGATTATATGGGATTGCTTGCAGCGTTACATATTGCTTTATATCGGATCCGATGCGCTCGTTTTTTGTGGGCTTCTGACCTTCAGTGTACGTTTTGTACGAAAATAATTCTTTTAAACTTTGTGGAGATTGTTTTAAATATCAGCGCGCCACATAGCACAGATTAAAGGAGTGCCAACTTGTAGGCCACGTTATTTATGGTAATGCCAATGGGTTTTTTTAGCTTCCGTTGGTATTGTGTAATTTATTTATTAGAACGTCTTTACTTATACTTTATTGAAATTAGTGATGTACGATTGCGTATAAAGTTTAAGGTCGATTTTGTACGAAGATATGCAAATTTTTATTAAATACAATTAGAAGACGAAATTCAATATGGGATTTATGCGCTCGATTTGCCAATTCTGCTTTGAGTTTTATTTTAAATTTAGATTATATTAAACATATTACATAACCAACAATGACTTATATAGTTTAGATCTAACACTAACACGAGCTTTGCGACGTGGGTATCAGAAACTAGGAGAGAATTTTTGGTCTCAAAAAAGCTCACACCCGAAACAAATACTTGTGTATCAAACAAAAATTTGTCTCGGAGCAGGAGTCCAACCTTTGGCCTCTTGTTCCGCAAACTAAGGTTTAGTTAACGGTGACATGGTTGCTATCAATTTTTAGTATATAAATAGGACTCAGAAAAATCAAATAAGGAACTTTTTTTTTCTTCATAAAATTTGATTTGATTTAGGCCAGGACCCAATCGGTAGGAGTATATAAAATGCAAAAGGCATCACGATTCAATTACCATAAGACAATAAAGAAATAGCGTTTGAAAGCAAGTAACGTTAACGAAATCGCATCAACAGACCTATTGTGTCGGCGCGAACGATTCCCGACGAGTGAAATTACGGACTCAGTGCCAGGAACCGGGGCCCTTCGGCACTTATTAAATAGTTTTTTTTAGATCACCAACCTGCACTAGACCAGCGTGGTGAAGTGAGGCCTAAACCTTAAAATGAAGTAGTATTTCTGAACGGAAAAGCAATCTGATATCCTGATATTTTATTGCGAAATTTAGATTGCTTATTGTTATTTTTTAACTAAAACCCAGTTATAAGCTCGTTATATCATGGAAACGAAATGCAATAGACCTAAACGCTGCTAAAATAAAGTTCTAAACCTCTCAATGGTAGAGAAGGCCCATGCCCAGCCGTGAGACGTATATGTGATGAAGTTGATGAAACGCTACTAAGGTGATACATAAGAATGAACCCCTTTTCGTTACCGGCGGCGTACGGATTCCTAATCAGATATACAATAATACTGGCCGACCTGGAAATTTTAGAAACATCTCTACATCCTTCCAATGACAACGTACCTCATCACTCGCGCAGTCAACAGAATAGGAGCATTCTACCCAGATTTCATCACCTATTCCAAGCCCTAATTAATAGAGACAGTCCACATTTCGGGCGCATTTCCTCCGTCATTTCAAGTCCTGGATGCGTCCTCAGCCCGATGTAGCGCATTGGGTCACATTGAAGCCGGTCGTCCTTGGCGGCGCGGCGTCGGCTCCCCGTTATGTGCCCCCAACCTTGCACACATTGTGAACATTTTGCCAATAATAAAACAATAGACGGCTACCATTGAACCGAAATGCCGTGGCTAATTTTTGGTTCTGG
This sequence comes from Cephonodes hylas, assembly GCA_030295005.1. NCBI lineage: Eukaryota > Metazoa > Arthropoda > Insecta > Lepidoptera > Sphingidae > Cephonodes > Cephonodes hylas. Next base: position 14,591,477 of record AP025364.1, read on the forward strand.
TGAATTGGGTTGGTCTGTTGGTGATTTTAATGCTGTTGGGTAATAAAAAAAAATATTTCAAATACCGATATAATTATGATTCAAAAATTTTAATAAAATTCAAAATTTTAAAAATAAAAAAAATTCTTTGATTTGGGGGTATAATAAGACTATGCATAGCCGAAATCAGTAGAAGTGTTCAGTGAATCATGTTGATACTAAAAGAAAAACTGAGGAAGTTTTAGACTCTCAATCTTTTAATTGCATTAGTTCCTTTGTAGTCTTAAGTAATGTGTGAAATTATTGTTGTATTTTAGAGATATTTGAAAAAATGCCGAGACCACGTCATCGAGATGAAATAAAATTTAGCAAAAATACATCAAGTAACGGCAAAGTAAAATTACCTTTCTACTCCTTCTAGCATTAGCATCTAGGATCCCATTACCAGTATATTTCTTACCAGAAACAATTTGCATAATACGAAGCACCTAGCAGGTATAGCCGATGTCTACAAAACTATTCCGCCTCCCCAAACAGCGCTTCTCTAAGTTTTAGAGCGTTGTAAATATTTTAACAGGGTAACTTTTACGATTGACTGCGAGGGTAGGGGGATGGAAAGGGTGAGCAAAACAAATTGCCGCCAGGATTTGTAAGGAATGAGCTTCTGTAATTGTTTTTCATTTACTGTTTCTTTCAGATGGTGTAATTGTATAGAGATATAGGAAGACTGTCTTATTGTTTGTCAAAAACTTTCACTTTAGGTACCACTTTGCTTAATTATCGTTTGTGAATTGCTTAACATAGCGGCACTTCCAATTAAATCTTTTATATATTTATTTGCGTTTCGCTCGTGTTACTTAAAGATTTTAACATATACGTAACCAACTAACTTCATCTTTACTTTCTCATCTATGAACCAAAATTCATATTTTCGCGGTTTATGCGGTACGGCCAAATGAACAAAGAGTTCTTTTTTTAATGTATTTACTTCAGCTACTAAGAATGACGTTGTGTATCATTGGATATTTGTAGCAAATATCAAGTAAAAAAAGCTGAACAATATTAAGATTTCTTTCTTTTTTCTTCTGATATTCTTATTTCAAAAATATAAGCTGAAGTTATCATCAGACAAACTCTTTTCTTCCGTATCCAATTCCTGCAAGTCTTGTCGTAAGTACAAATAAATAAAAATCGACCTTAGCAATAAGAAACTCGTCGTGTACAGCCGCAGGTCAAGTGTTATAGAACGTACAATTATCCGGATACAAAAACAGACAGCTTGTATTGTATAATTACTCATGACCTTAACAAATCAACTGCGGCGATGTACCGACAGACGTTTTATATACCGGTTTTTTTTAAAGGGGAATTTAAGTCTTATCCCTTAAACTTGCACGCCTAAAAGTGCTTAGGAATTTCTTAGATGTGTAGACCCCCAACTCGCACTAGGGTACCGTGGTGGACTAAGACCTAAACACCTTCAATGTTGGAAGAGATCTGTATCCAGTAGTGGGACGTATAAAGGCTGATGATGACGATAATCTCTTTTTGCACAATTTGATAAGCTTTATAACGAAAACTGCTGCGATTTTTCGATACATACGCACAGTATGTGTATTGCACATTATAAATTGTGATTACTACTTCTAAGATTTAATACTTGGTTGATGATTTCCTCTCGTAGGCATCTGACGATTGTGACACCCTTTCCATTAGTTCTAATCTTAAGGCCTTAAAAGGTCTACTTAATTAATAACATTGTGGTAAGAAAACTTACATGCCTAAGATGATTCTTAGACCATTCCCTACAACAGCCCCTATCGTAAAAAACATTCGATATAAATATCTTGCTTCCAATTTCAAACAAGCAGACGGTTCTAATCCAGTTATTCTTACCTGTGCAACTGTAACAAGAATACACCCTCTCTATGACACAGCGAATGAATTCGCGAGCAGAACTAGTGCAACATAAAACAAAAACCTAAATAGTCCACGTTGAGTGAAGGGCGGCGTTGCGCCGGAAGCGACCATCGACGGTTTAACTGGGTCAGTGGTACTGTATCACCGTCCCACCGCCCCCCCTGCCTACGCCCCCAACCCCCACTCGCCCCCGACTTCCCCCGCGGCCGAGTTCGCACTTGTCAGTTTCATTTTCCTCATTAAACGACAATAGTTGCGGAATCGAGTTAAGGGTGTGACGGTAGGCTGTGGAAGTTTATCGTCGTGGCTCGTAATATAGTTAGTATTGCTTGGAAAGCGCAATATAGTGAATGAGTTGATCACGATTTTGAATCCTAATCGACGATGATTTCTTTGATGATGTTCTATTTTAAGTGTGAAAGAATATATCGCGAAGAAACTATAGAATAGCGTATGGATTTCATATTGCACTATCTAAGCATGCAGCCTAAGATATGATCCCTTTCTAGAGTAGGAAAAATCTTTACTAGCACAGAGATGATTTATATTTTAACGAAACTCCAGTTCTGCTAATGACTTCAAAAAATAAGCCGGTCTTTTTATTATTAGAACTTAAACATAAAACAAAAGAAGGTATAAGAAATTCCTTTTTAAATAACATACAGAATACATTACAGGATACTATAAAGCATGAGTCAAGCGTGTGTATTTTTTATATCCTTTAAAATTTCGCAAGGGTAATGATTATCCATTCGAGTGAATCCGTGGAAAGATCTAGTGTAATATGAAACAATTTGGGGCTGATCGTGGCCGGCTAATGTCGGAACACAGCACCTGTCGCTTGCAGCGTCGCTTGACAGTTGAACATTTTGCCGAAACGTAGTGCCGACACTCTATCGACATGCACTGTCGATGCCTTCGACCTGATTTGTAGGTCGAGTGGTAATGGGGTTTATATGCAGTGGTTTGTGGACGATAAAATAGGCATAACTGTTTCAGTGTAGGAATAGGTGGAGGGTTAAATCTGTATGTTTGTAGGTTGTAGGAGACAGTGTATTAAGGTTGGTTGGATATATTTCTAGAATTAGTGCTAATTAGAATTATCTAATGACAAAACTCATTAACCTTGCTAGACTGAGACATCTAAATCTTTGAATCGGTGTGGTATTTAATTTAATAGTAAACGTTTTCCGATTTATTGATAAATGTGGCTTCAGAAAGTTGGTATGGATATACGAACGTGGTCTGCGTCGTGCTAAGCAGAAACTACGGATGAAACTTGTCTACTTTATTTCAAAAACATCCAGACATAGCATACTAATTCGTAGTAGATAATCCCTGAAATATTAATGCTAAAACAAACACAGCGACAAAATTAATCCACGAAATAAATGATGAATCAAAAGCAATGGTCTATTTGTGTGGTCAATTAATATTAGGAATTATTAAAGCAAATCAATGGGCGTGCTCGTCTGGCGCTCGGACCTATTTTCAGATTGGCATTGTTGTAATTGATCTCACTCACCATTGCTTCTAATTAGACAGCAAAAAACGGGTCAACTCCATTTAAAATCTGCTAATAAATCTTCATGTGATTTTTGGTTTCGCCGAATCGTTTTAGTTTGTTTATGGCGAATTAATGTAATGCCAGTAACTACCATTACTACATGCATACTACATGCTAGATGTTCAGATACACAGAAGTTTCCTTTATTAGGAACATTTTGGTATTCTAGTAAAATGATTGTTATATATCGTTATCCTCATTGCTGAGCGTTATCATCCCATGCACCAACAGTAGCCAACCCTCTTACTATGCCGCGCTACTTGTTCCAGTGTTTGGCATTGTGAAGCACCTGATGGGGACGTTTGTCCTAGACTTTGCCAGTGACCATCATTTGTTCCAGGTTATCTCCGTCTTTTCTGGCTATATGGGCAAAAAACTTCACTTCTCTACGCAATCACATATAAATAACAAACGCGTTTAATCGTGAATCTATCATTGCACAATTAAGTTTGTGATATGCAAAAAAAAACACGATAGACCCACGCAATTACAAATGTTTAAGACGAGATCATGCACGTTAAGGAGCAAAAAAACACGTTTACCATCAAGTTGAAATAATCGGAAGTGAAATATGACTCATTGATCGGTCATACAGATCATTTATTGCGAGGTTGCCTAAGGAGATTGTTCGACTGATTAAAATATTTACGATACGGTAGGCATAAAATAAAAATGATATTGCCGAGATAAATAAGCTTTTGTTACCTAATTTAAGTTTTAATTAACTCAAACATACTTCTACTGTATATTTAGCGTGGCAAATGACTGCAGTGGTACTTGAAATAGAAGTACGGTCTTAATAGACTTGAAAAGTGAGAAAAGATTTCGTTTGCCTTTCGCCAGTTGACACAACGATGCCGGTATAGTCGTGGGATATTCAACTGAGCAAGCATATGTAGAACATATTCTTTGATTATAATGACAGTTTTTACACTTATTTTATGTTGTTAAACAGATGTTTTTGATCCCCCAGGAGATCCTTTGGGCATTAGCCTCAAGGTTGGTAGAGTATCAACCCTGTCACCAGTAACACTAGTTTTAGTAACCACGACTTATTTGTATGACTGTGGCACCACCGTAGTCAGACCTCCCCGTTGGCACTTCAGTTCTATCTGACTATATCGCGGCCTGACCCTACCAAAGATTGTCGGCCACACCAAAACAAATATCCAATCAGCAAAGATCACTCTCAGTTTCAGTTACAACGCAAATAATAAATTCGCACGACCAATAATTTAGCACTACCGCATTCAAAATCATTGCGATTTGTCTATATTAATCAAAGCTAGTTGATCTTTGCCCACTGCAAAAAAATCGTTATAACATTTACCAAAAATACAACAAAGAATAACATCGATACAGAATCGACAATCCCTAGTCGCGGAATCATAACGCTCATTTCAGTAATGGCGTGTCGGACAATGCATGCGAATGCAACCCGCGGGACCCTGCCGGGACATGCGGGGGGCTGCGGCAAGGGCGAGGGGGGCAGGGCTCGTGCCCTTCAACGTCGGGTCACCTTGTGCAGGTACATGCGCGTGCGCCTATTGTCCGAGCCACCCGACACCAAAACAAATCCCTAACACACTATTTTATACTCTATATCATAAAATTAAAGTTGTTTTTCAATTGTTAAAATTATCGATTCTCTAACGACTTCCAATTTCGAGTTTGAATTTTAAAAAACCAATTGCATTTTATAGGTGAGCGTGACAGGATAATTTAGGGAAGGAAGAGTTCTTGGCTCATATGTATTTTTTGTTGGTTAGTGTTTTTTTTCTCCGTTCATTATTCGCAAGGTGGTTCGCTCATGCGAGCTGTCGGCAATTGTTTTTGCCTTAGATTCCATGTAATCTGTGCCAGGTTTTTATTCAACAATTGCTATATTTTTCCACCATAATAATAATATAATTATTGTACATAGGGAATTTTAAATATTAATCCTTTATCCTACCCCATCACTTCTACGCAATTCTGTTCAGATTAACCTCGACCTTATTTTATCTCTAGCCATAGAACAGGCTTTTGGCGTATGTTTGACTATCTATCATCATCAGCCCATATACGTATCACTGATGGGCATGGTCACCTCTGCAAGTAATAGAGTTTAGGACTTAATCTACCACGCTGGCCTATTTCGGGTGGACAACATAACTAAGACATTTCTAAGAACTTTTTAGGGGTGAAGGTTTCCTCACAGTGATTTCTTCACCGTTAAAGTAAGTGATCATTCATTGTGAATACATACATAAATTGGAAAAATCTGTGTTATGTGCCTGGGGCTAGAACCCGCTACCGCTGAGATTCTCGACTTAGCGCCTAAACCTTGAGGCCATCTCTTCTAAATACATATTTTTATAGTTAAATTTCTACACATTAGGCACAAATTTATTTAGTGACGAAATGCAACTGTTATTAAGAACATATTCATATCAAATGATGCGTTAAGCTAGACATGAGCGTCTACAGTTTTTGCATCAGTTTTTACTGACATTCGAGACTGAATAACATGGATACGTTTAGTTGGCGATGTAATAAACTCAAACGTTCAACCTACGTTTCTGGTATAATTACCGACGCTGTACGTTTTTTATTCAAGGATTGTTATGTTTTTATTAATCTTCATCTGTTAATAGTAATTGATGTAACATTGTTGTTTTGATGAGTACAAAAAGATTTAAACGTTCAATTGTCTGTATGATACTTATTCGAGTGTATTAGAATTCTTTTGTAATCGAAACTTTGTCGATGCAGTTGTGGGTTCAAATTCAGACACATATTTCATTATTATATTTATAATGAATATCTGAGGGTAGTTTTTAATAATTTGATCCTGGATTCGATTGTCGCCTCGACCAAAGGTTATTTGTTTTTTATTAAATAATTTTCTAAAGCAGCTCAAAGCATAAAAATGTGCATAAAAACAGAACTGACACTACAGTTTTGCTAAAAAGCATCTCTGCCCAGTCCTTTTAGCAATCGAGCAAATTAACAAAATAAAAGATGGCGTAAAAATTACGTCTGTAATAAAGGCATTAAAAATCATTCCATCGGCATTGTACCTGTTGTTTTACATTAAAAAGCGGCAATGTTACCGGGAATCGGGATGACGTGTGCCCCGGCCGCCTGTTTTCCTCGACATTTTTATATAAGCTTTATTCGGCGAAAAGCTCATTGAGTCATACATCGATTGCTCATGAACATATTCAAATGATCTAAGCACTTGCAATTAAAAATTCTTTAGATGCGACTGACTGACTAAATGCTTGATGACAATGCACCGGAAATTTGATACGGCAATGCGCCTTTTTACACTAAAATATGTAGAAACTGCATCGTTAGTTAGGACCATTTTGGGTTTGGTCCTGGGTTGGGAAAAGTATATGTTTATTTTACAAGGTCTAAGACTGTGCAGAACTAACAACAATAAGCTCAATTTCAATAGTCTGTATGGGATATAAAAACATTACAAATGAAATATGAGATAAAAAAAACCCTCGATAAAATCCGCTGAAATCAGTAAACATTAAGTAGGTACATTAATATGATTCCAACGAAAAAACTCTCCTAAAATTTTATGCCACCGACATACGTACATGCCAAAGAGTTAATATGGAAATAATAAACATCTGTTCGTTTTTAATTAAGTCTATATTTGGCAACAATGTGACAGTTCGCGCGGTAATGTTGGCCAAACTGCCGGGGTCGCCCAATGACACCTGTCAAATGCACACGTGACGACGCGCGGTTTCCGAACGAAGCGTTATTTTGTTGTTAATTATTTTCATTTTACTTTTTAATAAAAAGTTTTATCTATGCGATTTCATTTTTCAAAATTGAATTTTGTTTTTAATTTTTTCAATTCGATGTTTGAATACCTATGCAACCAGCAATCAGCAGCATTAGAAGCGTACTTTCTATTTTTGTTTGAACAAAAAAGGCAATTAAAGCAGGCTACCTATTGTTTGTTTCACAGGAATCGTCGCCTACATTGACGCTTATATCGTCAAAGGTAAGTCGAGTATCAAAATTGGTATTTTGAGAGCATTCGCATCATTCATGATCATTGCTTAGCCAGTGAAACAAATAATATCCTGCGATTTCTTTTTATTTTTTTTTTAAATCGATGTTTTTAATTTTGTATGGGCTGGGGTTGTAAGTGTTGCATGGTATTTAGACGCGACGCGATCATAACCCATTGGCATGTTTCTATATGTTGTGAGGTAATATTTTAATCGATGTTTATAGCCCGAGACTTTAAATCGAAATCTACGGATTGAGGTCTGTGCTTTTGATAATTATTTACAGGATTCTTTTTCAGCTTTGAAAGCGCCATGAAAAACTATCGCCAATTATCTTTTTAAAAATCAAATTAATCGAGGTATACGGATCAAGGTGTGTGCTTTAAAATTTTTTTTTCAGGTTTAACAGTACAGTAAATCATAGGTTGTACTAATCTATACTAATATTATAAAGAGGTAAAGTTTGTGAGTTTGTATGTTTGTATGTTTGAATGTTTGTATGTTTGTATGTTTGTGACGTTGTAGAAAGTAAACTCGGGATCTACTGAACCGATTTTGAAAATTCTTTTACCAATAGAAAGCTACGTTCTTTGTGAGTGTCATAGGCTATATATTAGTCCGAAAAATGATAAGACTTTTTCGTTGTAGCAGGATCTGTGAAGTAAGTCGGAGAAAAAACGGGCGAACGAAACCGTTTTTTGCAAACGCTGCCTTTCTCATGGGAGATATATAGTGGAGTCCTAGAGAAAAATTGTGGCGCTTGATAATGTCTACAAAAAAGTCAGCGGTAGCATATGTCTAACTTTTAGGGTTGCTTCACTATAACCTCTTTTATGCTAACTAAATTTGTTATAAAAGAAAGCATTGTTTGTGAAGGTATTTTTATAAAGATTATATTAATCCTTATCCAAATAAATGCGTTATTTAGTATAAGTATTTAATTTAAAAGAAATTTGCCCTTTACATCATTTGATTTCAATGAGTATCTTAGAAGATATCGCAGTTTCAAAATAATCATCAAGTGCACAATAATTATGTACAAGGCGCCGGCCGTCGCGTTACGCTTTCACGTGATTTGACCGATTTGTATGATTTTTGGTATGGGCAAAAATAGGACTGTAAGGAGTAAAATAGACTATATCTATAACTTATTTTCTTTCTGAACTCAACCCTGTAGTCTACGCGGACGAAGTCGCGGGCAACAGCTAGTAAAATATAAGCGCAAAAATCAGGTTATGTACCGTCCGTATACGTACTCTTTTCATACGTTAGTTATGTTATCACAATACAATTTGATACTTTACTTTGCCATGTAAATTTTCAATAACAAAGGTATCGATAACATATGCAGTTAGTTGGCGCGATGACATTTGGGCGTCCAATGAACCACGTATTAACAATTACTTTAAACGTTTTTTAATTTAGGCAAGTATCGGATTTTTATTGTTCTACATCGATCGTGAAGGAGGTAAATATAAACAATTATCATTTTTGCAATGCAAAGTTTATTATATATATATAAACAAGTAATAAAGTAAATACAGACTAAGTTAGTGGTCGTTAGTATTAGAAACTACGAGAGGGTAAAAATTTGTATGAACCCACGGTCTCTCAATGAGAAAGCTTTTCAAATAGGACCAGTAGCTCCTGAGATTAATGAGTTCAGGATTTTTTCAGCTTAATAACATTGACATAGAATTTTTCAGTTACTACTAGACTTAGCTTTATGTAGTCAAGTCAAAAAAATGTTAACAAAATTCCACCTTTACTTTTAGTAATACATTCGGTTGAACTAACAAAACGGTTACCGAATTATCTTTAAATGAATGTCATTTGAGTCAGATGCACTTGGCGAGAATACTCAGAATCTATGACTCGAGTACAAAAATAATATCTTTAAGTTGGCATTCCCGGTTGCTGTAATAGAAACTGCAATAATGCGTAATACTCAAACAACTCACGCATATATTTTCGGAAAGACACATTTGTAGCGATGTGTCAAATGACTCATTAATGAATTAAGGATTTCTATCCTTTGTGCTTTTAGAAAAATCAGTACTTTTATCAGAATTATTTGATTAAAAAAGTAAAATCGTTGTGGTGGTGGTACTTCTATTTTGGAAATGCGAACTTTTTTAGTGTAGGATGCCGACTGCCTCTGACTAGGTGGGGTGAATGATGAATTATCTGCAAGATGACTGGCAGTGGTTGGATGTGGAGGGCCGAAGATCGAGCCCAGTGGCGTGCCATTGGAGAGGTCTAAGTCCAGCAGTGGACGTAGAAAGGCTATCGATGATGTTGATAATGATGTATATTATAGAGTTTGATATCAATAGTGTTTTGTGACATTAGTAAATGTAAAAAAAATACAGTAAAATAAATTTCTCACAAAACGACAAACAATTCCATTAATATGTCACAAACAAATCATTTATAAATTTCTAAATTCAAATTTACGATGTATGTATGTTGTCGGCTGAAAACTCTTAATGATCGACGCGAAATCGGACAGATTAGTAAATTATACGAAACGGCCAATAAGGCCCGTTAAACATGAACTATGTATCACGATGATGTATAACATGTCGGTCTCTTAGATAATTGTCTCTGATGTCGACAGCTGACGAGGCACCGGACTCATTTTGTGATTTCTTTTTGATTACTTTTATCTGTCACTTTTAAACCGCTGTCGTATCGTGCGATATCAAATATATATAGTTTAACTGATAGCGTATTTGTGGATTAAATTGCAAGCGCATGCGTTGTTTTCTTCTTTTAAGCGCTTATTACTATGCCGGTACACCACAAACATATTTGCGGGTACAAACTCCAGGTACACAGTTTTAACTCATCGAAGTTATGGGTGCATACACAATGAAATAGCGATGTCTTTATTGTAGCGATGTATTGCGATGATACCTGCACATCTGAAAGTTCTTAAGAATTTCTTAGGTAGGTAAAGTACACACCAACCCAGCGAAACCATAAGCCGGGCCGGTGGACTAAGATTCAAATCCTCTCAGTTGTAGAGGAGGCCAGTGCTCAGCAGTGGTATATGATGATGATAATGTGCGATTTTTTTTAAATTGCAGTATCCCTTATCGAGTAATCTTTCAAGTTATATAATCCTTGCGCCTACAGGAATATCATTAAAACCACTTTTTTGCGTCCCTACATTTTATTTACACGCGGAGATTAAAGTGCAAAGACCAAGATCCCATGTCGAATAGTATCCAATGCGACTCCGGTCGTGGCGGTGGTTTATTTCGGTACAGTACTGTTATACAAGGCCGGTTGATCACGGATCTGCGGCACGCACGCCGTTTGCCTTAATTTATTTTAATTAAAATACGCTGCGTCTGTCGTCGGCGCGAGGAAATCGCTCCGGTGGGTGGTAATTGTACGGGAGCTAGGAGTTTCGGACGTTGCAACATCTTGAAGGAAGTTTGGATGTTTGTTTTCGATGTGCTTTTGTTTTACCAGGAGTTACATCAAGCCGAGGCTAATGAACTTAGATATTGCACATGCAATTTTGCACGGTAGTAAAAGAAATGTTAAACATGAAATTTAGGGTGATAAAACCACGTATTAGTTAGTAGAGAAAAAAGTAAACACTGTTTGACTTGGATTTGTTCCACTGCAGCCAAGAAAACTGATGACAATCATTACTTAACGGTCGTTGAGTGAAGTTACCGGAGGCACGGTTTTTCTACCGATAGGAAATTCATACCTGCCGGAATATTATTATTTATTTTTATAAGCTCTAATAGCTTTTGTCTATTCATTTTACGTAACCGCATTTACCGTATATCAAAACTGTAAAAAAAATAATTTATGTAAAGCGATATGAAAATTAACCGTTTTGAATTTAACAACATGACTACTTGATTAACTAAAATATTGCGAAAACGCTAAAATGTGATTGTATTTCGCAAGTGGCTTTGATTTGTGTCCATTGAAACCAACACTCCCGGAAATTGCCACCGACCGTCGCTTGCATCGTAAATATTCACAATTTGAATAAACATTGCTAAATTGTGAACTGATGAATTTAAATTTCTACAATATTAAATAACTGTTTATAGCTTAGTTGATAATGCATTTTTTTCAGTTATATTGACGCCAAGAGGTTTTGAGATTTGATATCTGATGAAGACATGGATTTCTGGTTTATTTTTCCTGAATTTTATACCGTAAATAACATTTTAATAGCAATATTCAATTTATACACTCTATCATTGCAACTTTTATACATTGCATATTTTTTCTCAGAATAATTTTATACATATCGACTTTGTTTTGAGTATTAATTTTTTTGTGAGAATAAATATCAGCAATGTTGGTCCTTCAAAGTAAACAGTTTAAACTAGCCATCAAAAATAAAAACAAGAAGAGATTTCGATACTTTAAGATTAGTTAACTCTTACAAAGACATAAAATCTGGCGACAAGATTCCTCCCAACATGTGCGACTCTTCGACAACACCGTCCATTTGTGATAGGCGGAGATTACTATTTCCATTCAGAAACATTGAATAAATAATAAGTGAAATTGTTAAATATAGGTTTATTATGTATTACCGTAACGTCTATGTTTTGCTCGGCTGATTGGTTGACATCGAGATAATTAGGCACCGCAATGCTACCGGTTCCGTACCTCGTTTTGGCACCTGCATGTGTTTATGCCACCATTTAGATCGTTGTAGATAATTCTTGAGAAATATGTAAAAACCAGAACGTTAAGGAAGTGATGTGTAGTGAAAGATGAAGGTGTGAGAACAGTGATAGTACAGGTCATATAGTTTTGTGCAAGTATGTCGCGTTTGTAAAAATGATTGTGTGATACACAAATATTTGTTTCGGGTCTGGGTGTTTTTGAGTGCGAAGACTCGTACTTTCTTATGCCTACGAGAGTAGACTTGTATTAGTGTAAATAGTAATCCCGTAAATAGTGCTATAAATAAGTCAATTGGAAAAATATAATATGATTATTATTATACATTTTTTTAAGTCTGAAAGATCTTTGTGTTTCCACAACTGAGATTGTTTAGGCCTTAGTCTACTACGATGGTATAGTAAAGGTTGGCGAACTACACACCTAAGAAGTTCCTAAGAACTTTTAGCCTGCATGATTCCTCACGATATTTTCCTAAACCGTTTGATGATTATCATTACTCGATACAATTATGAGGCCTATTGGAATGTAATGTAAATATGTATGTCATTTGAACGGAAACTATTTAAAAAAAAACAACATATTTGTCAAGTTTTCAATACTTTAATGTTAATATTAATTCTAAATTATGCTAATAACAGATTAAGGATATTTAGCTCCAATTTCTCTAAGTTGCTTTGAATTTTTGCCTCTTTCCATCTCGATTGATATATATATATATATATCTGTCTCTTTCTTGCACAGACATTAAATAGATGCAATAAACATATTTTAGTCATGGTATTATTTTTTTACGACTTTGTTATTGAAATTGCACATATAGCGTGCGAAATAAAAAAAGTTTTGTATTAGCATGATTAAAAAGTTAAACTAGATACAAAATTAAGTACTAAAATGGAATGTGAGATATAAAAAAATATACAGTACAAACTTTGGGTATTATAAATTTACTTTGTTTACTGTGTTAACTTTTTAGATCCATCAATAGAATAAATCAGTGACGATATTGTGGCATACTATTGAAGGGTGCATGAAATTATACCTCATTCACGATAAGTTGATTCTTTTGGCAGATGTCAATTTTTCTGAGACATGACTTTGAAATAAAAAACGTATCATTTTATTATTTATATTATTTGATAAATATAAATAAAATACATACAACACAAAAGTCCCTAAAGATATAAGCGTTATCCGAAAATTTTGAGACTTTATTGCTTCAAAAAAATTAAAAATAGGAACACTGAAAATAATAGACGCTTTTACAATGTTACATCGGTCGGACGGAAAGGGACGTAACATCGTTCATATCGAAGACCACGTCGATAATTTTAATGAACACTATGATGACTATGGCTGTGCTCCTTTTTCTTAATAAAAATTGTTTTAAATATAAAACTATTTTTTTTTCAACCTTAATTTTTACATACCGTAAAACGGGGTGTATAGAAATTGCGGGGTGAATAGAAAAAAAATCAAGAAAGTTTTCAAGATAATTATTCGGCTATTTTTCGTTATAGGATTTTAGTAGTATTTTAAACTATTACACATCAATATCTTTTCTTAGCGCTGCCAACAATTTTTTAATGTTAAATTAATATTTATCGTTAAAAATTCACTTTAAAGTTTACCTTCCGAAAACACGTTTATTTGAACTGCCGCAACTTTTGATTTTAAGTCCGAAAAATGTATTAAATGTGTTGTTTGATGTGTTCATATCATTAAATGTGTCTTACTTTATTAAAATTTATTGAGATTAGGTAAAAATACACTATTACAATTCTGTATTTTGTTAAAATCATTGTACATGTAAATTTATTGTATAAAAGGGGGTAATAGAATCCATTCACCCGTCAACCGGTCATTAGAACAGTAGTAGTACGGGGTTAATGGAAATATTGTAAAGAATAATAGAAACGGTTAATCTGAAAATAGGTACAGATGAGGGGTCAATAGAAAAAGACGAATAGGGTTGTCAATAATTGTAAATACATAGTTAAGCTATGCAAGTACCTAGTTTAACTCGAGAACGGTAATTCGTTAATTTTGGTCTTAAAATATTCTTACAAGCCCAGAAAAGGTTGACGGTAGTACAAAGTTCGCCGGGTCAGCGATTAAATAATATTTTACAGAGAAAGTTTTCATTTGCAGGTACATTAATTCAATTTTTTTTTTAAGAAACCTGTTTTGAGGACTGAGTGCAAAATATGGTGGTTCCTTATTTTAACAATTTACCAGGCAAAAAGTGCTTAATTGGCGACAACCTGTCTTCACATTTATCAGCAGACTTGATAAAAACATGCAAAACCCACAACAGTTTCGGAGATATAACATTTCCCTGTCTCACGCCTCTCTGTAGTGGAATAGCCTTAGTGCTCTGATCTTGTACTCGGACCGAAATGGTGGCGTTGCTGTATATACTTTTCAACACCTTGATGTACCGACAGTCAATGTGGCACCGCTGGAGAGACTCTAGCACCGCCCACGTCTCGATCGAATCAAAGGCTTTCTCGTAGTCCACAAACGCTAAACAAAGCGGCAAGTTGTATTCTTCGGTTTTCTGTATAACTTGCCGAAGCGAATGGATGTGGTCTTTGGTGCTAAAGCCTTTTCGGAAACCAGCTTGTTGGGGTGGATGGAAGTCATCAAACCTGCGTTCGAGACGAGTTGTGATGACCCTCGAAAACTACTTATAGACATGGCTCAGGAGCGAGATGGGCCTGTAATTCTTCAGCAAGGTGTTATCACGTTTTTTAAAGAACAGTACCACCACGCTCCTTCTCCATGCCTCTGGCGTTGAGCCCTCGAGGAGAACAGAATTGAAGAGCCTTTGAAGGAGTATGAGTACCGACGTTCCGCCCGCTTTTAGAAGCTTTGAAGTGATTCCGTCCTCACCCGGCGCCTTGTTGTTCTTAAGTTGTTTCAAGGCCATCTCAATCTCATACAGGCTGATGTCCGAGATATCATTGCTGAAGTTTTCCCTTATCACACTATTCTTCAATCTATCTACGAATTTCACTCCACATATTATGCTACTTAGCGCTCTCATCTCAACTGCATTAATTTTAATTTCATGCTTCTTCTGCCATATATACATCATCTTCTGCCACATATACATCATATCATCATGCCATATATACATCATCTTCTGCCACATATACATCATATCATCATGCCATATGTACATCATCTTCTGCCACATATCATGTCACATTTTATTTTAATTTAGTATTTAAAAATTGTTTTGGTTTGAAAGATGTATTTTTATTCAGCACCTCACATTTTTTCATGTTGGTTAAAAGTATTTTTGTGCAGCCCTAACAGTTTTTCCATTCACCCCTTTACGTGTTTCCATTGACCCCAGTCGTTGGGTAAATAGAAATGGTCAATATTTTTCAATTTTTCTGGACAACCTGTGATTATATTTAAAGAATATTGTTATAGATCTTTTCGTGTTGGTACCGGACATCATATATAATCACCCATGATGAAAAAAAAAAATTAGGAACAACATATTCTTCATGCAAAGTTTGAAACCGTTGCTATTCACCCCGTTTTACGGTACTGCGTTATTTTTGGACCTCCTGTCAATTTAAAATAGGTGGTTTAGACCATGAAACTAAACAACTTTTCCAAAGAAACATGGGTCGAAACGTGATAAATAATTCGACCCTCCCATAGAAAACTGCTCACGGGGTCGATTTCGTGTGTGAAGGTCTGAATTTTTTTTTCACTTTTCGACCCGTGATTCTTTGGGGAAGTTGTTTACTTTCGTGGTCTAAAACACCTATTTAAATATGGCGGGAGGTCTAAAAATAACCCTGTTATATTAAATAGGTACTTATTATGAACTTTGACCCACCATCGCTTATCTACATGACGTTTTACATGTCGAAAGTAATGTAAAGTAAGAATTTCACTCATAATGCAGTATTTTAAAACGCAATATTTTTGAACTACTAGATATTTTCTGTTTCCCATCATTAGTCGATATGCCAAAAGAATCAAGTTATCGTGAATGAGATATAGGTGTTTGTTGTCATGAATTTTGAAATGAGTTCAGATTTGGTGTGGAAACGGTGAATAACACCCCATGACATTAGCTCTGCAACTGCGATCATTTCTGATTACCTACATGAATTGTTGATATTATCTTCAACCGTTTAGTTGGACATGTTAAAGCCGCAAGTACGATATCCATGCCGAGGAAATAATTTCTTTCCTTACAGTGTTTGTTATACTGAAAAGTCGTCATAACTTGTAACAAAACCTCTCAATTAGTTCAGCTACCGCTACTCCCAACCAACTCCCCCAAGCAGGCCGAAAAGTCTTCCACCACCCACCCAAAACACAGCACACCTACAAACGCTACTCTAACAAACGGAATCAACTTATTTATATCTAAGCGAAAAACAACAATCCGCTCAATACTAAGCAATAAAGATGTCTGTGACCCGTCGTGCCCCCCCCCCCTCCCCCGCGGCCTGACACCCCCCCCACACCCCCCCGCCGTCGCCAGGTCATATGTACACATATGTCTCGTATAAAAGTTGTCACACCACTCATTCACTTGTAATTTCCTGCTCTTTTCACTTTATACTAAAAATAATTTTTCGACTGACGGGGGACGGATTTGGTGTGGATGTGTGGGGGTCAGTCCGTTCAGGTTTAGTTTTGTTTAATTCGTTCCATTTAACTACCTTCAGGTTTTGTTTCGGCTGCGCTAATCTCTATGTTTATGTACACCGTCACCGAAGCCCCGATAAGTTGAAGACGTGGCCCGTGCCCAGAAGTGGGACGTATATGGGTTTATAAGGATGATGTAACAAGAGTAAACCGATCAAACTAAGCCGGGAATGAGATTATAAGAACTGACTATAAGAAGTAAATTTATTCTAGGTTTTTTTTTTCGGAGAAGACATTAATAGTATTTGCTCGTTTTATTATATTTCAAGCATTATTTCAAGAAATCGATGATACCCGCACGTAAACCATCATTATTACCAAAAAATTAAACACAATTATAAAACAAACATTTAGTCCCAAAAATCCTTTATACAATTATCCAATAGACTCACTTGGAAACTTTTCACATCGCCTGGTTATTTATATGGGGGGTCACTAGAAATGTTTCCTTCCATCCATCCCTGTACGTAACAAGAGAGATGTCGTTCGCTTACAGATTGCATTCGGAATGTCCTGCCGTAGTTGAACGCTGACACGTCTATAACATCCGGCATACAAGCAGTTTTTTTTTGTAGTATCCATTAATGTTCGGATATTCGCGTCTAGTTACAAAGATTAATGTTAATCATCATTGCCATAAAAGTATAAACGATGGGTACAGACGTCCTCTCACTGAGATTACTCCACCACGCTGACTTAGTGCGAATTGGCGGAGTAAACCTAAAAATTCCTTAGAGCTTTTAGGCGTGCACGTTTTCTTACGATATTTTTCTAGCAGTGAAGGCCTCGAGGCTTAAGTCCGAGCTCGAGAATCTCTGCGGTCGCAAGTTTCTTCTTCTTCTTCTTCATCAACCCATATACGCCCACTGCTGAGCACGGGTCTCCTCTACCATTGAGAGGTTTTAGGCCATAGTCCACCACGCTGGCCTAGTGCGGGTTGGCGGACTACACACCTAAGAAATTCCTAAGAACTCTTAGGTGTGCAGGTTTTATCACGATGTTTTCCTTCACCGTTAAAGCAAGTGATAATTCAATGTAAATACACACATAACTTCGAAAAGTCAGAGGTGTGTGCCTGGGGTTCGAACCCGCGACCGTCGAGATTCTCGACCGCGCGCCCAAACCTCGAGGCCATCACTGCAAACCCCAATAATTATATAGATGTTGTATATAATTATAGAGTAATGATAATCATCAAACGATGAAGGAGAACATCGCGAGTGAACTTGCTCACTTAAAAGTTCTTAAGAATTTCTTAGGCGTGTTGTCTGCCAACCCGCACTAGCCCAGTGTAGCGCCACAACCATCCAACAATTGCGACAACTAGCTATAAGCAAGTACTAACCATCATTTTATATTTTTAACCATGAAATGTCTTTATTCCATTTATACCCCTTTGAATAAACCATCAAATCATAAAATGCCATCGTTTATCTAAACCTCGTAATTAGAAATTGCATACAACTAAAAAGCGTAGGACGAACATTGACGCAAGAATTAGAAATTACTTTGAACTCGAGTAGGATATCCTCATGACGTCAGTTTCGCAAATACTCTTACTTTGCTCATCGGTTAGTTGCATGTAATGCCGCAATTAAATACCACAATTGCGTCCGGATTGTTGTCGGTTACTCATCGCTATCTCCGTGATTACTGAACGAGACTTTGCTGTGACTAATCTATGTTATACGTCATCTTAGAGACGGGTTTGCGAAAGGATACGATCTAAGTCAGTGGTACTTTAATATATCATAAGCGTTGCATGGTAATTGTGTAATGTTTAGTATATAATTGTTTATTGCAGGGTCAGTTTTGAATAAAGATATTGTTGAATAAAGATTTTATTATTCGGAGTTTTGTATGTAAAACGGGCTTTGAGGCCTTTATTAAAGTATCATCATCATCATCAAACCATATACTTCTCACGTCAGAACATAGCCCTCTTCTACAATTGAAACGGGGTAGGCTTTAGTCCTGTGTTTAGTTCGTTTAGTGATGGCCTTGAGGTCGCGGGTTCGAACCCCAAGCACACGCCTGTGACTTTTCGAAAGTTATGTGTGCATACACATTGAATTATCACTTGCTTTAACGGTGAAGGAAAACATCGTGATGAATTTCTTAGGTGTGTAGTCCGCCAACCGTCACTAGGCTAGCGTGGTGGACTATGGCCCAAACCCTCTCAATGTTGAACGAGACCCGTACGCAGCAGTGGGACGTAAATGGGTTTTTCACGAAGTTTTCCTTCATTGTTGTGTGTGCCTAGGGTAAAATGTCAAGATCAAGCCTATACAAAACGTGCAAGTCCTTTAATTCAACTCATTAAATTTTTACATCCATTCCCAACCTTCGTAAAATCCATGCAACCATCTAAAACTCCAAATCTAACTAGCCCAAGCCCGCGACATGACTGCGACAAGTGTAGAGAGCGCGGCGGGCGCGCGTGTCGGCCGTCGCGCGTTCTATTTCTGTGCCGCTGCAATAACACCACCGATGGTATTTTTATTGCACACTCCCGTTTTATTTCAGTTACAATTTGACAAAATAAAAATAAGAAGGGCCCTCGCTCTGAGTGTTCAGGGTTGTCAGAGTATAGGATTAAAAAATGTTTATTAATTGATGAAATGTCTCGTTGGTTCTGTAGAGTAAGCGTGGGTTGATTGTTATTGAATTTTGCGTGAGCATGTTCTTAGAAATAGGACAAAGTCTGAGATTGTGTCTAGCATATGACAATACCACTTTTACGTGGGACGTTATGGTTGACAATATATGGTACATCTGCCTACTCTTTCAGGTATACGACCGTTAGCGTATTTAAAATTACGGCACAAAGTTATCTCAATACAAAATAACTAACACATTTAATATATTAGTCAGAAGCATTTTAATAAATTATCTAAAAAAAAATATCACTAATTTCTTTCAATCAAAAATTTTAGCTATCGCCGGAACTTAATCCCCAAGCTACAATAAATATTCAAAATCATTTGTATGTAATTAAAATATGTCAAATTAGATCGTCGACAACCCTACAACTAAACGTAACGTGACACGCGCCCACCAATCCATCGCCGGCCGCCTCAGATACGATCCCGCCAACGTCTTAACTAAACAAGCAATGTATATACAATGTAGTGGATCTTTAATGAGGGTGCATTCACCTCGCACTAGTGTAAGTATAGACGAGTAGCGCAATTTGAAAAGGGCACATGTTGCAGGCAAATGAGCGACGCTTATGCCGTTATTGTATAAGACGGTAGATGGAGTGCTTTCTTGGGAACAGGACGGGTTTCCGTAATATGGGAGTTTTCTTTTCAGAACACGACACTAATGGACCGGACAACTTTATTTTTGTGACGTGTTTAAGTTTAGTCCCTGAAAACGATCGTCCGCTGTTTGTATGGAAAACAGAATTGAGCTGTTTGGGAAGCGAAAGTTACTGTACTATATTTGGATCATAAGATTACGAGATTTAATAAACAGGAATGGAATATGTAACAAAAATCAATGTAGTTTGATTCCTTCATCGTAATTTTTTTATTAATATTTCCAAAATTTCCTTCACAGTCAATAAATGAATTTCATGCAGTATTTGAAAATATTGCAAATTTTAGTTTCAAAACGATTATAATTGTGTATTCATTGTGTAAAATCTGTGCCGCAGTTAGTGAAATGCTGCCTGAAAATGAACGAGCACGTGTCAAATCTTTAACTTATTAGCTTTATATTGACGCATAAGTTATGAGTTTAAAAGGTGTAGTTTCTAATACTGAAACTAAAAGTAAATATTCCCTGATAGAGTAGACAGAGGTGCATTTCTGCATCCAGATTTCGGCTTAGCCTAATAGAAAAATCGAGTGATCCCTTGCCCGACCCGAGATTGGAAGTCAAATCTTCTTGAACGCAAGACCACGAAGCAGCCACGTATAAATATACTAATCACACTTCTGCAACTTGTACACGAAAAAATGTCATTCTCACCGAAGCGTCAAACCGATTCCTTTTCCGTGACCTCTAAACAGCAATTGTTGTAGAAATGAACCACAAAGCTCGTAAATATCAGTCAAACAGCCAGGGGGTTGTTCTAGACGTGCTTACAGATAGCATCGCGTCTGCAAAGCAATAAACACGACACAGTAACGCTTGAATAAATCCGACACCTGTCTTTCTGTCAAAACTTACCTCCCCATGAAAAACTTTGTGGAAATATTATCGTTGTGAGCGAAGTACATCGCCGCTTTTGGTAGGGTGATAAAGTTTTTTGCGGTCGGAAAGAGGCAATGGAATGCGTTCCGCGGTGTTTGTCAGCGTCGTGGTGCGCGCACGCGAGCGTACCGCAGTAGTTATTTCCGTTGAGTAATTACCAGTCATCAAAGTTGCCAAATGCTTTGTTACTGTTTTTGATAAAATTTCGGTGTCTGTATATAATTTTATATTCATATCATAGTAATAATTTATCACGCAATATTTTGATATTCTCACAAACACATTGCAAATAAAAATTTAATGCAATAATGCTACATTACTTACAACCTCTGGGCAGTGACTGGTCCACGGTTTAAACAAGTTTCATCCCAACAGTGGTATTTTTGGATTATTAAAATTTTCGAACAACGACCGGGGATACCCGTTGTGATTTCCTTTGCCGTGAAAGAAAGCGTCAAAGCCTCACAGGTGTGTTCATGTCCGTGACTCAGTTAACTAGATACCAGCTTTCAAAACGAGAGGCCGTGGGTTCGATCCCCTCACCAAAGGAAATGTTTGTGCCATCTACAGATATTTGTTTCAGGTCTGAGGGTTTGTAAGATCGAAAAGTCTCGCGTAGTTTCTGATGCCCACAACACGAGACTTATTTTAGTGTTGGGTCAGAACTATGTATAATCGTAGAGTATACGTTTATTAATTACCCGACAGATACGCTCTTATCACAGTAATAGAATTGGTATCAAGAATTTCTTTGCCCTCCCTTAAATACATAAAGAGAAAAAGTAATCTAAAACATCCGTAACAACTACAAATCGCATGTAAATAAAGAAATTATCCTCGAAACTAACATAAAAGAAAACTTAAAAAGCTGTATTCGTGAAGATAAAACTCGTAGAGGGCGATAAAAAGGTGATTACACGAAGCAAACTGAAAAATAACCCCGCCACGGGCCGCGGGTACGGCGCGGAGTAAGTTCGCATGCTGTTAGTGTCTATTTCACTCAATACCACATTTTCGTACTACAAACTCGCCGGCGTAAGTATCGGACGCACGCACTTTATGTTTAGACCCGTTTGGTATGGGCAAGCTGGGTTTGCAAGTCACTGGCTTATGTTTTTAAACAACTATTATTGATTTAATATTGGGTGGCCGAAAAACTATATTAGATTCGCTGCATATTAATATTAGGACTTATACATACCTTGTAAAAAGTAGGTACAGAATTTTTGTAGGTCTGATGTTTTTTAATTTAATAGAGATTTTAGTGTTATACAAGACATACATACGAGTACATTAATGAGGCAAATGCTAGATCCAGTCTTTAAGAACACAATGCCATGTGTAGCATGAATGCCAGTTATGCGATTAGGATATTCTCCTTTATACGTCAAATTGATTTATTTGTTCTCGTCCACTTGCTTCGTCAGACTCTAGCCACTGTCCTATTCAAACCCTCCGTATGCGTACAGCACGGTGCTATAAGCAAGTTCAGCAATTAAGGCAAAGCACGCGAGGCGCCGACGTCACCGGGCCACGCACCCCCCCCCCCCCCCCTGAACCCCTCCACACCCCCTCGCACCCCCGCGCCAAGTGTCGGCGTTATTGGCCAGATTTTTCATTAATGTTTATGGACACTTTCACGCTATGTCTTCACAACTTCTTTACAGCAATATAAGGCATAATTCACACGAAAACACGGGTAATTGTGGTCGAGTTGGCAGTCTGATATAGTATATTCGAGTATTTTGGGTAGTAAATACTAGTTTGAACGAGGCACCGAAGTTTTTTATGCTTATGCCTGAGGTGTGTTGGAAGGGACTATGTTTTGGTTTATTGTTATAAGACTTAAACAAAAGTTAGTATAATCAATTTCCGTCTTTTTAATTGCTCCTATTATGCCTAAATTATGCAATCCGTCAGAGAGCCAAAGCTCTAAGTCTAAAGGACTAGCAGATCTGGTAACCGTTGGGGGAAAGTTGGTCTGTAGTGGAGAACGCGACTCGATTATAATCTTCTCGCTAGGTGGGTACATCTTCTGGCTAGGTGGGGTGACAATATTCGCAAAGTGGCTGGAAGCGGTTGGATGAAGAGGGCTGAAGATCGAGCCCAGAGGTGTATCAGAGAGGCTACTGATAATGATGATGAATATTTATGACCTGTGCATCATTTGTATGTCATTGTCATTTTTATTTCAGTCAGTTCGGTTATCAGCATGTAATGTAATGTGTTGCTAAAATATAAAGATTCATGTGTCTATCCTTTCTATACAGTTTCTGGTATTTACTAAGGAGAAAAACTCATTTAGTTAATTTTAATTGTTTAAGCTAACTTTAGACATAAAAATCAATGTTGCCACTGCAATAAAACGATTCCTAATTGGCAATGGTATACAAGTAATCATATCTATAAAATAATAAAACATTTCAATTTATTGCAAATATAAAAATGATATTGAGTGCTCCGTATTTGAACCCAATACACGTAAAGTAATATACAAAGCCATTAGAACTATTCTGGTTTTGAAATAATTGTTATTTCTCAATTGATAATTATCGATGTACGTTCCGTTACACGCAAAAATCGCTAATAGCGCACATATGGTTTGCGATATTAATATAAACATAAAAAACGCAATAAAATTCCAAAATTGTTCCATCTAATTGTGCGATTCAATTATTTTGAGGTATGTATAAAAATATTTGCTTGTTTTGTATGTTTAAAATATAAAATAACCGGCTGACGATTATATAATCTTATCAGTTGATATTCTATTCGAACAACAATTTATTTACCATCAGATGCTAACTATTTTCAATTGAAGTTACTTTTTTAGAATGGTAAAATTTTACTTCCTAGGTTTGACGACTTTCCTGATAAATTTATCGAAAAAAATAACAAAATCGAGAATGATTATCCTGTTGTCGAACTCTTATATCATCAGAGTTCAATCCTCTATTTTTGCCTTTGACAAACGTGACTTTTATCTGCGAGTGGAACTAAGGCTCAAAACTAGTGTTAAGCGCATAATCTTTAACAACGCACAAACAATTGGAACAGTGATTGCGAATGTCGGCAGATTTATGAAAACTAACACAATGCTCGCCAATTGCTGCGGAATCGATTATTTGTAATTGATTTTAGCGGTTTGTTACAATAACTGAACTGTTTACACAACACTAGCGAATGCTAGCGGTGTTGCCCGTCTGTGCTTTTTCCTTTTTACTTCACTGACTATGTTCACTTTTTTATTATAACTACATTTCTTACTCTGATTAAGTGTGTACTGAAGTGTTATTGCGCTGGTTTAAATAGAAGTACTGATCATGCTGAAAAAAGTTTGGCCAAATAATAGCTAAATTAACATTTTAACAATCTTTTTGTTTTTTTTATGTAATAGGTATTTTTTGTTTTTCAGAGTCCCTTTTCCTTTTCCAAAAATGTCGCGAGTAACCTACAAACGATTCGTGTTTACAAAAACTTAACACCGACACCGAATAATACGTGCCTGAATAACGCACAAACAAACATATTTTCAATTCAATATGTATACCGTAAATTATTTTATTACATACGCTAGTTAATACCGATTTGCCAATTTGAAGGTTAATAAACGTTTGCGCCATTACGCTGACACGAATACATGACCAATATGGCGGCCGATCGAATCACAAAATGGCCGCCACGGACGCGTCTATTGTAATTGTGGTGTAATTACTGAACATTCTGCGAGAGCCGTGCGTAGTTCATATTTGCCGGCCGAGACTAATCGGAAACTTTGCTAAATAAATTTGAAAACCATTAAAATGTATACGTTATTGTACCTCGTGCCGTTTTACAGTTAGCGTAATTGGAATATTGGTTTTGTTTCTATTGATGGATACAATTATGTATTGACGTTCATTCATCTTTATTTGGAGACGATTGAACGGATAGGAACTAGTTTTTCCGGTATCATTCTAAAAGATACACAAAGTACGGACTATCAATGATAGATCTACTATGGTCTATGACCACATGGAGTCAAGGCGATCCTGAGATACTGCCCCTGGCGAATAATGGTCGTTTTTCAGCAGTTACGTTTTGTTTTACTCACAGTATTTTCACTTTCTATTTATGTCCGAACGACGACTTGACCACATATGCTAACCTAATCGTAATTATGTGAATATTTCTTTAGAAAATAATTAGCCATTCCTCACTAATCCCGGTTACCTCGAAAAGTGGGCAGACGCGTTTTCTACATCCATGTCTGCCAACTTTTAAGACCACTTAAGAGTGACCTTATTGCCAATTTATGATTGGAGCCTGATAAAATCTGAAAACCGCTAATAATGAGTGTTAATTTTGGTATGGTCTCGAGGTTTGGGACGCGGTCGAGAATCTCGCCGGTCGCGGGTTCGAACCCCAGGCTCACACCTCTGACTTTTCGAAGTTATGTGTGTATTCACATTGAATTATCACTTGCTTTAACGGTGAAGGAAAACATCGTGATGAAACCTGCACACCTAAGAGTTCTTAGGAATTTCTTAGGTGTGTAGTCCGCCAACCCGCACTAGGCCAGCGTGGTGGACTATGGCCTAAACCCTCTCAATGGTAGAGGAGACCCGTGCTCAGTAGTGGGCGTATATGGGTTGATGAAGAAGAAGAAGAAGAATTTTGGTATTAGCGCATTGAGTATTTAAATCAAAGAATAACCACTCAGACATATCTGGGGAACGCAAATTAGAAATAATCTATTATAGTCACCATAGGATACATACTATAAATCTTATTAAATCATGGAGCGTGGCGCACAACACATGTGCTCCGGCAGACGAGGCAAATAACTATATAAAAATGTGACAAATGCGAATTACTACGAAATGTGCGCAAACTACGTATTAATAGAGCACCGATGATGTACTCATGGGCTGTTGTAATAATATTATAATAGGCGCGATGTAGGATGGCCCTTTTGACGTTTCAGAAGTAACTTACAGTAGGCGATACCTAATATCAGACAAATGGTTCGTATTCCTAGGACTAGGTGACCCTTTTGAAAAGGGATATAAAAATTGTCTTTTGTCAAAATGGATATAAATTTTGTCTTTGCTCTTCAGAAAATACGTTATGTCACATAAATGAATTAGGACTAATAACATATGACTAGTCAATTGACAAGTACAGTTTACACTAGCAAGATAAAAAATGACCACAGTTTAAATATTTTCAACTGAAGGCTCTTGAAAAATCTTTAGTAGTGTATACGCTCATTTAATACCTAAAAAATTACCTCTTGGTCCAAGTTTTAATTTAGCGTTATTTAAGTGGTAATGTTTTCCTCCTAACAATTCCCTCCATGGAGGGCAATGATAGCCTCGAGGTTTGGGCGCGCGGTCAAGAATCTCGACGGTCGCGGGTTCGAACCCCAGGCACACACCTCTGACTTTTCGAAGTTATGTGTGTATTCACATTGAATGATCACTTGCTTTAACGGTGAAGGAAAACATCGTGATGAAACCTGCACACCTAAAAGTCCTTAGGAATTTCTTAGGTGTGTAGTCCGCCAACCCGCACTAGGCCAGCGTGGCGGACTATGGCCTAAACCCTCTCAATGGTAGAGGAGACCCGTGCTCAGCAGTGGGCGTATATGGGTTGATGAAGAAGAAGAATTTCCTCCATACAACGACAACCCGTAGGTAATACGAAACTCAATGACGACGCTACAAAAATTATAGGCATCTAAATAAACCTGTCAAAATGTTCACACTCCAAGCATGTTACTATAAAGTAATACAAAGTAGAGGCGAGTTATAAATTGTATTGCGTAAAGAATGTGTGGTATTGTTGTATTTTATAGCAAACATTGATACGGGCGTGGGCGGCGCGTAGTGTGCGTCGTAGACTTAACATTACCCGCGAACTGTGGCACAATCTATGTGCTGACGTACACGTCTTGTTTATTATTAAATTGTTTGTCTTCATACCTTGGATTTGTAAAATCGATCTATTTGGGACCGAGTTTGCTAAAAATACACGAGATATATTTAGTATTTTGTACTCTGAACAAAAAGTACCATAATGGGAGAAAAGCGTTGTGTTTTTACCACTAACAAATGAAGATGAGAATATTGTTCTGCAAATCGATACATAAATAGATAATAGACAGAACCTACTCATCATTTTTAATATTGGCATCCCTAAGTAGTAATACAACTCACATAAATGTAAAGTGATATTAAGTACGATGCCTTCTGACCAGATCATGTCGCGCTATTCGAAAGAGTCTAGTAGCCGATTAGCTAAGACGATCCTGTTGAATGAGTCATATGTAAGCAGTTTGATTATTACAGGTATTATTAGGAAACATTTACCAAAATCTCAATATTAAACTAACCTGTGTTCCCTTATTACTAAGAAGCAGCCATGTGAAACATATGAAAGTCTAATCGAAGGTTCGGAAATTTTGGCTTGCTGATATTCTATCGAAGGTTCGGGAATTTTGGCTTGCTGATATTCGCTTTCTAATCACATTCAACTGTTCTGTCTATCCACTGCCCTTCCTCTATAACATTACAAACCCTTTAGAAACTGAGTATGAGACATCATCTACGAAAACTCAAGAAGTCGTGATACAAATCCGACATTCCTACCGTCTACCATATAGCCCTTAGTACGCATTTATTTTTACAATTAATCGAGTGGATGTCGTATGGCGTGGAAAAACTCTTATTTATAAACGTGGGCGAGTAATCCGACATGGCGGGGCCGTATCACGTATATTATTGGGCTATTTCTGGCGCGCACTACACGTGGAAGGGCTCCGGTCTGGTAGGTGACAAACTTACCCGGAGGAATTACGTTGTTACACTTTCGACGAGAAATAGAAATTGTTTTTGAATTAGGTGAATAACTGGCTGAGTGTAAGTGCTGTGGGCAGTTAGGTACACGCTAATTTGTAAAACCAGAGACTGGGGGATCGATTTCTTTAGTACAGTGAATTGATTTTCATTGTTTTCTACTACTGTAGAATCTATAAATGTTTGTTTCGTGTCTAAATGGTTGAATGTCGAATAGTCCTTCTGATTTTCTGCCATCCACAAATTTTATCTTAATGAGGGTTCAGAGGTTCTTGATAAGCACATTTTTGGCCTCATTCCACATCACGCCCGTCATTCTAACTCCTGTGCTCCAGAATTAAGGGAAGTATCCAGTAATTAAGGGAATCTAACTTGCCATGATCCGCTAAAATCACCGTGCAAAATCCACTGACGATTATGATCCAATTGCCTACCTGAATCAGCTCATGTACTCGTAACTTCTCTTCTCTATCTTGTAACAAATTGAAAATGATTAGTTGACAATAAAATGTCTATGGTGATATTAACAGAAGGATTTATTACAATTTAAGATATTTTTAATATTATCTCATTACTTTTAAGTCGCCTTCCAAGACGATGGCGCCAAAGAAAAATCAAAGGAATATGAGCAATAGAAATGCGACTATAAATAGCCTAAGCCTCGTGTACGTGTCGCTCGTGGCTCTCGTGAATAATCTTCGGACACAGATAGCAGTTTAGGGAGACATTATTAAGTAGGCGCCGATGATGGAAACGGCGGAACGACGATAACATTGGATGCGGTAATTGGAATATACCAGCTTGATTGTGGCGCTGAGGTTGAGGCGTGCGGCAGAGGATTTTGGTGGTCACAGGTTCAAATCCGTCTGACTTCAGTTATTTGTGTATTCACAATAGTCTGTCAGGTAGTTTAGCAACGAAGGAAAACTTCGTGAGGAAACCTGCATACCTTCAAGTTCTTGAAAATTCCTTATTTGTGCAATGTAGGAATACATTTCATTAACCCTTTTTGTAGCCTCTTGACAGTTGGCTAGTCACCGTATTCCGAAACGAGAGAGACTATTCGATTCTCATATCGGGACAAATGTTTGTGAGGTCTAAAAATGTTCCGGGTCTGTATATTTATGAGACTGAAAAGTCTCTCATACTTCCACTCACAGCACAGGCCTTGTATCTTAGTTTTGGGGTCAGCACTATATCACTTGATTTTATTTGTCATGAGGACTTAGGCATTCTTTTGATGATCTTCCCCAAAAGCATACCTGGGTAACATAGTAAAACATAGCTGGACAAATTATATATTCGTACTCCACGTGTGTACTGCACTCCGCCCACGCCTCAGTATTTCGGTTGACAGTATTGCCACACCGCAGTGAAATATGTCCCGAAGTGACCGGCCTGTGCCTCCTAATTGCGCAGTCGACGCATTTTTTACTTATTTATAACTGTATGTTAGTAAGAGTAGGACAGTATAAAAAATTTCGGCGGAATATGGAATTTTTGATCAGTATTAACAGCCCGTGTATGTCGCACGGATGGGTGCTGCCTCCTCTGCAACAGAGGGTGTTTAGGCGTTAGTCCACCACGCAAGCCTAGTGCTAGTAGTCGCACTACTCACATAGGAATTTTTTAACGACTTTTCTCGTGTAGGTGTCCTTACAATTTTTTTCTTTATTGGCAAATTATGTGATACTTCATTGTAAATACGCACCAATTTACTCGAATGCTATTATTTTTCTCATTAACACCCCCTACTTTGGAAATATAGTATTACAATATATAATTAATTTGAGTGTTGGGTGTATTTATTTAATTAACAATAAAATGAACTACCCCCGCTTTATTCATCAAACAAGTAAAATCAGTAAAGGATGGACTTCCCTCCATACATTACTGATATTAAACCTGCACGGTTCACTTGAAATAAAAAAAAAACAGTTCCACGTGGTCGTGACGGAAGCACGCCCCCCTCCCCCTCCCGCGCGGTCGAGGAGGACCCCCCCCCCGCGGACATCAAGCGGCTATTTCTAGTGGCGGGAGACACTTCGATGTACTTTACTGGATGTGTATAGGAGTGTTACATAGAACTATGAAGGGTGATAGATGCGGCAATGTATTTTATTTTTGCGAGGGAAATAAGACTGCAGTGATGATAGAATTTATGTCGGTCATAATTATAATGAAGTAGGGAATAAGTTTTAATTTTTTTCAGTTAATATAAAGAAGCCTAAATTTGTGTCCTATGACTTGCTAGGTCCATTAAGCGCGCGATATCTTATTTCATACTGAAATTTAAGAAGTTTTAAAGGTGGCTAAGTACACAAAAAAACATTTTACTTTTTGAATGAAACTTTCACTGGTAACTAATAGTAAAGTTACTGATTTCATAAGAAACTTTTGCATAATCCTCTTATAGCCTTTATGATATTATTCCATTTTTATTGCGGTATGGCAAAGTCATAACACCGCGCCTAATCGTAGGCAATATGCTAGTAAGACAAGAAGCAACGGGTTTGTTCTCTACACTGAAACAGTTGTTTTTCTAACCCGTACATACTTTCGACATGACCTATGTCAAATAGTAGACTATTAGGGGCTGTTAATGATGATGACATACTTTCGACTCTCGCAGTACCCCCCCAGTTACCCCCCAGCAGTTGCAGTTAGTCCCCGACAAAAGACCTGTATCATAAGTGTGGGGTCAGAGATATGTATGTGATTATTGGATGTATTTACTTATCATAATTACTATTATTTGCCACTTCTATACATTCATAAGGTGTGTACGGCATGCGTAAAGAGGAGAGCCGGCGCATCCGGCGCACCGCGAGCCGAGGAGGCCGGGGCACGCGCCGAGACACAGCTGGCCGCCCGATACCTCGCCAATTATGTGCCGATATCTTTTTAATAATCGCGAAATATTAACATGAATATCGTCGCTTTAAGTTTTAAACTGGATTGCTTTCGAAGCTGCTGTTGAATGCAAGTTTGATTTGCTAAAACTCTGGGAGAATATTCATTTGATGTCATCATAAATATCAAATCATATACCTATTTGACAGCCCCCGTGGCGCAGTTGGCTAGACACCAGCTCGCGAAACGAGAGGCCGCGGGTTCGATCCCCGCACCGAGACAAATGTTTGTGTGATCCACAAATATTTGTTTCGGGTCTGGGTGTTTGTGAGACCGAAAAAGTCTCTCGTAGTGTCTGATACCCACGACAGGTCTTGTAACCTAGTGTGGGGTCAGAGCTATGTATGTGACTGTTGGGTGTATTTATTATTATTTATTTATCATCAGCCTCATCATCAGTTCTCACTGCTGGTCACGGGTGTCCTCTGTCATTGAGAAGGTTAATGCCTTAGTCCACCATCAATCGTGCTTTCCCTGGTTGAATTCCTGTGTCGGTTGAAACGTCGTATGAGAGTTTTCTGTACTGAGCAGAGCTCAATATCTGCTATAACAGCTATTAAGTTCTACTCCCTATTTCTCTTCTTACTAGTCTCATGCGGTTTAACGACATTTACACCTCCTCTTTGAGGGCAGTTTGTTCAGGAAGTAATTCTATGGAAGTGTCATCAAATTCATTTGAAATGCAACATAATGTGAGCCATAAGTACTGTCACAAGATGGAGCGGCGCTTCAGAGTCGGGTGAACGACACACCGCTTCTATTTCGGACTGCCAGTAATTATATACGGCAAAAGGAAAGAGTCGCGTTGTCCGTCCGTCTGTCGCGGTGCGTTTAGTGTCTTATGTGTCGCTATATGTATGTGTATGTTCATTCATTTCAACATGTCTGTAGGGGTTCGTGGGATATGGGTGAGTGAGGAGAACAGCTAGTGAAAGTCCTTCCATAGATGCTAAAAGCGTTACCTTTGAGTATGATTGACCTTTTTTTGTTAGATGAGGACTCAACATTCCAGGATTTGAATATTCTATTTAACTAATTGTTAGATACTGGAACGTCCCACTGGCTAAAACTCATGATATTCCTCCTGCTTCTTACATGTTCTTGGCCTCTGAAAACCTTTCCTACAACTGATATGGTTTAGACTTTTAGAGGAATCTGTCGTGAAACCGGATTAACAGTTAAATTCAGAATCGATATCAAAAGCACTGAACAATAAAATCCAATAAAAAATAATTAATCAAATATTAAGTTTTTGAGAGTCAGCAGTTTCGGTAAAAGACCAGCATGTAAAAAGAAAGTTTGCGGGGTGAACCCCGTACCGAGACAATTGTTTGTGTGAATATACATAGACGTATGCATAACCTTATCCTTGTATTCCCCAAAAGTACAGGCAGAGGTGAACGTCTGCAATCACATTTTGCCAGATAGGGACAAGTCTACTGCCGCTTTTCTGGGACAATTGTAAACTCCGTACTGCTACTGAGTATTTCCAATTGGTAAAACCAATAGAACATAGGGACGACCCAACGTTAGAACGTAGGTATAAATATTTATTTATTGGTAATGACTTAGGAAAAGTGTTTGTTTTCTGGACAAAATGAAGCCTAAGATTTGTCTATACCACTTACAACGTCTCTGCATTTTACAGATATAATAATTTTAGTAGTTGAACCGTAAAACCCTAATAAACAAACATACATTCGCATTTAACATTGTAACCGTAGGTATAATATCAAATCAAAATTATTGAAATCGTAAAATTAAATGCAATCAAACTCAAATAAAATGAACATTTAAAATTAATACTTATGTTTTCGTGACGTCCAAAGCATGAGTCTTCAATTAGAGTAGAAAAAATTGTTTACTACCGATGCGCCTAATGGCATGCCGCCAAAACGTGGACCCATCGCCATTTCGCTCCAATAACGTGGAAATTATTTAATTCCTCGCTTTGCTTACATAAATATCACACTGTGAAACAATGTTTTGTGACCACTCAATAGTAAGCCTGGCGAAGTGCCAAAAATATCGTATACCGCCCAACGGCTAAGTGTTAGCATGATTAGTTCATTGACGGTCTGTCCGCGATTTATTGACGTTCCTAATCGATGTTTATGAACGTAAACCCCGTTCGTTTTATTGATATTATTTTTAAAGTTATTATCGACGTGATTATTGCCCGCACAGCCAGACGTTGGTTGTAAAACGCGGTAAAAAAATATGATGCGTTATAAATTATATTGTTTCCGGCTTTTTGGAATTATTGATAGATTTAATATTAGCAATGAATGCATGTTTTGTAAAATTTTATTGTTGAAATTTATATTGCAACTTTCGGTAGCGTAGCGCCACCTATCTACAACGTTCTGCACCAAGTCTACATTCGTGGCAGCGCCATCTGCCGTTCATTTAGAAAAACACGTCGTATAGACGGGCAAGGGCGTATTCATTTCAAGTACAAATAATTTAGTTTTGTCAAAATAATGTAGATGGCGTTGCAAAAATTTAAAATAAATGTTAACTTTTATATCGCAAAATATGTTCACTTGCAAAAAATACACAATGTTAATAATGTACCGTTTTAAAAAAAAAAATTAAACATGTGTATTTTTTTATGTTTTCAGAAAAATAACTGCTACATCATTTTATGTCAAGTTTTTCGCGCTTTAACCTACAATTTATATTTTTTCATATATATTTTTTTCATTTATCTTTAACTTTTGTAAAAAATATGCCCTTCTTAAATAAAAAAAAAAAATAAAAAAACAAAACCATTTTACTAGATTTTAGTACACACAAAAAAAAACTTTTTTTTTATCTACATAATTTTTCTGGCTACCCTCACCAAGACCGATGACAATAATGTTATCGATGATTGATCATCAACATATATATCCAATCATGAAACATTGACTCTCATTGCCAACTCGCACTTGACACCTCAATGTCGATAGAGGCGGAACCGCTGGCGACACTTGTGCTCACCCCACTGACAATTTGCTAATTGTCGTTATTTAAACGATTTTGAACTCTATCATGTAGAAATTAGGAGTTTATGAACTGCACGTGTAATGTACTCGGGGAGTGCTCGTGCACCGGGAATGTGTTTCTGGATCAAGTGATTATCGATGTGTTTGATGTACATTGATGTTTCGTCAGATAGCCACAAGTTGCTACATGATAGAAAATTCAACCCTTAATATATATTATTTTATTTTACGACCGCAGAATACTTTTTATTAAATAGTCTTTAGGATATATTATAGAGGATATTTATTCTTTTTTCTGATGCAACCAGTCTCGGGGGCAAATAACGAAAAAGAGGGGAAAAAGGAAAAGGAGACAGGAAAGTGATAATGCCTCACTTTAACAGATAAATAAATATATAATAAGGAACTTTTAAAATTTGAGACTACGAATCTAAATTGTGTTTTAAATTTTCCAGTTACCGATTTTCAGACACATTGCAAACTTTTGAGAAAATAGTATAATAAAAATTATTAACTGCAACACTCTCAAAAATTCGTTAAAATCCTTTACCCTGTCACCAGGCGTCAGTTTGCAGCTTACATTCCAGCGTCTGACCCACGCGCGGGTAGATGCAAAATGTCAGTCCTTACTCTTACGTTCCTTTACCCGTTTGTGCATCAAGTGAAGCGTTCAATTCAATGTACTCGCAACAGACTCCCAAACAATTCCCGTCCTCATATCAAATACACACGCAATTATTTTTAGATCAGAGCAAAGACGCTCTCGCCCGCGCCGCGCCGCGTTCGCGTCTCGATAAACCACCATGCAACCCATAGAAATACTGTAATTGTGTTAATAACAAGTGAATACTATATATTAAATAGTGCAATGTGTGTGTTATGACAAAAACGTTATGGATCACTTCAGGCGGCCACGGTTCAAGCGACCGCTCAGACGGGTACGGAAATTTAGGTTATAATATTTTTGTACGATTTGTTTGTGTACTGTGTTTGTTCTTTTTGTATGTGTATTGTTGGAATAGTGTTGTGTATGAATAATTACGGATTGTATTTTTAAAATTGCGATTAACTTGTTTGTAGTGTTTATTGTCCTGTATTTTGAAAATTAATGTAGTGTTTTATATGCAAATTGAATAATACAGTACACAATAATAGCAATAATGTTAAGGTTTTTGTTACTTAATATAGAAATAATGAGTTCAGGGCCGATTTGTATAACAATTATTATTTTTTCAAGTTACATCAGAAATATTTTGATCAGATCATAGTTTTCAGTACCATAAAGATGTAAGGGCACATTTGAGAATATATTTATCAAAGCTCACTTTAAAAATTACAATCAGACATTGACCGTCAATCAACAACAATGAAACGAACTTATTAATAAAGCAATAATATATCTTTTCTGTTTGCTCAAGTCCTGTTCTATGTTGTAAGGGTTGGAAGCTAAGATAAAGACAAATTTATCCATTTGTCAGACAAAAAATCATTCGTTTTAGTTACGATATAAGATTTTTACCTGAGTGTGATTTAAACAAAACTATTTATATGGCGAAACGACAGACTTTTTCCGATGAAATTTTAAAGAAATGTCCAACAGAGATTAACAATAGTGGACTAAATTTGTCAGCATAGTTGCTCACACGTAGGATAGACAATGTAGCAAAAGTCTTAAAGCTATAAATTCCATTCTAAGGGAGAGGCCTATATTCAGCAGTAGACCTCTTTTAGCTTATAGACGAATGACTATGTTCCTTCATAATACCTTAATATGACACAGTTTATAGTAAGTTACCATAGGTGTTAAACCTCGATCACATCCTTTTCAAATTACATGGTGTTGTCCCCAACCGGGACTCGACCTTGCACTCTTCCTTTTCAATAGCATTCCCCCGAGCCCACGTAACCGCGGCCAATAAACCGAGTTTATTGGTGAGCTGGCCGTGCTGGGAACGCACGCGTTACTATGAGATGACTCAGCTTCCATTCATAACCAATAAACTTATGCGTGGAATTTTGCGAACGTCATGTACGAATAAGGTTGTGAGTTTTAGCGATAGTATGAATGTTGAATTGACTGCTTCCTTGTCTCGCGGTGCAAGTATGTGCCTTGCGATCTAGAGGTATTGGGTTTGATGCCAAGGCCGGTAAAAAATTTATTGGATTTTTGCGTTACAAAATTTTTAGTAGAAGTACTGAGTCTAAAAAAAGGCAATAGGCTCGTCCACTATTACGTGGAACTGATACTAGCGAAACGTGGGTGCAGAAATGCACCTCTTTGGAAAATACAAGCGTATATGTATATGATAATGTATGTTCTGTTAAATGTAGGAACGGGTCTTGGTATAAATATTGAATTTCTAAATAAATCATTTGTACAATTACATCTATTTACACCTGTTTCGGCAAAGACGTATGTTTACTCTCAATAGCTATAATTAATTTCCACGTAACAAGCAACTTGCCAATTGTCATTAAACAATGATAAAAGCAGCGATGGCCTCGAGGTTTAGGCGCGCGGTCGAGAATCTCGGCGGTCGCGGGTTCGAACCCCAGGCACACACCTCTGACTTTTCGAAGTTATGTGTGTATTCAAATTGAATTATCACTTGCTTTAACGGTGAAGGAAAACATCGTGATGAAACCTGCACACCTAAAAGTTCTTAGGAATTTCTTAGGTGTGTAGTCCGCCAACCCGCACTAGGCCAATGGTGGACTCTCAATGGTAGAGGAGACCCGTGCTCAGCAGTGGGCGTATATGGGTTGATGAAGAAGAAGAAGAATAATAATAGAGCCCGAAGAAGCACATTACCATACTTAGTACTGCATCTCATCAGCATCATCACGTGAAACTCATCATTGTTTAAATGAATAGCCTAAAAAAAATGTAGCCTAGCTCGGACGCGAGATATCGTGATCTAGTATATTGGTTTTTTGTTACTAAAATCAATTCATCATAATTATCAGCCCATATACGTCCCACAGCTGAGTACAGGCTGTTCACCACTGTGGCCTAGTGCGGGTTGACGGGCTTCACACTTAAGAAATTCCTAAAACCTTTATAGTGTGTTAGTTAGGCGATATTAAATGACTAACTGTTTCGCCCCATTAATAGCTTCATAGTAATCAATTTTGTACAGTGCAATCTGTACATTAGGTTAAAAATACACCTAACAGCCATCTGCAATGCATTTAAACGCCCTAGTATGATATCTTCCGCAATCCCTACTACGAATTGCCTCTACCGCTTTATATACGCGATTTTCTGCGTTAAGATCATCGTTTTAACAATAGTTTAAGCAATTACTGATGATGATCAGTCCATATACGTTCCATCGCTGACCTTCCTCTACCATTGAGAGGGTTAAGTCCTACACGTTGGCTTAGGGCGGATTCGTAGACTAGACACCTGAAAAAATCCTAAGAACTTTTAGATGTGCAAATTTCCTCAGTATATTTTTCTTCGCAGTTAAAGTAAGTAATCATTCACTGAGAATTCGAAAGGCCAGAGAAGTCTTCGGGATTTGAACCCGCGATCGCCGATATTCTCGACCGCACGCCTAAATCTTGAAGCTATCCCTAATTTTCCGACTTTTAGCGTTCACAATGCCATAATCTTTCGGAATGGCTCTCGAAACGAAAATAATAAATGCATTATTGGCTGGATGCGACGTCCCGAATGATTATAAAATATAAATTTAGCCACGAGCGATCGTCACGAGACTGAATCACTCCTCATTCAAGATTTCGCGTGAATTGAAACAATAGTACGCGAAAACAACTTTTTGACGTAAAGGTCGCGGGTTATTTTTGTTACTGAAATTCGTGTGTTAACGGAACCTTATAAACATTGAATTGACTATTAAGAATCAACGATTATCTTACAGCTAGACACAAACAATTCGTCATTAACGAACGTAGCGTTGATCCTCACTAATTCTAAAACTGGTAGATTTAACACTGTTTTTAATTAATGGGTACAAATATCGTCCGATCAGTAGATCGTTTCCAAAGCAATGTGTATAGTTTCTAGAATTATCATGTTTAAATTTGTTCCCAGTATGGCTACATGCGATATTTTATTAATCATCATTATTTATCATCAACCCACAGACATACGTCTGGCTGCTGGGCCTACTCACATCTGAGAGCATTAAGGTTTAAGTCCACCACGCTGGCGTCGGGTTGGGGAACTGCACACCTAAGAAATTCCCATTTTTACTTACCGTTTAAGTATATAAATACGAGTAGGTACACACATAATTTTGAAGAATCAGAGGTGTATGCCTGGGTTTGAACCCGCGATCATCGAGAGGCTTAATCTTTTATAGGTCATACAAATCCAATGATTTTAATATTTTAAAACCGCAGCTATTGAATTTTGTACAATTTTGACATTAATTAAATTTAAAAAATTAAGTTCGGATGGAAGTTTAATAATGTATCTCTTATGTAAAATAAATTTTCCCCATGGATTAACCCGTTCCATTCATACTGTAGAACACTTTGACGTTGCTCTTTGTGTGTATTAGTAAAATAGTACTCGTTAAAAAATAACTTGGCTTCGAAATGAATGTCATCAACAAATTGTCTCAGTTATTATCTTTAAATAGTCGGCATTGGCTCATTAGTTTAAATTCGGCAGCAGTTCAAATGTATTTTTCATGTGGTCGTTACGAAAAACCATAACATAAAAAATAATGCTGTTTCTTCTGGATACACATTTACGATCAATTTACTGCAGGCTCGCCTGCAGATTCGTCATCTGGGGGTCCTCATGAGAGCGACTAATGCTAATATGAGTAAACCTTATTAAGAAAAACGAATATGACAATTGTGTTTTTTGAAGCGGAAAAATGTATGTAATTTATGTTTGTTGGTGTTTTCATAGTGTCACAATAAACGATCCCGTAAGTTTATATCCCACCCTTTTTGCTCTTTACCTCAAGATTAAAATTGAAAAAAAATTACAATGGTTTAATTTTTGCGAATTTGGACACGGTTTTCCCGAAAAAAAGTATTGATTTAAATTATCCTCAGTAAAGTCATCAGTATATTTTTTTAGGATTTAAATTTCCAATAAAGAGTTTAAAAAAGGGTACAGCATAGGGCTCTAAATCAAACCTGTTTCTGCCTATATGATACACAGGATTTACACGCAGCTTCACGATCTAGGGTATCTTGACCTCCCTACCTTATCCGTTTACTCGTATTTTTTCTATTATAAAATTTTCCAATTCTCTATGAAGTTTCCCTGTACAATACAATTATGAGGCGCGAAATACTTGTAAAAAGTTTGTGTTCCGACCAATCGATAATTGAAGTGCACTCAGATGTAAAGCTACGAAGGGCCGCGAGTGGAAACTCGACGAAAGAGGCGGTAAACCTTGCTCGTCAGGGCTTTGCGCTGTGGGGTCGCACTGACAACGATTTTATTAGCAAGATTGTGAGATATACAAACCTGTCTTCATCTTATGTACAGCTTGTGTACACGTTGCTGACTTACATGAATTTTTAAATATAGAAGATGTTTGTTAAAAGAGGGAGTTGACAAAAACGTTTTTGAGATAAACGAAAAATTAAATGTTTTTACTTTTGAAACATTCCATTCATTTCTTTTGAACTGAAATCAACTTCAAGTCCTATTGTATCACAACTGTGTCATTCATCTTTAACTAAAAAGGTCATCATCATCAGCCCATATACGCCATGCTCCATACGGGCTTACTCTACAACTGCGAGAGTTTAGACCTTAGTTCACTACACTGGCTAAGAGCGGATTGGCCGGCTACGCGCCTATAAAATTGAAGATTAATTAAAGTTACTAAAATATTCTTACAGCAAACTTTTTTTCATGGAAAGAGTCGGCTAAAGAGTAAGTCAACCGCCTGATTTTAAATGATTAACACGCATAATACCAAGGAATTATTATTGTTTTTTTTTTTGCCAGCATTTGAGTAGGAGAACTTTGTTTATTAAAAATCGCTCCGCTCATGTACTCGCCCCCACTGGCGCCGCATGCAAATCGTCTCGAGGGCCGCCGCACTCGTTTCAAAGACGGTGCACTCTCGCCTCGCTCTGACGTCACACGTCTTTAATGACGTGACGTATGACCTCGCGCCTTTTACTCAAATATGCGTTAATGTGAGAAGCATTCGCTCTTTGCCTCTCTTTGCTAAGATTTTACTTTGTGAGTTAAATACAGTTTTCTTACGAGGCTCTTCTTAAACGATGTTATATAAAAATCATTTTTAAATTCATTTCTTATAAGTTACTTAAAATACTTGGATAACTATTTTTGTTTCAAAACAGATACCATTATAAAAAAAGAGTATTTAGTCTTAAAACACGTTCAATTCGGTTCTTTTAAGGGACATGAAAGTAGTTTGTGACGATTTGTAGGATTAAGTTGTCCATCGAAATAGCCTTTCGACGGTTAAAAACTCGACTCCAACTTCACAGTTTTTTAAAGACACTTTGTACCTACTCAAAATGGTTATAACAAATAATAATTGATAAAGGAATTACAGTTTGAAATATCCTAAAAAATCTTGTGTATACAAACGACAAGCTTAGACGATTTTGGGTTAATTTTTAATAGCATAATAACCTTACTTGTCTTCACATAGTTCGAAAAAAATACATTAAAATCATCCAGAGAATATGGAGCACAGCTTATCCCTGTCTGCAAACGCGACGATGAGTTCATACCATTCCGCTCGTGTCTCCATGTAATGGGGGTGATATAAATACCGAATATGTTTTATAAATGGCGCATTGTTCAATAGCCATGAACCACCATGGCGGTACTCGTCGTGGGCCGTCTGACTTGCATGTAGGTCAGACGCGTCGACTTTGCGGCGCCATCGATCGGCGGTCGCGCCTGCGCGCACAACAAACACACAAAAACACACTCTATTACAAACTATGTAGAGTCAAAAATATCTTAAACAAACACCCCACGAATATTTCATTACACCACGTTTCGAAGTTTGTTGGGTGCGATTTTGCACTCTAGATACGTGGGATAGAGTAGACAGTTGAATGCAGTTTGTGCAGTGGACACCGATTTGCGCCACTGCGGTGTAAGGTGCAAAGTTTTTAATTGCACTCAAACTACGCGAGCTCTTTTGCAAATGAGGAAAATTAAGGTTTATTTTTCTCTTTTATACAGGAGTTATTTCTGACACGTGTGGGACTATTACTGCAACTTTAATAAAGTTATAACACTGAAATGAAAACTATTATTAAAACATTTTATCAAGAGTTTTATTTTAAGGGAGACTTGAACGTTTACTTGTTTTAAAATAATAGAAAATAAAGTAATAGATAAAGTTAAAATTCCTTATTTGAAATGAAGGCGACGATATCGATAGAATTATGAAAGTGCTGTATATTGATTTTGATAAAAGTTAACAGCTGAAAGTCTTTGGGAACCAAGTAAATAGCAAACATGATAATGTATATAGCTCTATCTCTAAATATCATAATTTGTCTCAATTACACATTTAAATTGATGTGTTGTATGGCTAGGCAAGGCTGCTATAACGAATATACACGATTCAAATATTAGACCTTGAATTATCAACATAGTTATTTACAAAATTCTTTAGTCTCATTTCAGACAAATTTTTAATTTCATGTTCCTAAACTCATGAATCTTTTTGGATATATTTCTATTATGGATATTTATATTATGTGACGATAAAAAGTTACTCCATTTTAAAGTTAAACAATTTATAACAAATTAAAACTAAAGACCCAAATATTAACACAGTCTTTGTCAAATTACCAAAGGCCAGCAACTAATTACGTAAAGCGTGGGCAGATTTGGACTTATTGCCCTGACCCAACCTACGCACTGCCTACGACGGGACTACGCTCGTAGCGCGTAGTGGCCGTAGCGTCGCAATGCCGTAGACCCCGCGTAGCACGTAGGCGGGTGGCTTATTCAAATGTTAGGGATGTTTCTCTAACCTTTAGTATAGTATGCATGTATAATGTATAGGAATCTGTTATGATAGCTGGGGGTGGACAACTCGAAGATATAAAAAAATATTTGAATTTGCTTTCAAATTTAAATATATGATTTTTTGCGTTTTTTTTTTACGAGGTTAAATAGGGTAAAATACTGTTCGGTTCAATATATGTTGGACTAAACAAGGAAAGAATTAAAAGTACGCTGAACATGCGTGAAGTACGTCAAAAGCGATCAAAGTGGAAATCATTGTCTGCGTTTTATATACGAAAAAAACTTGCATATAGATATATGTATATAAATAATAGCTTAATATGTACGCAAACAGACTGAACAGTAACACGATCCTCCTGCCTGTGTTACTAGGTAAGGCAAAATTTAAAAGGTTGCCTCTAATAGCGAAAAACTATCGGTTCTCTATTAAAAAGTGCTTACACTCTTCCATAACTAAAATCAACTAAAATTTATGATTTCCCTTATGCTATTTAATTTCTTTATAGTAATGCTGGATGGTGGCCCATTATCGTATAAACAAACCCTTATTAAGAAGAACCGGTAATAAGAACGACCTATAAAACTCCCATTCATTAAAACTACACGCAGGTCACATCACACGCAGATTAAAATAAAATATAAACGTTAGTCACAGGATTCTGAACTGAGTTATGTTTTGTCTAGTCTTTCCTGGACTTTTTTTTACAGAATTAAATAAACGGTTCCAACGTTTATAAGTATTATCTTCGCCTATGTTAAATGGAAATAAACATTGACCTATCGGAGCAATTGACTCATTCTATACTTATTTTATTATTTGGGCAGCACTGAACCTAGTATTTTATGCATTTTACTAGTGGAGGTAAAATTTAGAAGAATTAATCTTTATTGAACCAAAACAACATATAAATGAGAATATCTTGACCCCATAACAATCAATCATAAAGTAGAAAGTACAACATTTATAACGCTTTTGGGCTTCTATGGAAATAACGCCACTGGTGGCTTTACAGCCATGTAACACATCCGATAAAACGTGTAAACCGTATAAGGAAGGACCATAGAGAGGTGTCATATTATAGATATGTTTTACAGTCGGTCATCCGACGCCTAAGTGTTGCTATGAACAAGCCAACGCACAATTTGCCGACCTTAAATACGTGTTAACGAGCTCACGAATTTATTGCTATCCTCTCCTACGCACTTCCTTCTCTTAGGGCTATTGTTAACAATGATTCTTCATCAACCCATATACGCCCACTGCTGGGCACGGGTCTCCTCTACCATTTTTTAGGGTTTTAGGCCATAGTCCGCCACGCTGGCCTAGTGCGGGTTGGCGGACTACACACCTAAGAAATTCCTAAGGACTTTTAGGTGTGCAGGTTTCATCACGATGTTTTCCTTCACCGTTAAAGCAAGTGATCATTCAATGTGAATACACACATACCTTCGAAACGTCAGAGGTGTGTGCCTGGGGTTCGAACCCGCGACCGGCGAGATTCTTGACCGCGTGCCCAAACCTCGAGGCCAACACTGCTTTTTTCACCATACCACACTAGACCAGCGTGGTGGGCAAGGGCCGAAACTCTCTAAATGGTAGAGGAGGTCTGTCCTCAGCAGTGGGACGGATATTAACTGATAATGATAACGAATAGTAATATGTTCGCAAATATTAACATCTGCATCTTATCATTACTGACGAGATGTGGGTGTGTGTGTTAACCCAGCTTGTCTTGAAAATTTTCGAATGTTAAGCTTTATTTAACATAGCTTTTGCTCGCGACTCCGTCCGCGTAGACTACAGGGTTGAGTTCAGAAGGAAAATAAGTTGTAGTCTATTTTACTTCTCAGAGTCCTATTTATGTCCATACCAAAAATCATACAATTCGATCGGCGCCTTGTGCATCATTACTGCGCGCTTGATCAATATTTTAAAACTGCAATATCTTCTAAGATACTCAGTGAAATCAAATGATGTAAAGGGCAATTTTATTTAAAATTAAATATTTGTAATGAATAACGTATTTATTTGGATAAGGATTGATATCATATTTATAAAAACACCTTCACAAATAAAACTTTGTTTTAAAATAAATTTGGTTAGGATAAAAGACCTTATAGTGAGCCAACCTTAAAAAATAGACATATGCTGTCGAGGACTTCATTTTAGAACTTTTAAAGAGGAACATTTCTCTCAAACATTATTTAAGCGAAACTTTAACCGTTTTCGCAGCGCACGCAGCGGAAGCTCACAAAAAGGAAAAAATGTCCCCGATTTTGAAACATTCTTTATTACTGCTCCGCTCCTATTGGTCGTAGCGTGATGATATATAGCCTATAACCTTCCTCGATAAATGTGCTATCTAACAGTGAAAGAATTTTTCAAATCGGACCAGTAGTTCCTGAGATCCTAGCGTTCAAACAAACAAACAAACAAACAAACAAACAAACAAACAAACAAACAAACAAACAAACAAACAAACTCTTCAGCTTTATAATATTAGTATAGAAAAGTAATTTGACATATAAAACAGAATATCCTAATCCCAAAAAAAAAAAAAAAATATAGACTAGACATTACAAAATTGACGTGAAGGGTTTTGGCTGCTATGCTAATAAGTATTTAACGGTGTACGCTATATGAAGCGATTAAATATAACATCGGGTAAGGGCCGAATCTGTAATATTGTCATCATAATGAGCCAGAAACTTCCACTGCTGACATAGGCCACCCCTAAGG
The DNA here is from genome assembly GCA_030295005.1 of Cephonodes hylas. Lineage (NCBI taxonomy): Eukaryota > Metazoa > Arthropoda > Insecta > Lepidoptera > Sphingidae > Cephonodes > Cephonodes hylas. Next base: position 14,635,982 of record AP025364.1, read on the forward strand.
ACTACCGAAGCGCTCTTCGCTCGTAAAAGCTTTAAAAATCAATCGAAACAGGACATCGTAAAATGATACCAATGAAACGCTACACATAATCCAAGTAGCCGAAAAATATTCCGCCCTCCACGTGAATGAACGTCAAAAGGTCGCCGACCCCGGCGCTCTCCGTCCATTGTTTCAACTCCGTGGCAACTCTCGAGTCCTGCCCCAGTGCTACCAGCGCTTATCAACGCTGACCCACTTGTCCTAATCGCTAATCTTGCCGTGTTTGACAACCACAGGGCACACCCCACCACGTAGATTTGCACCCTAATACGTTCGGATAAGGTGAACGGAATGTACAAACAATAGTGGTTGGGTGTTCAGCGAGTTTGTGCGCGCGCACTCATTCACTCAGCACGGGGCGTGGATTGTGTTGCCAGCTTTGGAATTTTCCACGGATTGTGGGTTTGTGGGGTTCATTCATTAAAAGTTCTTTATTTGACGTAATTCAGGATGTTTTAACGGAAATAAATAATTTCGTTGAAATAATTTTAATATGTAGTTATCTAAATTAAAACGGGAAGCTGAATTTATTCGGTGACGTTAATTTATAAGATTGAAACTGACGTTTCTAACAGACAGACAAACTGATATTGATAGATACTTCCCTATATTTGGTTAAGAGGTCTCTTTCTTCAACTTTGAAAGAAATATTTAAAACCTATTGACATGTTTTTTAAACTTTAGAACTAAATAGCATTTACAGGACTTCATCACATAGCAATTACAATACATGCCAAACCGACTTTTAACTGACTAGAATCGATATTCGAAAATAAAACAAAAAACAGCACAGGATTTTTTTTCCTTGCTCGGCAAAAATTATCAAAAAAAAATATCGTTGCACTTCAACCGCATAAGCTGGCAACCCCACGCCATCGGGGGGAACGATCGTGCAGTTTCGGGTTAATTCGTCGGCGGTCGCGGGTCGCGCCGGACGGCTGTCCCGATGCGCGTGCACCACGGCGGAGCAGGACGCGATACCGCTGGTGGTGTGCCACCAGCCGCCGCCATGCCGTAACATGATGGGCTACAACAACCAAGGGCACGGGTACAACAAGTTGTTCACGCAGGTGCGCGCGCAATCTCTTTTTTTACGTGACCAAGGTATTTCTGTGTACAGCCTGTGTTGTGTGGTGAAATGCGTGGAGAAGGTTTTATAATGCTTTTGGGGGTTAAAATGCTATTACAATTTACATAGGCATTTTTCTGATGTTGTAAAATTTTCAAGTGTTGTTTTCGTCGAAATTGACGTAGTTGCAGGTTACTATGTTGATTATTCGTAAAATGATAGCGAGAAAAGATTTCACCGCTATTTAGCGACAATCTATCGCTCGTTTATCCAGCAAAACTTGCTATCAGAAACAGAGTATCTCCGTGTAAGTAAAATAGGATGTGTAAACAATCGACTATGATAAAAAATACAAGTCACAAAAACAATTTAAACTCTTGCTAGCAATTGCTATACTTATAGCTATATACGGTAAGTTAACAACCAAAGTTTGCCAGCTATGTTTTAACCCCCCAGTAATAGCATACTGCCGGTTTTTGGGCACATTTCCAATATTCGTGCAGTTACTGTAATTAACTAGCGGTTAGGCCCCTATCAGCCTCGACACGGTTTTATAGAAAAAAGCAGCCTTTTTTCTTTCTCGAGCTTCCATCTATGTCCGTACCAAAAATCGTTCGAATCATACAAATAGGTTTTGTGGTATATTCCTTACAAACTCGCGAAACTAAACATGACTCTTCTTTTTAACATCATTATCAGCCCATTGCTGGGCCTCTTCTACAACTGAGAATACGTATTAGTATAAATACACGTGGCCTTATATATATATGTTTATGTCATTTTCTGCTTCGTCGAGTGAAATTTATTGGTTGCATTTCCAGAGGTGAACTATCGCCACGCTTTCCTCATATTGAGAGTGTCCAGAGCCTATTATAAGACTGACACTTGGTAAATTATTTTAAAAAGAACTAGCGGGTTTGATAAGGCCAATTAGGTATTGATCTTCAATAATTAAAACACGTTTGATGACATCGCCAAGCCTTAGGCGCAAGTCAAAAATCTCGGCGATCGCGGATTCCAACCCCAGGCACACTTTTTACTGAGGTACACAGCTCTGATTTTTCGATATTTAAGTAGTTTAAGATCATAATCGTTCCTGACCATTCTTGAGTACTACACTCGCGTGTACTTACTCTCATTCGTACTAACCACCAACCGGTGGTTATCCCTTACTTATCGATATAAGAATGCCCTCACAAACTCTTCTTCTCGCTTCTTTAATGTCCATAGGTTTATTAAGATGAAGACTTCTACCTAGGAAGATAAAAGATTAGAATTTAGAGGTCTCAATTCTAAACAAATTTGTAGCGTGCAAGAAATTGCGGCTTCTTCCAACATGTGTGCTTAATCACCAACGATTAAAGTACATTTTTGATAGCGTTTACCAATATTTGAATAGCCTATAAGTGTTTGTTGTCGGTTACATTATTGTAAGGGGTAAGCTACATAGTAATGTACGATTGTAACTTAAACATTCACAAACGTCTATTTCTAATGAGATTTGAATGATATTTTGCACACACTTCATTACTGAAGCTAACTTTGACCTTTTAAACTGTTTATAATTGTAAAAATTTCAAGGTTTTTATCTCTTTTGCAAATGCCATTTTTTCTAGTGCAAAAAAATGCGGGCAAGAACTAACACTACATACTAACTCTGAGCTAAAATTGCGTTCAAATATAAATATGCCCAACCTTCCTCAAATATTTATAAAATGCAGCAAGTTAGTTTGGAAACTTGCTCCGAAACCGTACCAACTGCATAATGTTGGAATCATTTCTGTTGCTATGCAGGGAAATTCCTTGCGCACCGTGACTCAGCGGGTAGCGCCACACTTCTATAAAGTTACTTTGTTATCTGACGACTCAAAGATATACATACATATTATTATCAGCCCATATACGTCCCACTGTTGGGCACGGGCCACCTCTACAATTTGAGAGGGTTTAAGCCATGGTCCACTATGGCCAATATAATATATCTAGTATTTTTATCTTATTTTGTTAATAGATTTCGTTTTATTTCGAAATGGGAATCCAACCTCGGGATGACTATACTTTTATACGTATATAATAAAGCGGAAAGATATGATTTTTACGACTTAGAAACTTCTAGGCCGACGTAAGTAATTTTAGTATGGACATAGAAAGGATCTTTGGAAAGTAACATGCGATGCTTTTAAAATCATTTTCTTGTGAAATTGTCCACCCAATTTGACTGGACTGCACCGTATATTTCTTTAAGAATATTTAGGATAAGTTTCTTGTAACAATAAAAAATATTAATAAAATGAATTTCCGTCATTAAATTGGCGATACATTTGAACAATAAATAATTAAATACACCCAATAATCGTATATACATGGCTCTGACACTACGAGAGACTTTGTCGGTCTTACAAACACCAGATCCGAAACATTTGTGAATTTTGTCTCGCTACGAGGTTCGAACCCGCGGCCTCTCGTTTCTAAAGCTGGTGTCTAGCCAATTGCGCTACTGGGCTGTCAAATTTTGTCCTTACAGTCAGAAAAGTGTGTATTAAATGTTATTAAGGCACAAAACCAGCGGATAGATAAGCAAATGATAGTTTTATGGGTGTCGTCGCTAATGGCGAGTTTGTTTGTGCTTACATTAGTAATGACGTGCGCTCCGGACGTCATGCAAGCTGCTGGCTTTGTAGTTTATAGGAGTACTACAAAGCAGATTCATTTTTGTGTAATTTTAATGTTTACTATAATAACATTGCATGCTTCCATAGTAATTGGAATGAAATCGGCTAACCTGTCCAATCAGTGACGGAGTCATACCTAAACTCTGAACCGATTTGGATGGGTTTTCCAGTGGTATTGAAATCAGAAATGAACATAAATTATTTTTCATCAAAAATTTCATCAAGTGTTTACAAAATTTTAAGTAATTTACATCTAGTTTAGTCAAAAAATCTAGTCAGTAAAATTTAGAATCATGTCACTTAAAGCATATATGTATATGATGAGAAGAAAAAATGTCATATTAATATGTGTACTATGCCAAATCGTTGGTACTTCCAGTTACTTATTAGTAAAATTAAATATTGAACCCATAGCATCATTAAATTGTAATTAAAAAGTCATTAATTTAAACAAACACTTGTTATCATAAATACTTATGGCGCACTTAAATTTTGTCAAATAACTAACGTGGCGCTGATGTACTCGTATAGTGGCCTTAGTCCTCCACGCTGGCCTAATGAGGGTTAGCGAACACATGTCTAAGAAATTTCTTGTAAGCAACACTTGACGTGCCGATTTCGTTGCCGCTGATATGAGTGATAACATTGCTATAAACATGCACGCTTCAAGTAACAGGAGTTTTGTAAGTATATGATCAATATTAATATATATATTATATCGAAAGTGCGTGATAGTCTAGAGAATTAGTGCGCGATGTGACCTAATAGCGCAAAATAAGATACTCGCTCAACTTTACCAGTCGATAATATAATTTCTGTGCGTGCCACTATCAATCCTCATCATCAGCCCGTATACGTCGCACTACTGGGTACGGTCCTCCTCTTCACACTAGCCTAGTGTAGGTCGGTGGAAAACACAGGTCTAAGAATTTTAGGTGTCCAGCTTCCCTTACGATTTCCTTCATAGTTAAAGTAAGTGATGATTCGTTGTGAATACACTCATAACTTCGAATGGTCAAAGGTTTCTGGGATTTGAACCCGCCGAGATTGTCGACCTCGTGCTTGAACCTCGAGATTTCTACTCACAAGCTGTAGCATGGGTGTCATAATATACTCTTTGTATGTAAAGTACCAAATAATAAACTCGTGCCTAGAAAGTGGACATCCTCCAAACTTATAGATTCCTGGTCAAAGCCAGGTCGTCATATAAGGATGACGCGAAACGTCCAAAATTTGCCGAACTTGTTCGTAAAACATGTTTAGTTCTAGTGAATTGTATTAATTTCTAGCCGAACGCAAGCGGCCGCGTGGGAGGGCCGACGAGTTTCGATTGTACGATTAAAGGAAATTTTTGACAGCAGATAAACAATGCTGAAGTTATATGCGTTAATTGTGACTCAGAGAAATTTAATGTAGGTGTTAAACTATCCTCTAATTTCTGTATCCAGGTCCTTTTCAATTTGATTATTATGTTAATATTTGATTAATAAATATAATCTTTATTATTAAGTAGTTAATAAGCTTCTTGTCATTTCTGTCCGGCAATAAATCTGTTACGGTCAAATCCCCTATTGTTACTAGCATTATTTTAACTGAACTCTAACTTTAGTTTGAAAGTACACCTTACTTACTATCATATATCGTGTATCTTTTCACTTATGGTATATAAATGAACAAGCAAAATGTATGAAAAAAAAACCTATTGTATAATTCTAAAATACATAGTTCTGACCACATTACTAAGTTCCAGTTTTATGTTGTGCATATCAGAAACTAGGAGAGACTTTTCGCTCTTACAAAACCCAGACCTGAAATATTGTGGATCACACAAACATTTCGGTGCGAAATCGAACCCGTAGCCTCTCTTTTACCAGTGTCTGGCCAACTGCGCCACGGGGCTACAAGTTATAGCATTCCAAGCAATCTTTCCGCGAAATCCTTCAACACACCTATCTACACGTGGTTAAAATCCAGTGTATGATAAGTGTAACGGACGCAGAAATAGAGAGCGGTTATTACTCGCGTCAGCGCGTCTGTTTTATGTAAACCTGCGATAGGAATAGTTTCACGCGAATACAACGCTACACTACACAGACTTTGTGTATTTTAATCATTTTTTAACATACCTTGATATTAAGACTCATATAACATACTCTGATTTTTCTAATTAGTGTGTGTATGTTATCTATAACGGTAAAAGAAAACATGGGGAAGGCAACTGTATATCTAAAAGATTTCGGGTAATTTCTTAGGTGTGTAGGTTGCCATCCTGGACTAGGCCACCGTAGTGGACTAAGACCTATATCCTCTTAGTTATGGAGGAGACTTGGACCCGGCACGCATATGGACTGGTATTGAAAAGCGAAACCCACAGAAGACACTCTTTAAGACTTAATGTGTTCGGTTGAATTCGCTTGCAAAATTTAGATTGTTTCGTTTTAAAATACTAAAAAATAAAAAATATAAAATTGACAGCCCCGTGGCGCAGTTGGCTAGACACCAGCTTGCGAAACGAGCGGCCGCGGGTTCGATCCCCGCACCGAGACAAATGTTCGTGTGATCCACAAACATTTGTTTCGGGTCTGGGTGTTTGTGAGACCGAAAAGTCTCTCGTAGTTTCTGATACCCACGACACAAGACTCGTATCTTAGTGTGGGGTCAGGACTATATATGTGACTGTTGGGTGTATTTATTTATTTATTTAAATTGTATGCTGTCAATAGACTCATCTATTCATAAGGTGGATAATCCTCAACGACCCTTATTTAGTATTCTACACATCTGGAAAAGTGACCACACCAAATCGTGTGGATATTTTTCCTTGCTGGTTTTAGTTCACACATAAATGTTTTTCGAAAATCTAGAGGCCAGTGCCACGGACTACATAGTGTCTTTTTTTGAACCCATCTCGACTAAAAAATAACTATCGCAACAAAAATTGCGTATCAGGATTGACCGTGAAGCAAATCGACGCTCGACGAGAGACGTCCCACATCAAACGTTTTAAATGTAATCGTTATTTGACGCGATGCAGTTGATGTTTGTAAACTAGCCTCACCTTGGCAAATCCGTACTGCTGCCGATCAAACTCAATACGATTCAATTCCAAAATAGTGTCTATTCCGAAATAGAATTAATGGCTTCACGCGTCACAAATGCGTGGTCTATCATCGTTGTAGAATTTGGTTTATGGACACTCTTACTCATGAATTTTTATAGTTGTAATAAAACATCGAAGCGTCTTGATGACATCAGCGTGATGACTTCTGATATCTTAAGAGTGACAGATCTGTAACAATACATTGATTTTTTTATAAAAATGATTTATGGTTTTTCATCCACGTATAGGCCCTCGAAAAATATAATTTACAGGAAGAAATTCCACAGGTTTGCTTGACATGGTTTTTTGTGTAATACTAGTCTTCTCGTTGTAGAATCAAAAATAAAAATACATACAAGAAAAACAAAGATGTATTTTACTTCTTCTTCTTCTTCTTCATCCACCCATAAACGCCCACTGCTGAGCACGGGTCTCCTCTACCATTGAGAGGGTTTAGGCCATAGTCCACCACGCTGGCCTAGTGCGGGTTGGCGGACTACACACCTAAAAAATTACTAAGAACTCTTAGGTGTGCAGGTTTCATCACGCTGTTTTCCTTCACCGTTAAAGCAAGTGATAATTCAGTGTGAATACACACATAACTTCGAAAAGTCAGAGGTGTGTGCCTAGGGTTCGAACCCGCGACCGCCGAGATTCTCGACCGCGCGCCCAAACCTCGAGGCCATCACTGCTTTACTTTATTTTACACCAATTATCAAATTCATTTTGTTTTTATATCTCTTGTAAACAGGTATTGACGTATAATATTATTGCCTACTCGGTAAATAAAAAGTCATTTCATATTATTTCGAATTGGTGGAGTCCTATATGAATAGAACATAGGTTTGATTGACCTCCCACGCCATATATCAGTTAAAGTGAAATAAGAGAAGGATATACAACTTTTTATAGTTTTGCACCCATGGGACACTGTGTCCACTATGTCCCTGTGACCCTGTGTCATGCTGATGGCTTTGTACGAAAACAAAGAATTGTGTGTTTTCATAAGTGTTATTATCACCCCAGGATTAGAACCCACAGGGCTTCAAACCGTTGCTTTATTTCAAACAATTGAGAAACTATATTTATCGATTAACCTAATAATTGTTAGTTCTAGAAAATATTTATAAACGGCAAGTTAGAATAGTAAGTTATATTCGACTAGACAATCCGCATAAATCCATGAATGAGCGAATGACGTCATAGATTCCTTAAAGTAAATCTCTTAAACCACACAAGCTACATATACCTATACCACGACATCCATCAACATGGAAAATCCATTACCACTCCATAATTACGATTTAACAACCCTGGCTGGATATAAATAAAAAACAATAACTGGCTGTGCCCCAAAAATAAGGGCGTAAAATATGCACAGCGGGTATCCGGCCCAGGGGGGGAGGGGTAAGTATGGGTCGAGGGAGGGGTAGGTTATGACGTCAGCACTTCGACCCGCCAAAGAGCCGCCGAAAATGCCGCTTCAGTCCCGCGCAAACCTTGATCCGTCGAGCCGTAGAGTAGGCTGAATGAACAGTTCCTTTGAATGGGATCTTGAAAAAGTTAGCGTAATGGCGCCTCATTATATTTTGTTTTGTGAGCCTTGGAGCCGCTGAGGTGAGCTGAGTATTGTAGTGCTCTCTAGCTGTTACGTATATCATTTCATTAGTTTTGTTGTTATTTACTAGTTCATTTTCAAACTAAAATTTGTGATGGAATTTAGAATTGTATCATTTAGATGTTTTTCTTTAAAATAAATTTTAATATTGTCATGTTTGTATTGCATTTAAAGCATGAAAAATGTTATTAGAATGTAAATATAATCTCGTAAAAAAATATGTTTATTGATAAACATGCATGTCATAAAAATAATAAATCTTAAAAGCACAGAAGTAATATCTTTACTAGATCATGTTTAGACCGTTAATTCTATATTTATATACTATACTTTACAGAAATGCTATTAACACGTTGAACGACAAAAAACTAAATAAACACTTCCTCCAGAATTAAATGATTCAATGGCAATAAAATAAATAAAACGTATGATATATTATGTTTTAGATGTATGTTTTTTTATTTTTCTCCACGTAGTACCATGATTCCTCTGGTATTGTGGGTGTTCATGGGCGGTGTTGACCACTTAACATCAGGTGGCTCATTTGCTCGTGTGCCTCCTTTTTCCATAAAAAAAAAAAAAAACCATATTATGTAATAAGCCAATAAACGTGTTGGATTAATGCTTATTATAATTTTCTAGTACGTACCTATGGGACATAGTAATGGCAGTATATTCATATATCAGATTGATCCCTTCCTTATACCTGACATTTGAGAAATTTTTCTATTTAACGACATATGAATTTTGGATTGATTTCTTTAATACTTTACTTGATACTTTAGGCATATTACCTAGAAAATCATTTTTTGTGTAACACTTATCAATTCATACCCAAACGAACATGGTTTAAAAGCTCTAAAATAAGAAAACTGATATTTCTATGTTGGCTACCATGTCGTTCAGCGTGTTACCACACAAAGCATGTGCTCCTAACTATATGTTTGTCTGTATGTGTTATGCACTGCATGCAGTTGGCACGAGGCACCGACCAATGACAAACTACAAGCCTTTGGTAAGAACACTATCGTTATTTTACCATATTAGCTACGTATATGACTATATATTATATGTATGGGTATGTGTAGAGACTAAGATTTAAACACTTGATAGTAGTGAAGGGCCGAAGGCTAGGTTAGGTAGTAGTAGGGAAACAATTTGTCAAAGTCGTGTGCGTATCACACTTTTATCATGCATTTAAACGGTGAAGGAAAACATCCTGAAAATACCTAAAAATTCTTAGGAATTTCTTAGATGTGTTACTTCTCTAACCCGCACTTCGTCAACGTGGTGATTGAAAACAAATGATTATGAATTATTACACCCAACAGTCATAATATTGACCCCTCACCAAGATACAATTCTTGTTTCCTGGATATCAGAAACTACGAGACTTCTCAACCTATGACAACAAACTTTATTTTTTCTTTCAAAACAGCAAGTATATTTCACGACTTAGAAAAAAAATGCTTCATAAAATCGATAAACCATTAGGGCTAGTACGGTGTTTTTGCCGCAAAAAAATATAACTTGAGTTCGATAAGATCATATGTCTTGATAAGTAAACAAATTACAAATTGTATGCTGTGTCGAGAGCAGAGGTTCCAAATCTGTTTGGACTCCAGCCAAAAACTTGAATATAAATCCTCAGCTGATAGCTTAGATCGTTATAGCATTGTCTGGAAAATAAGAAAGGTCGAAAACGGCGCCGTTTCGACGTCTGCGATTCGTTTATCTATGCTCCCGTCTCTATTAATCACTTGGATTATTAATGACTCAGTTCAATGACAAGCGACGATGTATTACCGATGGAACCGGAACGTTTCAATGTTCTTCAATTAGTACTAGTTTAAGCACGTGCGAGGCATTAGACAGTGCATACACTTGAAGCCCAAAAACAACTGTAAAGATAAGGATTAAACAGCAAGACAATGTTACAAGTCTTATAAGGATCACCACCAGGGATTTTTAGATTAGAATTGTAATTTATTAAAAAATAATGACATATCGTGTTGCTGAGGGAGTTTCTTGCCGTTTCTTCTCCACAGCGATAACACGTTTCGAAGCGGCACTAGTTTTAAAAAACAGTATAAAAAAAGTGTTAAAAAATGACGATTCAAAAGAACTTGTAAAAGTCTATTTGAATAAAGGAGATTTGACTTTGACTTTGACACAAAATGAGATTGTCTTAAAGAGAGGTTTCTTATTAGGGTTAGTGACAATTTAAATTTTATATCCTTTGGGGCCAGTAGCAGTGAAATATAAGATTTCCCGAACTACCTTACCTACCTTTCACTTTAACTTTACCTCTTCCCTTTTAGACGTGAATAAATGCATGTTGAAATATAGTTTTTTTTCTGTAGCTAAAGTAAAATGCACGTTTCATTTAGCGTAAAACTGTTTTTCTAAGCTTTTTCTCACGGCCATCTTTGTACTCAACTTGACGACCGTAATAAATAGTTGACTACATCGTAATACACAAATAATCGTAATGATTTTTAAGTACATTTGATGTATATTTAAGGATTTTTTGAAAACGGGCCCTCTCAATTGTTGAGGAGTGCACAATTTAAAGATTTTCAGGGAGGGCAACAGCGGGAAATACTTAAGGGCGCCTTTCGCTCTGTGATGCTGTATTATCACCCAAATGCGCTTGTCGACCACCAAAGGTTTTATTCAGTATTTTGACGCAGGAATTCGGTTGCGTTGAATTTATTAATTATCAAATGCCCGCGTGGTAGTTACCACCGCATTTTGCAGTATTATTGATAGACACAACAATAAATCGGTAATACTTGCGCTACTCACAGCGTATTTATTAAATAGACGTTGCTCATCACTCGGTAGGCAAAAATTAAGACTACTTTTTTTTCCTGATTTTGACACTTTTTTCAATGCTGCTTCGCTCGTGTGATGGTAGCACATACAGTTTTTGACCTTCCTAGGTAACTAATATTAGTTAACGATTTCTATCTATCACTTTTTTTCAAATCGAAACGGTGGTTCTTAAGACTAGCGTGCTCAAGCAAACAAACGTTTCAGGTTCATAACATAAGTAACGGTGCGTCATCTTAGTATCAAATGTTTGGAACTTTTTAGGGTCTAACAGAATACCTTCAACACGTTAGTGGCCTAAAAGACGGAAACGTTATTTACTTAAATAATGTAATAACCATAATTGCGGACATTAATATTCAGTAGTAGTAAAACTTAAATAAGTAACATGAACTATAAATATTTGAACTAAATTGTAGAACATTTCAGGGCTCGGCGGATTCAAACTACTCGCAGCCGTCTTCGGAACTGTCGCTGGACGAAGATAAAGAGGCGCTGCGCCGCGAGAAGGAAGCGCAGGCTCTCTCACAGCTGGATAAGGCAAGGGTTGGTAACATTGTCTACTCCATCATGACACTGACAAGACATGAAAAAACGGGGAAGAGAAAATTAAGACAGCATTCTAAAATTTATTCAATTAATGTCTAAATCGCGAGTAGGTATCGTGTATTCAAATTTATTTGAATCATAAAAAATCTCTCGCCGTGTTCTCTAAAGCTTCTGATACTGGCGAAATTTATTTTAAAGAAGAGGGGAGGGTGAATGTAAAGAAAATGCAGGGGGGTATGTATATGGCTGATAATGATGATGAGGAAAAAAAAGGAATCGTCAAAAGAGAAAAAGAGAGGGAGAAGTATGAAAAAAGTAAAAAAAAATAATTCAATGTTAAAATAACTTGAAGCCATAAAATCTACTCTCTCTCAATATCTTAGAACCTACAGTATATTCCACCATATATTTGTAACATTGCTTAGATTATGTCTGGAAGACAGTTAGGTAGTTTCATTTATAATAGAAAAGGCAGCAATTTCTGCACCAGGATACTATTCACCGGTCACTTAAAGATCTTGTTGGTGTTCCAGTCTAAGCCGGTGGCGTTCGCGGTGCGCACGAACGTCGCGTACGATGGCACCGTGGACGACGACTCGCCGGTGCACGGCAGCGCCATCTCCTTCGAAGTGCGCGACTTCTTGCACATCAAGGTAACTCATCTACTTCTTGTTGATAGTACTTCTTAACTTTCGTGTCAGAAGTAAGGGCCGAATATCTAACAAATGTTATAATGTATTGAAGTCTAGAAGTCCAGTAAGTATTCCTCATTGCTGAATATGATTAAGACAAAAATAGGCTGAATAATGTGTCTAAAAAATGGTACCAGATTTTCCTTAAAGCCAAAAGTCAAGTAAATCCTGTAAAGTGTGGGTGTATATACAAGTCTACCTGTCAATCTCTGCTTTCTTTTCTTCCCCTTTTGCGAATAATTGCGCGAGTGGTTTTATCCACGTTCCAACTCTCGCTTTGCATATTTGAATCCTGATTTTTTGATTGAACGTTGACGTTACTCTTCCCCATTTCCAGGAGAAGTACGACAACAACTGGTGGATCGGCCGGCTGGTGAAGGAGGGGTGCGACATCGGGTTCATCCCGTCGCCGGTGAAGCTGGAGTGCGTGCGCGCTGGGCTGGCGGCTCGAGGCCGGTACACCCGCGCCGGCTCCACCGCCAACCTGCCGGGCTCGCTGGCCGCGCCCGCGCATGGGCAGCACCCGCCGCTCTCCAGAGGTAGCACCCCCCCCACGCCCGGTACGTCGCCTCATATACCACCCGACATGAGCTTCCGCGCTCTATCTTACTGGCAGCGGGATTTTTCATACATTCTGTAGTCAAAATGGGACTCTTCGTCCATTCTCCATATATAGGTGTAGAAAGATCGTGATCGAAAACTTAGGCAGGTAATAGCTGCTGTGATTATAAATCTGGAGTATTAAAAAAAATATATATATTATTTTTTTACGATTTACAAACAACCATTGGTTGTTAGTTGAACTTAAAAAAAGTATGATTTTTTTTTAATGTTATGTTTTTAAACATCGCGGTTGTTCTGTCTTAGTTTTTGATCACGGTTTGAATGCGCCCTGATCCAAAGAGGGCGGTCCAGTTAAATAGTCAAAACAGAAATCAGTTAGTAAAACATCATCACAATATCAAAATCTTCACTATACTTTATATTGACTGCATTAAATAAGCCATTTGAGATATGAATGCCGGTTTCGAGTTTATCTTTGAAATCTATGTATCAAGATTATCGAAACTGGTACAAATCGACTGAGTCAAGAATGTAATGGAGAGTTCCGCTGACCGCCTGCCAAATGCTTTCCATACACCAGATAAAATTACACGACGAATACCAAAAGTTCATTTAATTATTCAGGCACCTAAATTATAAAAAGCCTAAAAGACTTCATATTTATAAAAACAATGCCATCAAGTTAATTTGGCTACTCATTAGACTTTTAAAGCAGAACTAATTGTGTAAGATTATAGATAAAAATATGTAAAAAATAAGTCCAAGTTTGTAGTATCATAATTATCATACATCCAAATAAAATTATTTTTTATCACCACTTTTTTTAATTTCACATAGCAGTGATAGTAAAAAATCCTGCCACATTTTTTTTTCGAAATAAACACTTTATACATCATGTGCATAATTTTATCTGGTGCGTAACGTACAACGCAGTTCTCTCTTTCTTTCCGATCGTCTTGCTCTTTCTAACAATATATACTAAAAAGCATATATTTATACAACTAAAATATATATATTTGGCTTATATGACAAATAGCAAGACGATTTTTCTATGTGTAGATGTATATCGATGTTGTTAATTGGCTGCGATTTGAGTTCTGTTACAGGGTGTTCGTTAAATGATATAAGCTGATACAAAAATAATCGCATAATTGAGACAAAAGTTTGTTTTGGTCAATACCAAATTAAAGCTGTATTTTAAATATGACTATCGATAATCTGATGTCACATTAAATATACCTATAGGTTTGATAATCGAAAATCTTTTGCTGTTGCGAATTAGTGAATTTTTGTGTGCAATAATTAAATACTAGAAAATCCTCGTATATTCGGCTTGTAACATTTAATATGCACTTTTATGGGGGATATTTTACTTTAAAATTACAAGTGACATCTGATTTCATGTTACATGAACAAATGGACGGAAATAAGCCGTAGCTTGATATAATAAAACATAAAGAACTTTTATCTCCAAGACGATACCAAATGCTTATAAAGATATTGTTTCTCTTATTCTAAATGAAGCCAAAATCAAAATTATTTTAACTTAAAAATAAACTTAGCAACTTCTTTTTACTATCAAAAATAAGATTAGCGACAGCCGTTTTGTTTTTAAACTGTTTGAGGCAAGAAATACTCTTAAAATGATTAAACATTTTCCTAGTTATAATTTACTTAAGAACGTGTTTTTTTAGTGAGATTATATTATAAGTTGTCACTTGCAATTGCCGATTTAAATTGGTATTTATGAGTATGTATTGTAACTGCTTTGTACAATCATTTGCCATCTCACACATCGTCATCCGGTGGAATTCGTTCGGATTTCCTGGTTTCAATACTTTTCGATACAAGGTGTAAACAGTTCTTTTGATTTAAATCACTCCTAATCTTTCGGAAGCTCTTAGTAAAAATTCCCTCATCGCCCTTTATCTTTTGTTTTATTTGATGTTGTCTTGAAATACATTATAAAAATATATTTATACCAATAATATCTTAATTTAAGGAATTAAGGTAAGTTTTGAAAAAGATGGTCAATGGAGCACATGGTTTAAAAAATCTTAACTCTTTCAAAAGTTTTATTGAAAAACTTCGTCCTGAGTTTGATAAGAAGCTTTCTCAAGCTATCTTGCATCCATGTGCTTCTGTTAAATCCAATATAAGCAAATGTAAGCATTTATAGCTGCTTTTCATGTCAACGCTTCAATTGTATAGACTTGCCGAATATCTTAAGAAAATATCCAAGACATAAAAAATGTATACGAATATTTTTTTCAAAACTAGGAGTGTTTGAGCTTCGGCTTTGACTTTGAAAGCCGCACCTCGGCTAAAATATTACACCCTGAACACCGTACTCACTTGTGCCATATTTTCAGATGTACCTTCCTTCGATCGAGGTAAGCTTCATTCACGTGCATAAGTAGCCAGGAAATGTGGAATTTCACCCCTTATATATTTTATTAATATTTTTTTAATAAGTATATATTTTTGCAAAATTGTTTTTCGCTCGTTTTGGACATTACCATATACCATTGACCATTGCACGGACCCTTTATTTATCGATATGTTTTTTTCCAGTTTTTCTTTGTACGATTTGTTACGAATACAAAATGTGAATATTTGTTTCGTAACATTTCGTACTTTTTTGTATTCTTCGGTGTATATTTGGTAAACTGTACTTGATACAAGCGTGAATAATCTTCTAAGGGATTTTAATAATGTTACGTTTTTTTTGGTATTCATGCTTGGAACAATGTACAGAAATTATATAATTAAATATTTTTTATCAATTTAACTTGTATTTATTTGAATATGAGTAAAAAATATTGATAAAATCTTAGAAACGTGAGTATTCCAGCGTGAGATTGATCAAAATGGATACTAAATGTAACTAGTAATTTTCTAAATCAGACTGCTAAGATTAGAATAACGATTGTTCGTCATCTATCTCAAATCCCTTCGTAAAACGAAAATATTATTTGTTTTCTGGTGTGTTTAATTACAGTACCTACAGCTTCACAACAAAATACTTGTTAATTTCGTAATCCGAAATGTTTCACAAGAGTTAGTCAAAAAGTATTTAGTAAGTGATTAAAATTTTTTGATCAACCTCCGATAACTTTATATTGTATCTTTGTCCCAGTATAATGAATGGTTGTCAACCCGTATCTATGTTTTTCCCTAGACGTAAATTATTTTTTCGCACGGAATAAACTGTACGTCCCGAAATAAAAATATATGTATAATCTCTTTGCAATACCTGTTGATCAAATTAAGAATCCCATTTCTTTGGTATAATATACATGACACTAAAAACTAAATAGGATCTCCAAAGGATTAAGATATCGATATAATGAAACGTATTTCTTCTAATTTTTAAAGACCAGAAACCCGTCTCTTTAAAATGAGAAAGTTAGTTGGCAGCAATTTATAATAACCAATTGATAAAATTCGTAAAAAAAATCCTTCTATACGACTGCTCAGGCTTTCTTCGAAAGCTCAATATTGTTACAATATTGTTCTTTTGACACAACAAATAATTGCCATACAAATACATTTTTGTGGTCATTTACAATCGACAAAAAACTTTTTTATTTCCTTCTATAAGCCCCCTTAGTATTTTAACTATCTTTTGAGAGTTTAACCTTTCCTAGCTGATTAGAACTCCTGTCTCCAGGTGAGGAGTCGGATACAGCTGGGCGCGGTCGCGGCGCAGCGATACCAGGCAGCAAGGAAAAGAGGAAGCCATTCTTCAAGAAGCAAGAGGCCAGCACGCCATATGATGTGGTACCTTCTATGCGCCCCGTGGTACTTGTAGGGCCATCGCTCAAGGGCTATGAGGTCACGGACATGATGCAGAAGGCGCTTTTTGATTTCCTTAAAAGAAGATTCGAGGGCAGGTGAGATGAGATATAACCCTACTCACCATACTCCTAAGATTTTGCTGCTACCAACTAACCTGATGCGATGGGTCGGCTCTGTGGTCGTTGCATTATCATGAAATGTCATTTTGTTAAATATGTTTAAATTACTATTTAGATCTTGGAGAAACAGATCAGAAGCGATCTACCACAGAATCCGACGTGTCGCTGCTTTATAACCTCCAGTTAAGCTGAATACAAAATTACAGGATAATAATAACCCGTGTGACGGCCGATATATCTCTCGCGAAGCGCTCGCTACTGAACAACCCGTCGAAGCGAGCCATCATGGAGCGATCCAACTCGCGCTCCACCTGCCTCGCGGAAGTCCAGGTAACTCCATCTCATCATCACTCTGTTCCAGGATCATCATCACGCGGGTCTCTGCTGATATATCTCTGGCGAAGCGCTCATTACTTAGCAACCAGCCCAAGAAACCCTTTGTCAATTCGAGGAATACTTGCTTGGCTGAGGTGCAGGTGCGTCGCGCGGCCAACCGGGTCGCTCGCGGCGCTCATGTCGCTCGCAGCGCTCGTTGCGCTCATAACGCTCAAACGCGCTCGAGCGCTTGTACGCTCGTGGTGACTCTAGTTGCTCGTACACACAATACTTGTTGACTGTTGGCCTTTGGAGCTTCAAGATGCCTGAATGATGTGAATGCGATGCCCGAAATTAATATTTTTGACTTCACATCTAATCTTCTAATTTTGAAAGACAAGCTGCATCCTTGACTCATAAATTGCTTTCCAGTTGTATGTAGGTGTGGTGCTTATTTGGTCGTCAAAAAATTGTGTGTTTTAAGGTTGGAGTTCCTGATTAACCGATAACCGCTGTATTGTGTAATATCTAATATGCATCAGTGTTATTTATTGTTGACACTGAACTGAAATGAAATTCCAAATATGTCGATTTTTTATAGTTTTTCTAAAAAAAGAATAACAAGTGTATGGGCGTTTGTTTGGAATTTTGTGTCATTGTTTTAAAATTAACCATGAGAGTGATTGCCGTATTATTTGGAATAACATACGAGTGAACCCGAAAAACCGTTACGAAATCTCCTTTTTCTTCGGAAAAACATTATCCTCTTAAATATTTGGTATACTTACCCACGTCATAAATACCCATACCCCTTTACTAATACTGCCTAAAATCCTAACTGTTTCAATAATGAGATCAGGTCCTATATGAAAACGTTACTGCACTTACATTTTCTATGACTGCAGGCTGAAATTGAGAGAATATTCGACCTGGCCCGAACTCTTCAATTGGTGGTACTTGACTGCGACACCATCAACCATCCGTCGCAGCTGGCGAAGACTTCTCTAGCGCCCACCATCGTCTACTTGAAGATTACCAGTCCTAAGGTAAGATTTTTCTTTGAAATACTTGTAATTTGTATAACCAGAAGAACATGTTAATTTTTATCGGTAATTTAGTTTTGTATTGGCTTTTCTTTTGAGACTAATCGAGCTAAAGGAACACTGATTCTGCGTTGGTCTGATTGACTCTGATGTTTTAAAGTTACTTTAACAATGAAATAATATCTGGATAAAAGTTTTCCATCTAAATCTGATGAATCTATGAAATTACTCAAATAATTTAAGACCCGCAGCGTGTCAACTTAATGCCTCAACTCCCTCAAGCCTGTTGTGTTAATATAAACTGATGTCACATCTAGTCTTATCTTCATCGAATGAAATTTTTGCATCAATAAAATAAACTATTTTTTGATTGGAAAAGAGGAACAGGAGGAAAACTGCATTCCTGTTGGTATACAAAATTTCAAAATAGCTGAATTTACAAGATGTATAACATTTTATAGATTTCTTTTGTTTAATTCCAGGTGCTGCAGCGCTTGGTAAAGTCCCGCGGCAAGGGGCAGACGAAGAACTTGTCGGTGCAGATGGTGGCTGCGGAGAAGCTGTCCCAGTGCCCGCCCGAGATGTTCGACGTCATCCTCGACGAAAACCAGCTTGAAGACGCTTGTGCTCATATCGCTGAATATCTGGAGGTATGGGTAGCAATCGACTTAATCAATCCTACATTTGACCAAAACAAAGACAAATGGTTGTGTGATCCACAAATGTTTTTGAGTCTGGATGTATTGAGACCGAAAAGCTTACTTTCTGATATCACGACAAAGGAATTGTATCCCAATGAAGGACGAAGTTATTTATTTAATATTTGTGCTAGACAATACATTCTCAGTCATCGTTTTTTTGGCTATTAGTCAAGTGTAATTAAGGAGCTTTTTTCAAGGAATTCTTATCTTAAATGATGTAACACTGAAACTCTTTCCAAGAAGAGACAAAGAAAAAGAGAGCTATAAACGTCTTTTATTCGATGAGTGTTCGCTGGATGGAACCTAGCTTCATCTCATATCTTGTTATCACAGTACGAGAAATAATGTTGTTCCGTCAGGCATACTGGCGCGCGACGCACCCGCCGAGCGTGGCGCCGCTGTCGGCCCCGCTGCCGCGCACGCACCACGCGCACCCGCACCACCCGCACCACGCGCAGGCGCAGCCCGGTGAGTACCAACATACACACATACTATACTACCAACTTAAGGAAATTATTACATTCCGTACTACTTTCTAAAAAATAAATTTTTGTATATAAGTGACGGCGCTTTTTGCAGATATCAAGTGATAACTAGAAAGCATTTAATTAAAAAACAATCATGTGTAGTGACTATTTTAAGGTGTAAATGATTAATTCATATTTTAAACTGTGCCAAGAACTGAATAGCCCCCTTGCATTATGTCTTCAATACAAAACAGTAAGTTAAATGTTATCAGCGTTTCTTACCAAAAAAGACTTATTCCTACATTACTAAAAATGAAATAGATAATTGTAATTTTATTTTAGTCCCTTAAATTTAGGTTAGTATAGATATAACAATTATTTTATACCTTCACAGATAATAATAATTAATCTGTATATGGATTTCTCCAAAAAATTACATGAAAAAAGATTTAATTTTGTACTTAACTAACTAAACAGTCTTAATTTAAGTCCATATTTTATTGCATTATTGTTATTGTATAGAGCAACATTTTTATAAATCATTATAAACGAGTTATTATAGCAATAATTCAATTCCAATAATGCAACTTAAAGAAATGTATTTTTAATTTCTATATATAACGTGAATATCATAATGTATTTTGTTAACAGACTTTTTACTTAACAATTATTTTTCAATAACTTTTTCATTATCAACGCAATATATTTATTCACTATTGTCCTATTGACTAACAAAAACTCATTAATAAATATCATACCTAACAAAGTCCTTGCATACTATATAAATTAACAAACACAACGATACTTCTCATCCTTAATACATTATTTCCATTTATCTCCATAAAACTTACATATTCTCGTGTGTAACCTTGAATGTCCAAATTTTGATCCCCCTGCGCACTCCGGAGGACACCGCGAGAGGTCCGACTCCTACAATTACGAGAGGGAAAGAGGTAACTAACCTATTAACATGATTTTACCAATTTCAGCGCGATGACACAAAAATGCCGAAAATGCCATCTAGTGGTAAGATTTGTGTCCAATTTAACTCGACTAAATATTGATGTAGTGTGGCTGCTTGCCGCTAGATGGCACTGTGACGCAAATTGACACAAATACAAGATGATATTATATGAAGAAACTTTTTACTGTCAATATTTTTAAATAGTAATTTTCAAATTCATAAAATATTGACAATATTAATTTATTATCAAAAAAAGGAGCTCATATACTAAAACAGTTTCTAATTATTGTTTTGCTGTAAATGAAAAGAAATGTCTTGCATTCCAAAAGGCATTCAATGTTTAAAAAAGTATTGAGCTCCTTTAAACGCTTATATGATATGTACAAATAAATTATAATTATACTCCATACAGCAAGATCCTGCGCCTGCAAATGCCGCCATAACTTCTTGATCTATCACTAACCCACACATTAATCACTGCATTTATGTTGTAATAGATGTTGTATTTACAAAATTCAGTGTTGTCTCGGCGAACGCGTGACGTAGTATTAAGTCGAGCCCGTTGGTTCCAGTACAAGCGTCGGGTCAGGCCCACTGAGTCCCGTTTGGCCTCAGTCCGCCTGAGCCACCGTCGTTGGCCGCCACTGCCAGGTTGCCAATCTTTATTTCGGCCCCAGTTCGCCCCCTAACCGCTTGCGGGTGTTGCTTGTACTAATTGGGAACACGTCCGAATTCTCCGAATGAGTTTGAAACAATTGGCTAACAGTTTGCAATTCCAAAGGGTCTGTCGCGAGTAATTTTTGGTCTCAATTGTTTATTTGAAGTATCTGGTTGTACGAATTACAACTACGAAGATTACAATATGCTGTTGCAATAAAAGTTTTAGGTTTCGAAGATAAATATTTCTATATTGTATTATATCACATTCAGGGTCATGTAACTAAAATGGTTTAAGTTCATATCACAGCCCTGATATTCATGAATTCAGAGACATCTCAGCTCCGACTTAACCGTCGTACCGACCCCGGTCCCTGTACATGTCGCGCCCACAGACCCTCCCCGCCCTCACCGCATCTCGCTTGCCCCCGCTGACTGTCGCTGAGCCGTGCCGGCGCGAGCTCCGTGCGGTCTGACCGTGTGCTTCTCCGCAGCGACGCCGTCCACCCCGCCCTCTGCGGAGGTGGTCCTCCCCTGTCCGGGCAAAGTGCGCAATGTCGGCGAGCTACCGGCCCCGCTGACCCCCACTCTCGTATCTTAACGTCCTGCGGCAGTAAGTGTGGGTGCCCCCGTCCCGCGGTCGGGTCTTGACTCACCGCTCGTGTGCCGTTTGCTGTGTGACATTTTTATTCTAGTGACGAAAACTCCCAATCGCTACTGCCGATTTGAGTTTTCAATTTGTTTTCTTTTTCGATTTTTGAGGATTTGGCACGTTAACCGCAAACCACAGGAATCGATTCTGAGCAAAAGATTTTGACAGGTGTGAGACCGCGCCCGTCGCGTCCGGAGCGGCTGGAAGAGGAGTACTACCCGCGCGAGCGCTACCAGCGGTACCCTCGCGACTACCACCCCGCGTACGCGCACGAGTACGGCGCGGGCGCGGGGCCGGGGTCGGGGGCGGGCGCGGGCGCGGGGCCGCCGCCCGAGGCGTACGGACACGACTACACGCGCGAGTACCGCGACGAGTACCGCGAGTACGGGCGCGAGTACGGACGCGAGTACGGGCGGGAGGAGCGGCCGCCGCGGCGCGAGCGCGAATCGGAGGAGTACGGGCCGTCGCGGCGCGCGCTGAACGCCGTGTAGCGGCGCGCCGGGGCCGGCGCGGGGCCAGGCGCGTGGCCCGAGTCCGGCCCCGGCGCGTGGCCCGAACCCGGGGCCGGCGCGTGGCCCGGCGCGGGCCCCGGCGCGGAGCCCGAGCTGGAGGCCGAGGCGGAGGCCGGCGGCGCCGCGGCCGGCCCCGCGCTGCGTCGAATCGCTGAGCTTTAGCGGCCGCTTGCACCTCGCCCGCCTTGCGATGATTGTGTACATTTTAATGATGGTCAAGGAAGATAACTTTAGTACCGTTAGATATTATCCGTTTCCCATTTTTTGAACATACTCTGTAATTATATTGCATCGTCTGTACTTCATTGTTGCAATCATTTGTAAATAAAGTACTTTATATCGATACAAGTTGTTTCAATGAGTGTAAAATTTTCTAGTACCTTATTATAAAATGTTTCATTCTACCACGATTCCGTCTCTTAATAGTGCGTTATTGCGCGTTGGACCCTACACATACTAGACATAAAAAAAATAAATGAAACAATATTCTTGAAAATTAATCAGTTTATTGCATATTATATTTGCTTGAAATAAATTCGATGACATAATGTGCTGTCCATTGCATTCGACGTGTCTTCGACTTCATAATAAATTATACAATGCAATTGTAACAGATAAATAATATCTTTATTTATATCTCGCTCGCTTGCCTCTTTGGTGTCTACTAGCTAATTACAATATAAGATTATTTACAATTTAAGCATACCACTAAGAATAAGAAATAGTTTTGCATTGAGGTGAAACACTAAAATATTTCTAGTATACTAACGCCATCTATATGTGACAGTAGACAACTTTGTTATGAACTTGCCACGATTGAAATACAGATGGCGCGGATTGCCATTTCTCATCTTTAACCTCAACAGTTCATAATGCTTAACATTAATATGAACTAATGCAATACTGTTTATAATACAAGATCATTCTAGCTGCAATATCTGGCTATCGCCATTCATAACATAGGTTTCCAGGGCGTTTCTATATAATATTAAATATACACAAACAGATACAATCTAAACAAAAAATATTGTACAATATACACCGTCCGAGGCAGGTACATATTTCCAAAACACATTATTTCGGAATCAGGAGACCTTAATTACTATGAATTAAATCCCAAGTGACTGCACTGTAAAAACGCCCCAACCATCGCGAACTAAAACCAAGACCGCATTTCACCTCCAGCTGTCCAAATTCTTTGGTTTACCACTCCAACCGTACCATATATACACTTCAAATATTATACACAAGTCTGTTCATATGTACAAGTAGTCGTTTTTGCTCTCCCTACAGTAACTTATGCTGGGAAACTTGTATACTGGGCTGTATCTTCGTTTTCCTTCGTCGGATTCTAGGGATAGTGCCGAGAGAGCTCTGGAGGGTTCTTCGTCTTCGTCGGCGGGTGTGGCAGGGGCGAGGGTGCGTGGGGGGAGGGGGGGCGCCCTCGGGTTCCGCCGCACACGAAAGTGGCAGTCGCTGTCGGGCGGCCACGCTCGCTGGACCAGCAGGGGAAGGTCGTCCGGGTGGAGTTTTCGCTCGTATTCTTGTGAGGGACTCACCTGAAATAGATAAATGTTGGTACATTAATAAAATTTAAGTAAAGCGTAGTATTTTCTGGTGTAGCTGTTACCAATCAGGATATCACTCAAGTTACAAGGCATTTCAATAATTGCTGGATGACGCCCCTATTTGTCATACATAAGACGAGCAACTTTATTTTTCTTCATTCTTAGTCTATATTACTCACATATTCAATACTTTTATATCCATAGGCTATCCTTGATACGACAGACATTTTTCCACATAAGGTTATGTTGATTAATAAAAAGCAGGCTACGAAACTAAGCAAATCCACAGAAGACCATGAATGAATACTGACCTCATACAAGGAAAATCGCTCGACTCCCTCAGTGGAGTCATAGCAGTGCAGCAGGATAGCCAGGAGCTCGTCAGCTGTGGTCCTCTCGCTGGTGAGCAGGCACTTGTACTGCGAGGACGACATCAGCGCCGAGTCGTAGATCTTCACCAGCCCGCCTGGGCGCATTTGCAGTGAGAACCTGGAACAAAGGAAAATAGACTTTAATATTGGGGAAATAAGAGTAGGATGTCATGTGGGAAATCTTGTAGCACGATGGTGCGATGACTTGAGAAAGGTAGCGGGAAATGGATAGATAAGGGCTGCTCAAGACCAAGTTTAGCGTATTGAGAAGGCCTACGCTCAGCAGTGGACGGCGATAAGCTGAGTATAGGAGTAGAATTGATATTAATATGACAATGTGTGTGTGTGATTGCCTTATTGTATGTACAATGTAGTGATAAAGGGAGAAAAAGATCTTGCACACCTAGCATTAGACTATAATAGGCTAATATTGTGATTTAGTTATTAGTTCAGTGTATACTACACGATACATAAAAAAATCGTGAAGAAACCTGCAGATTTAAAAGTCCTTAGAAAATTCTTAAATATGTAGTCTACCCACCCGCACTAGGCCAGCGTGATGGACGAACGGCTAAACCCTATCAGTTCTAGAGGAGCCCGTATGTGACATGTATAAATGATAGAATCAAAGTCTACTACTCCTTTAAAGACAAAGTGACGACTTAAATCGCAGTGAAATTCTCTATAAACTTAATAAGCGTCTCATTTATGTCAGTTGTAAATACTCATCAAAATCAGTCAAGCCATTCAGTTGTGAAAGCATAAGAAAATATCACTGCCTTTCAAGTTGCGACACTCAAGCGTTGATACATTGCAGTCTAGGTCACGACCTATTAACGCCGAAATCCCCTTCCGTTTAATTCGCAGTAATCCTGTATTATCTGTAAAAATGTGGGCGAACAACTACCGGACTTATTTTGTTATCACAAAAAAACACCTCATGAATTTTAAAAAAATCCCGAGTAGATATTTTTATTGGTTTCATTTTACGTGTTTAGCAAATTATATGTCATCATCATCATCATCATCATCAACCCATATACGCCCACTGCTGAGCACGGGTCTCCTCTACCATTGAGAGGGTTTAGGCCATAGTCCACCACGCTGGCCTAGTGCGGGTTGGCGGACTACACACCTAAGAAATTCTTAAGAACTTTTAGGTGTGCAGGTTTTATCACGATGTTTTCCTTCACCGTTAAAGCAAGTGATAATTCTTTGTGAATTACACACATAACTTGGAAAAGTCAGAGGTGTGTGCCTGGGAATCGAACCCACGACCGTCGAGATTCTCGACCGTGCGCCCAAACCACGAGGCCATCACTGCTTATGTATTAATTATTTGTATTAAGGTAAAAACTCACATCACATTTGTGATTATTCAAGATTTTTGACAAAACAAAAATATAATTCAACCATGCTCTAACAACTTTGAGCAATGAGTTACATTCGGTTGACATTAAATGTTATCTTATATTCGTGATTTCTGATGACCACGACACAAGACTAGCATCTTCAACGTTTTACTACGATTATTAACAAAAGAAGACGTTATCGAAACAAACGCTATGTTTTCATTGTGTTTTACGACTCTATAATCCTTCCATTAATGTTTATAGCAGCTAAAGCTTAAGAAAACCCACTCACTTTTATGATTCACAAGATTCGTCTTGTAAGCTCTGCCCTAGGGCTATCTTATAACAAAGAAAAGTTAATCTTCTTCTCGAGGCCTTATAATTTCACATTTTCTATTATTTTATGGTCACTTCATGCATATTCCCTCAAAAATAGCACTAATAACCGGTAGATAAATAGACACACAAATTGGTCAATGAAAGTTATTTTAAAATTGTAACTAGGTTCATAATTCTATATGTTTAATAATTTCTAACCTGTCATTCCTAGTCGGAAAAAATAAGGCATTTTTGCATTAGTTGACCGAGGACTTCTCACAAAAAAAAAAGATCAACCTAAGATTCAAACATCGAACATTAATCGAGTATTTACGTCACTCGACCAACGATGCCGACTGAGGTACATAAAAATATATGGACTCTCACATTTATGAGTGCAACAATAACACGACCGCCATCCCGGTAGAGTTGTGGAGCACTCTCTGTCAACACATGGCGTTACATGATCCATACGGTCAATAAAGAGGCGGCGGCTTTTTAAAGTTTTTATTGCTAGTAGAAAGTGGGACGGAGTTAGGCAAACACTATGGGGGATAGTGGGACCCACAATAAAACTAAATTGCGGAGCGAAAAAATGTTGATACTCTGTAATAAAATTTTAAAATGGTAACCTACTAAGCTCTAGGAAAGCCTCAATATGCTCGTGGCCAGCATTGAATATTATATAGGCTATTTTATAAAATTTCAGTAGTAGCAAGATTTTTATAGCCTCTGATATAAAATAATTATATATATATTTTAATTTATAGTTCCCAATTGGTATGAAAATTTGAAGTTTATATGTAAACGAATTATTATGAGTAAATTCAATACATCAGAAGTTTAAATGTAGAATAAAATTTCGATAGTTGGTAATAGTAAGTTCTCTGCTTCTTATTCGTGAATTTATTAGTACTATCGATTCAAAGATCCACGTACTAGGTTGCAAAAGCCTTAATTTGTTTCCAACGTTTGTCGCACGACCACGTCGCGGATGTTGCAACTCGTACTGTTAAAACTTGTTCCATTGTGGTACAGCTTCTGACATATTTGGCAATAGGTTACATAGATCCTTAGTCTATTAATTGTAACGTGATTGAGCTTGGATTAAATGTAGTTTATCTGTCAACGTAATAAAATACTATCGCGATTGCTTTTATGTACATATTAATTTTCAAGATTTACTCATTCTTCATTCTCCTATTTAAGAAGCCATTAGCAGAAACAAAATCCTCCCCAACTTTTGAAATACCTCTGGACTTGATATAAACTTTTTTTACAAACATATTTTATTGTTTTCTTTTTTTGTAATTATTGTTTTATGCCCGAAAAACGAAGCCTATGACATAAGACTGATGTGACATGGCAAAATGTGGTTGCGAAAGTCCACTTCTGCGTTCCCCTTCGGAAAATTTAGCCACTAGGTTGTATGTTTTTTTTTAAATAATGTTTGGGTAATTACGCCCCCGTAAAAGATTCTGATTGCGTGCCGCCACATCGTGCTTACAGGCCAGAAATAGCTTGGGCCGGAAGGGGACGGGAAAAGGGACAAAAGAGATTCTTTTTCTGGAGCGAGTGGCCGGTGGTCCCGAGCCACTGGACGAGACAGTCACTTGTACCAGTTGATAGATAGGAGTGTTTGTTTGCGGTTTGTATATTGTTTAGGGTTGATGGAGTGTCGCCTTGTTGTCCTGTTGACAATAAGGAATATGGATTGTGAGGTTTTTATTGATTTAATAAATAATATTAATAAAATTAATTGAAATAATCTATCGTAACGCTTTCTTTTAAGTAACATTTTTTAATATGTGAGTTTAAAATTTTACAAATATCAAATATCTTTTGCATGTTTAAAAAAGACACTTAAATTTGAACTCATTTAAGACCATTAAATAATACAAAAATATATTTTTAAATGCAATTGCACCACTTTTTTAACTCCGATAATATATTTACTAAATAACATGGAAGTTATAGAATATTATAGAATGCGGAAACCAAATCCCGGATGCATATCAAATAGCACTAAATGCGTCAACAAAAATCCCGACGCGGAAGTCGAACTCGCACCTGTACTTTCGAAATAGTCCACTAAGCCACGGCGTTAATTGCGCTATTATTAGCTTTGTGGAGTTCCCAAACAAACGGACAGACAATGACACCTTTGTTGTATTATGTTGGCATTATGTGTTGTCTTCCGTGGTATATTGTTGTATGACCTTTGATTAAAAGATACATTATTTCTGGTTTCATGTAAAGTAATTGGATTACGTGCGCAAAGACATCAAAATCACGAAAGATGTAAAATACTATTGTATAATTTCTAAGATTTTTTTCCATACGCCTTCACTCGCGATCACGTCATCATCACCATCACCCCTACCATAATCATCATCATCATTATCATCACCATCAACCCGTATTACACAATACCAGGCATGGGCCTTGTATACAGCTGAATGCACGCGATAATACAAATTTACAAAAATCACAAATAACCTCATACTACAATAGATTATTTTATAAAAGTAGTAGATTCAAGACCGCAGCTTCTAGTCAATGGCAGTGTTAAGTCAGTTAACGCCACACACTACGGAAGCATTCAATTAGTTACCTAAGCGAGAATTTATTGCTGGACTAGCGTAAAAAAGGATACTACGTCAACAGGTCAATATATCGACCTATGCGCAGAATAAAGTTATATGTGCGAAATCTCAACTTCTCTTACTCAGCGATTTAAACTTAATTGGGCACAAAATTATCAGTAACTTTTTTTGTTCTTCAAACAACAACAAAATTTACGATTATTATTACTTCACTAGTGCAATATATAAACAAGTTTAACTCTATTATAGACATAAAAAGTACTTTGGTGTAACCTTATTCTATGCATAGGTCGGTCCGCGAAGCAAAACAATTTTATTAATGAAATTTAATAGATGTGACATATTGAACTCTTAATAATATTCAATAAAACAAATAAACAGGTCACGCAGACCGCATTATTGAATAGTAGGAAAAATAATATCACGAGGAAAAAACAAGAATTACACATCAAACGTAAAGGTAGCTCTGTTAAAGCGCCTAAAACACAGCAGAAGGTATTTTTTAAAGAATAATGCTGCTAAGTTTTCTATACATCAAATTTAGTTACATAATAATAAACACACCAAATGGTCACATACAATATAGGTACAAATAATTGCACATGTTTTCGGAATAAAACGTACCCTATGTATTTAGAGTGGGACGTATCTTTGTATTTCAAATATAAAAAAAACAATAACAAATAAAAATCTAAGAAAATTTAATCTAGAAAAAGTTGTCAACCTTGTCTCTACGCTTACTTCTTAACCAATAATCCTTCCACATTTTTTTCCATTTAAACCTCTTTACACGAGATTTGAGCCCCACACAGACGCGTTATTTCAAAATACGAAAAGGATTCTTACTTGGAGTATCCCTTAGGATGGCAGGCCTGCAGCGCGGCGGGCCGAGCGTCATCGTCCAAGACCAGCGTAGTACGGAGACCAGCAGCACGGACGCGAACCTCCATGCTAAGGTAGAAGAGGCGAGGGTCTCGATGCCTCATTCGGAACTTGCTGAGCAATGTTGCCACTACCTCACGAGCTCTAGTTCCCCACGTGACAGACAGAGTCTTGTACTCGATGTCCGGACGGAGGCGCCGCGCGTACACTTTTATTGTCGTCTGGAATAGAGATTTTGATCATTAGTTTTGTTGAAATAAATGACGGTTCGCCTAGGCTAGCGTGATGGAGTGAACCTAAACCCTGAAAGTGGTAAAGGTGGCTTGTATAAGTAGTGTAACGGGAATGGGGTGATGGTGAAATGACTGTTTTTGGGACATTTTGCCTTTTAGAAAGAAAATCAATTATGATAACCATTACAAAGAGAATCAATTATGACGAAAGTCATATTCGGAAGTTTAGCCTACATGACAAACACTTTTCAATACTTATGATCGTCAACAATCACCAATTTACTCTAAAACACATCTCTTAAAACTAAGAACAAATCTAAATATTTCGTTTACAACCTCAAAATTTTTAGCCTCTAGTCAATAGACGTTTTACCAACTGCGCTACGATCTCACATAAAAACCTTTGCACACATATAAAGATACATCTGCAGACGAATGAGAGAGACAATGTGCCAATAATTGCAAGTACAACGGTAAAGTTCCCAGAGTTGAGAGTTCTTTTGTCCGCGGTAACACAATCTGCGACTAACAGGATGTAATGTTTCTTAGAACACTTTTACATACAGAGATAGATATTCTAGAATTTATAGGCTTTTCGTTAATATACCAAACAACTTTTAAGACAGTAAATATTGAATGTTTTACGCAGGTTTAATAAAGGGTTGAAAAATACATTTTAAGCTGGCTCTAGCATAATATATTGAAAACGATTTAGCAAGGCCAGTCATAGCTTCAACCTTTTTTTATTTAACTTAAATAATCCTTCTGTAATCTGTAAATCATCTGATCTCATCTTAGTTATAAAGATTGACGCTAAGAAAATTTCAAAAAATAATAATAAAAAATACATTTTTTTTCATCATACTAACTAGTCTTCCATCACGGGTTTTTAACCACTATGAACTTGAGTAGTAAGAAATCATTTTGTACTTGAGTTTACTTGAGATATTTGATCTAAACATGAAGCTTAGCTAAACAAATGGTATAGGTGTAGTGGTGTATAGTAAACGGGTATGCGGCGTCGAATCCGTCTAGTCTCGGGGCACGTAACAGAATGCAAGGATTGCAGAAAATCAGGTTCTCACGCGGCGCGTTCCCACCACACTCTATTATCTTGGACATTTTATTACTACCAGACTCGAAATTTACTAAATTACTAGCATTTTCATGTCTTCTTCATTAACATTGCAATGAAGGATAGAAAAATTCTACTGTATTATAATGTCTAAAATTTTCTAATATTACTCATGTATTTATAGCAATAATTCTGTTTATATCCTTTTATGTGGACTGGCATAATTTAATCGACTATCAAAAACATCGAAAATATAATTTTTCACTATTTAAATCTTTATCATCCGCACTGACTTACTTATAATAGAATCACATTCCCATATCCACAAACAAAATTTAATTTCAATTAAACACACAAACTCCTTTGAGCCCTTACAAATCCGCTTCCCTTTTCAATCCATACCGAACTACCAATCACACTTTCACATACACTCTCTTACTAATCACATAAAAATCTACACATATCTAATACTGGGTTTTAATTTAAACTCACATGGATATTATGGGGGTGCAAGGCAAGTCGCATGCGCGGGGCTGGCACGGGCGGGTCGCTCATCGCGCAGGCGCACGGACGGACGCGCGAACTCTACTGACGTCTCACTGACACCACTCGATACCGACTGGCGGTGCGCACGCGCAGGAAACAGGGCTGCCGATAGCCACGCTGTTTGCGTTGCGATAATACTACCGTGGAACGATTATAATAATTCACGAAGGATGTATAAATGGTATTATGACATAACTTTACACGTGTGAAGTAGACTTAACATCTAGAAATTAGAGTTATCATTTTTTTTTCAATGTTTAAGCTTTTTTGAGGAATTTATACGCTTGTGATTTTTAAATATGAACGTGTCATATTTGTGGGTAGACTTTAGCCCCGGTATAGAAGAAGATTGGACGATTTTCAGGGAAAATACCCTTCATTTTATGAAGGTTTTCCTATACCGGACAAAATTACCAAAAACCTATTTATTTGAAGTTTTAAATACTATTTATACCAAACATCGAATCCGCTAACTGGCATGGTAATTTACTTTGACTCTACCACAGTTTAATTGGAATATAGCAGAGACTGCACCGGTTACCACTTTGATCCTCTCAGGATACCCAAAAAGACACCTATTCATCCACTTTCAATGCTATTCCCACGCAAGGGTAGAAATATTCTCAAATACAGTCGTTCACCGCAAATTAAATTTAATAGGAAGCGATGGTTCCCACAGCCCTGTCACGGTTGGTTGGCATATGGTAGCGACCCCGTGGGGGAGGTAACGATACACCTGTCCCGGGTTCGAGAACGGGAAGTGATTGTCCCGGATACAATGCATGAATTGCTTTTAAATATGCGATTATTATGTTCATGTAATTTTAACGATTTAGTCTAGTTAATTATATGTCACGGTTTACGACCCATTCAAAAGGATGCGAGCCATTTGCCGTTTTTCAGGCATATTTCTAAATTCGGTAATTTTTTGTCATAAACAACCCAAATTACCCGATCTGGGAATCGAACAAAGAACCTCTAAATCACAGTGCACATACATGTAGGTACCGCTAGACCAGTATTACCAGTGGCAGTATTAAGTCCTATAATATGATGATTGATGGTGTAATATTTTTATATATACTGGCACAGAGAGGTAACAAAGCCCTACCAATAGTTATAGTCTAGCCAGATATTAGATAAAGACAGCAATCTCTCGCGACGGGAAATAATAACGCAAACCTCATTAGCGGAGTAGGGTGAAGACATTAACGTGTATAATAATGGTTATCGCGTATTTCTTTTGATACTACAGGGCCTAGTGTAGCTAAGCACATGAACTGAGACATTAATTATCCTCAACTACAGCCTTAGCCTTGGTCTAGAACGCTGATCTAACACATATTGATAAACTTTACACGCGTTAAACATTTTAGCAAAGAATACTAAGCCATTCATATTAACGGTACTTTTTTCACCACATGACCAATGCTAACACCCAAAGATTTGTATATTTTACACTAAAGTAAAAGATCATAATAGATATTTATTCCCCTCCATATCTATAAACATAAAACACCTAATTAAGCCATAAAAATCCATGCATCTGTTGTCGCAGCTTCCTCCGTACCTATAGGAGCGTTAATCACTTCCGATGCTCGAAGCTCCGGTAAAAGTGGACATCTTCGGTCTGAACCCAACCTGAACCGAGGGGAAATGCAAAAACTGGTGGCCGGATGACGCGGGAATGCGGCATTGAACCAGTACAAAGTTACTCGTGCTGCTGAATAAAAGCTGGAACTCAGACATTGACGTTCAAATCCGGCTTGGCGACGGCAAATGTAAAATTGTGATTAGTATTTCGAAACAAAAAGATATCAATGATTTGAATGTTTTGTTTCGGTGATTGTTCTAGTTCAATTGTTTTTGAATGGCGCAATACGAGTAGCTTTTGAAATGATGGTTGGGTTCTATTCTTTATATTGTTGATAGAAAAGGTTTATTTTGTCTTTACATGGACTTTCACGCAACTGCCTTGTAAGTATGTAGGTTCTCGTCATAAGATTACCCGTGAGATTAAGAGCTCTAAAGTTCCAATGAAATTACAATCAAAGCAAATTGGTAATT
This sequence comes from Cephonodes hylas, assembly GCA_030295005.1. Classification (NCBI taxonomy): domain Eukaryota; kingdom Metazoa; phylum Arthropoda; class Insecta; order Lepidoptera; family Sphingidae; genus Cephonodes; species Cephonodes hylas. Next base: position 14,669,369 of record AP025364.1, read on the forward strand.
TGCATAATTATGTAGAGTTTGGAAAAGTTTCAGGTAAACTGCTAGAGACACTTCTTCATCTTCTTCATCAACCCATATTCGCCCACTGCTGAGCACGGGTCTCTTCTACCATTGAGAGGGTTTAGGCCATAGTCCACCACGCTGGCCTAGTGCGGGTTGGCGGACTACACACCTAAGAAATTCCTAAGAACACTTAGGTATGCAGGTTTCATCACGATGTTTTCCCTCACCGTTAAAGCAAGTGATAATTCAATGTGAATACACACATAACTTCTAAAAGTCAGAGGTGTGTGCCTAGGGTTCGAACCCGCGACCGTCGAGATTCTCGACCGCGCGCCCAAACCTCGAGGCCATCACTGCTATACACTTATTACATAGGAATTACAATTAGAAACACGATTAAAAAAAAAAGGTTAATATAAAAATACACCTCTGTTTACCCTTTTTAAAAGGGCCTTTTACTCTATTTACCCTTTTAGGATACAACAGTAAAATCGCGAGCGCGTGTATGTATTAATTCGAGGTTATTACGAATCAAATACGATGTTTAGCACCAAATATTAAGTCACGTAGACATATTTACTCACAGATAGAGTGGGTAAATACGAATTTTACCAATAAAGGGGAGCAGTAGCTTCTACCGTCCTAGTTTGTTATCAGTCGAGTGCGCACAAGGTTAGGTTGTGGATGTTTGTCCTGCAACGGTTAGGGACGGTCTGGTGGATTTTATCTGATAGGAAATCTTTTCATAGTGGTGATATGTATAAAATATTCATAGATATTGCAGATGTATTTAGAGTTAGGAGACATTTTAAGTCAAATTATCTGTATCGTAATAGGCTTTTACAAGTTCTATTCAAACGTCTACTTTAAACTAAGCCAATAGAGAAAATATTTAATTTCATCTATTGAAACGATATCGTAAAGCGATAACTTTATAAGTTTAATACGAAATAAAAGTAATATAAAATAAACCAGTTAATTTTTGCTCCTAAACTGTAGAGGAAAGTATTTTGAGGAAAATTCGCATTCAGTTGCTGGGGATTTTTCATAAAAATCCTATTCGAGAAATACGTCATTGTAAGGATCTCATATAGATATTGCATAACCTTTCTCCATTATATTAGAGCCATGTCAAACAGTACCAGTAGATGGTATAATTTGGGCTGGTGTTATGTATGGATAAAGATAAAAACTAGTCTTTTTCAGTGCATAGAACTTTATTAGTGTTTAAAATTATTTTAAACACAAAATAACAAATTACCAACGTTACAAATTATTTTAACGCAGTGATGGCCTCGAGGCATGGGCGCGCGGTCGAGAATCTCGACGGTCGCGGGTTTGAACCCCAGGCACACACCTCTGACTTTTCGAAGTTATGTGTGTATTCACATTGAATTATCACTTGCTTTAACGGTGAAGGAAAACATCGTGATAAAACCTGCACACCAAGAGTTCTTAGGAATTTCTTAGGTCTGTAGTCCGCCAACCCGCACTAGGCCAGCGAGGTGGGCTATGGCCTAAACCCTCTCAATGGTAGAGGAGACCCGTGCTCAGCAGTGGGCGTTTATGGGTTGATGAAGAAGAAGAAAATTATTTTTATTTAGTCCTAACATAGAATACTTTTTTATCATAATAACCCAACTAGAGATAAATTTAATGAACACAACAAGAAGTTTTTTTTACCTGAAGTTTGAAATAAACAAAAGAACTCTATTATGAGTAATTATAAAATAAATTACAAAAGCTTCACACAGTAATTAAAATTAAGTGTAAGAGCGTAGTTCGATCTGGTGCCGTGTGGAGGCGTTAGCGCAACTACAGTGTTGTTTTAGTTCAGCCAGTAAAACTTAGATGGCGTTAGTCGACGGTTTAAAAATACAATTACAGTTTTTGATATATTAAAAAAAAAAACTAAAGTTATTTTTGGTACTGAAGTTCAAGCTTCAGTTACTATCCAATTTTTGCTGAGATAATTAATAATGCATTAAAATGTATGAAACGATAATTGAAATTATATATTTTAGTTATATTCGTGTGAATGTTTTTCGCTCAGTGGGGAAGAACGATGCACAAGATTTTATGAATTACTTAAAGTATAAAAATCAAAAACAAATTATTCAGAACTAAAAAACATCCAACACTTTTTTTAAAGTACAGAGTAATAAAGATGCAACTTCACTGAAATCCTTTTTCATCAATCAAAACAAAATACCCCACTTTGATCAATATCGCTTTAAGAAGAACAGTTCATTTCGAATCATTTAATAACACAGGTGAAGTACGAATTCCAACACTATACCGTCAATTAATCAAGGCAAAACAGCGACTTAGTCTCGGCATATCTAAAAAGTATTGTAAATACACCCATACTTCCCCGTATGGAGTTTCCAACCTTTTACCAACTAACCTTGGTTCTCGTTAAAAATAACACGCACAGCCCTATTCATTGTACTGATAAATGCTGCAGATTTGTCACGAGTGGCGACTGTGGTTGCACGAGATATGATTTATATAAGAGCAATATACACTACTGTATCACTGAAGGTGAAGGCAGAGAAGTATTTGTACGTTATCATACAACATACAATATGTAGTGATCTCTCGAGGTTTTAGCTAGTGGTCTAGATTCTCGATGGTCGTGGGTTCTAACAGACACCTTATCCGACTAGAGTAAGCAACCAAATTCAGTCCCGTTCAGTCGACCGCACGTACTACCTCTACTACAGGTACTACTGATTATCAGACCAAATATTACTTACTTACAATATACTTTTATAAACCGCTATCAAATGAGTAAGATCCACTTCTAAAAGCAGATTCCCTTCACGCTCGTTCAGAAGGGGTAGACAGTTTAAGTACGGGTCAAAATCAAGAGCATGACGAAACGAATTATGAGTTAGATCACGAAAAGCGGCGTGCTGTTCGTCTTGCGACAGACCGACGGCGCCTCAACGTGAATCAGAAAAAAATATGTAAGAAAAAGTGTACTTCTGTGTCAAATTCACAGAAATATTGTGATCTCCGCACATTTTTATCCTGAAGAGTGACCTCCTTGCTATTTTGTAACCGTAGTACGCTCCAGATCGTGTTTTGACTTGCAAAAGTGAGTTTCTCGACATTTCATTTATTGATTATAGCCCACAATACTTACGAATTTATCGGTCAATAGTACATTAAATTATTTTATGAGTATAAGTAAATTTAAAAAACACAGTAACATATACAATACATGTCTCGTAAATTTAAAATCATCATCAGCCCTTATACGTGAATTCGGGTCTCCTCTATACAGCTAAGAGGGTTTAGTCTACCAAGCTAGGCCTAGTGCGGGATGGCAAAATACACCTAAAAAATGAAGAACATTTCTTGGTGCGCAAGTTTCCTCACAAAAACTCATAAATGTTTACACTTAATGTAATTACCAGACTATTATGTCTTAAAACATTATTACCCGATTGCCGGCAAGCGGAGGCTATGGTCTGTTCCGCACCGCCCCCTGCGATTTTCCGCTAATTATTCCATTTAATTGCTCACAGCCTTGTCAATTTCCTCGTCATAAGTGCAATGGCGCCGAACGCACTTTTTGCGGTGGCGAAACGATAAATCAATAGAAATTATTCGATTATTACAATTGCTAATTATAGTTCCGTTATTCGGTCATTAACGATATTTAATGCTACATTTGATATTAGTTATGAAATTGTTTGTCTAGTTTAGGGATGGCATACCTATGTGTTTGTGTGTGCGTCATATCAATGGAACAAAATTTTCACTTTAATGTTTCATCATCACCAGCCCATATCCGTCCCACTGTTGGGCACGAGTCTCCTCTACCATTGAGAGGGTTTAGGTTAGTTAGTGTATGTATTGTTAAAGTGTTAAAATACTTATTACGTTCTACACTTCTATAATGTTACAAAATTCACACCAATTTAATAAAGCCTTTCTTTAAAAGACTTTAAGTAAAATTACAATGAATCCCTTGTTTTCATCGATAATTAAACTAGAAAGTCAAATAACACACACATAAACCAGTGTGTAATGAAAGTACTTACTAATGAAGCAATTAACCGACTGGCTTCAACCACGTCTAAAGTCGTTAATAACTGTTCGACATTCAAGTTACATTGTCCATAGATTCCTGCTCGATAAGGTAACACAATATTTTCTTACCGTAGTGAATTTTCCACCAACCCGCATTAGGCCAAGGTTGTGAACTAAACCCTAAGTCCTAACCCCTCAGTTGTAAAGGAGGTCCATGACCAGCTTTGGGACTTATACATATGGACTGATGATGATGATGATGATGATGATACTTATAATGACGATGGTGATGGTGATAACGACAATTATGATTGTGATGATGCTGAAGATGATGATGAATGATTCCTAATCGCCAGTTATTTCAAACACAATAACCTAATCCTTTTCTGCCTATCACTAACCAAATAGAAGCATCATATACAAATTTGTATGCCTAACCCTTCGGAGCCGTGTCCACTGCCCGTCTAATGTCGCGTATAATAAATGTAGACGACAAAAAGTCCGATGCAACTTCCCATTTCCTAATTTCCTGGCGGTCGTCACACCTCATTCACCCAATTTAGTGCGTCCTGTGCGCGCCGCCGCCCGTGCCGAGAACCACATGTTTTAGTAAACGCCTGACGTGTTTGATTTAGTATTTCGACGAGTTACATATCACGTTATTCTGTTTGATTAACATCGGATGTTGTTTAGTTGGGATATTTTTTATGGAAGTGAATTAAAGCGAGGCAATTCTTTTTGTTTTTAAAGTTTACATTTGCAATGATAATGTTATCGAAAGATTATCTGCTATTAAAACTATTGTAACTATTGAAGTATGTAATGCTATTGGTTAGATATCAGTCAGTAAAATGAAATAATGACAATTGTAATCCGCATATTTATATCGTGCCTAGTTTTTTTTGAAAACCGAAAAATCTCTTCAATTTTTTCCATAACCCAAGACTCGTGTTATACACATAAGTTCGGTAATATATGAGCTCCTGTTTACTATATATAACAAGTTTGTAAAATGACGGGAGGTTAGTAAAAAGTCGAAGCACTGCACTGAACTACAGCACCAGTAATTGAATGAAGGAGCGAGTGGTCGGCGCCGGCGCACGCGTCGCTTAATCGGCGGATGTTTGCCTTCTCCACACATCGCACATTGTGCGGGAATTGTATCACAATTCTAAAACTGTCGCTTAATTAGAAGTCAGCAAATAACTCTAATTTAGAAATGAAAAGAATTTTCTGGGACTTTTTAAAATTAGCGTACTTCGTAAACAAACCAGTTGGGTTGTATTCCAAATTCAAAAATGAAGTCATAGATTACTTAATGCTATCGTGTACCATAAACGAATGTGAGCACGCACCAATTGGCAATGTAATAATATGTACTTGATTAACCAATGCACATGGCAGTACCTACTTCCACTGGCAACTACTATTATGACTGTACAGATCTTTATGAAGGCGAACCGTGATTTTGGAAAATCAAAATACTATATTTTTGGAAATACACTTCTTCTTATCTCTCTGACAAGAAGGCCTTGAGATGTTTATAGGTACTCTCATACATACATACTTTATGTAAACCCTGATCCCCAAAGGCTTGATCGGAAACTAACACAGGTAATGCTTATGGTAGCTAGAAAGAATTACTTATATATTTTGTAATTTATGCGTTAATGTGCTAGTAACCACTGTTAATCTGTTCACAATCTCTAAAACAATTATTTCAATGGATAATTATCCGCTATGTCTTAATTATGGCTTTAATCCCTTTCAGTTGTAATGGAGACCCGTGCTAGGCCTTGAGAAGTTTCTGGGCTATTCATACATCTAACCGTACAAAGCTTTTTTCACCCAATTCCAATAACCAACGTCGCCTCTTCAATTAATCTGATCTTTGTAATCAATAAAAAACCGATGAGCCTCATCGTACCCTGACCTAAATGAACTGTCTGATCTATTTAAGTTTTATTGCGTGCCCATACATTTGACAACTGGATCAACAAGGGAACCGTTGAGCCGACCTACCGCCCACTTACACGAAACCACTCGTTAAAACTAGTACAGAAATGGCCTTTTTATGACTACTGGAGCTTATATTTTTTTAGTTTGATGGGGTGGAATCTGAGACAATCCTCCTCCTTTTGGTTGTGTGAGGTCTGGAATTAGTTCTGAGTTCAATTTTTTTTATTGTCAAATACTTTGATAGCAAATGAAAAATATAAGGATACGAAAACAGTTATTATTCCTAGCTAGCGTGGTGGAGTGTAGCCTAAACCCCCTCACCATAAAAAATAATCATACATAAATCTATAGACATATAATCCTATTTCTTCTACGAATATTTAAACTTCAATTTACAATAAATAAAAAATTGATTTAAGATTATTTGCAACTGTATTTTTCATGTGTTCAATGTACAATCAAACAATCATCATTAATATGAGAAGAATGTTTAAAAAAACAGACCTATAAAAATTTCATTTCACAAGTAAAATATGACTAAACTGTTGATAATAACTGTTGATAATAAATGTAATTTCTAATGAAAATATCTACTCAAAAAATTCAATTTCAAAAAGAGACCTTGTAACATCAGCAAAAACTTTTAGCAGAAAATACGGTGCTGATAACATTCTTCACCTGTTGCCGAGATGGTTTTTTGCATCGAAAAATTTCAGTTACGCTCACAAAAACATTCTGTGCATTTCAAAAGTGGAACAATTTCTTTGCGATGATTTTTGTCACCGGAGAAATAAATATCGTGACCTGATTATTATTTGACAGGTGTCAAATAATAATAATTGCGTGAAACGAATTTTTGTAAACGTTTAATTTCATAGCAAACGAAAGTTAAGAAATCTCTTTCAAAACAGATAATTAAATTGTGTTTTCTGCCGCAGATTTTTCGGCAAAAATATTATTGTAAATTTTTTCGCAAATATTAACGCAACTATAGATATTGCTATGTTATTATTTCCACGCAATTGGACGTTAAAAAGCCTCAATAAGAGTTTTTCAGAAGGACCTATTTCCTTTAAAATTAGATCACTAAAACTACCTACTAAATACCTATACATACATAAATAAAATAATTTACTTACTCTCATACCTACGTCATTTTTCCTTGCATTAAAAAATTCTAGATAGAAGAGTCCTTTTTCATCACAGAGACGTGAGGTTCTTAATCTCAAGCACTAAGCCCGGGTTAAAACAAGCCGCTTTTTTTGCGTCGCTTCCTGAGCACCTGGCAACTCCTGTTGCCCGCACGTGCGCTCGACACTCATTCGAACCCTTTTTTACGCTTTTTTACCAATCTATTTCTGTGTTGCCAGGTGGCTGGCGGCAGGATTTGAAGGAACTTTGGAATTTATCGCCTGGTTTTAGGTAGACCATATTGCTTAATACCTTATTGACTGATCTTTTAAGATCAAACAGGGTCAATTCTTTCAGGGTCAATTTCAACCTTTTGTCACTAGAAAAAAAGTTTCTAATCAATTGTACTCATTTTAGTAACACATAAGCAAGGATGAAAGAATAAATGAACACTAACTTGGCAACGTATTTGAAATGATTCTACTGTGGTAGTAACCAGATGTTTGTTAATCCGCAAACCAGTGGTAAGGGAAACAATAAACCAAAGTGGGCAGTAAAGGCCAAAAACTAATTCATAAACGATCTTAAAACTGTTATTACAGCTTAGCTATTACATTTCTATTGCACCGTGTTTTAATTCCAGTAATTTGCTTCTAACATCTGGCCACATTCCAGCTTATCGTATTTAGCTTTAGGGCCCCATACACGGTACGATTCGTCTATACGATCCATCTGATGAAAATCGAGACGATTGATCGCATCAAAAATGTCGCTGAAATCAAAAAGTAAATCGTTAACGATCATGACTTACACCATCGATTCGTCGTTTCGGTCGGTTTGATGCGACGGATCGTACAGATGAATCTTACCGTGTATGGGTCCCTTTAAGCATATGGTCTTGCTCTATAGAATTACGGTGATAGAGGCTGATGTCTACCCCCTCCCTCGCCCCGTCATCCCCCGACAGGTGAATGCCAGATGAAAATTAATTGAGTTTCAAATTGGAGATGACATCAAATTGATGAGTTTATAATTATTATGGACCTATTTTTGTCGCGATGTGGATGATAATTGTGGGGATTTTTTTTTATATTCACATTTAATTCAAAGTTGTTACTGAATTTGTTCTATCCATATTTACAAAACCACTGGGTTGGTACCAAATCCTTAATAGATAAAAATATGAAATGTACATGACAGCAGGAAAGCCATAAAAAACCTTTTCAAAAATTTCTGTAGCACTTAAATCGCATACTAACTCTAACAGTTCATACCAACATAACTTTTACTTAATGGTGTAAAAATTTGTTAACATTGCCATGACAACGAGGCAATTATGATGAAAAATCACATCTGATTTCAGCTTGTACCGTACGTAAATAGTCTGTCACGACTTCAATATTCCTTTAGGATCACTACCGCTCTTACTCCAGGGTTGGTAGCACTGTAAGTATTTTTCATTACATTTTACATCTAATCATAAAGAATTGGCTGTCCGATGCCAATTAATTTAATTATCAATCAGCGCCACCTATGCAAAATAAAAAATATGTCACGTTTGTACTCTTAATTCTAGATGGCATTGTAATCGCTAGTGTTCGTATTTAACCATATTTTAAATATCCTGCAGAATTCTTTTATTTAATTATATTTTATGACACACGAAAAATAATGAAATAGGTCAACTATTTAATTATTATTTTTTAAAACAAAAGCACATTTTTCCAAATCTTTATCGACCAGCAAAACAAACAAAGATTACTTTGTTTAAATTAAAATATTCTTGAATATACTAAACACTGTTTCACTGCTTTCAAAAAGAAAACTACAAAATTCCTGCATTATTTCTCTCACTATTCCATACGACTAACTACTCAACGTTGGGATAGGTCAGGTCAAACCCTAGTGTATTTGTCCATTTTGCCGCGGGCGTGGGCCACTTAGCATATATCAGACAAACATTTGGGCCAACAGCACGCACGTGCATCGCCTACAAATGTTTGGCAAGTCAATACGGTTCCCGAAATGGCCTCCGTTGTTGTGGAATTCAGAAAAATAACACGTTTTACTCGCGCCGTCTGTTTGTCTTACCTTTTTGTGTGGTTTATCTTTTATAGTAGACTACCGAGGTAGCCCAGCTTTGCTTGTTGTAGTAGACTTTATCGTCAAGGAACCACGTGTTATTGGGTTTTCCTTGCTTTTCTAACTCAATGCTGATACCAATAATATCCTCATGTCAAAATTGTTTCTCGAATCAGGAATTGAAGCCAAGTCAATTTAAACTATTTCAATTTTTGGGTAACAATATTAACTGTATTACGATGTAGTTATTCATATGATATAATAGAAATACGAAGCTCAGTTAATCTTTGAAGGAAGCTTCAGTCTAGCTGTGGATGATACGATAATTTATAAAATAGAATATTACTTAAAAATAAGTTAGGGCGAAACTTAAGATAAAAAAGGCGGTACTATTGGACACGGCATGCACCTTGAATCAGTAACTTACTTATATTGAGCTCCCTAAAACCCATGTCTAGTGCATTTCTAAATGCATTAAAAAAATGAATAAAGAGCCAAATTTAATCAATAAAAGAATAGTAAATGGCGTAAACAGTACACGGGTGGTCGAAGCGAAAGCGAGCCGAATTGTAGCGACAATCGCACGAGCGCTGCCAAAACAATGGGCCGACTGTTCCTAATTAGTGAATGGCTTTTGGACGCGGCGGGACAATGCAATGACAAATTGATTACGTAATAACTGCAGGACGGAGAGCCATGCCTTTCCTTCCATTGCGTCATGTAGTAGGCCAGGACTAAGGCTTAAACCGTCTCAGTTGTAGAGAAGGGCTGAGTCTAGCAGGAGACGTGTACCTATGGGCTGAGGATGATATATTGCTTTATAACATAAAAATTAACATATAAACAAATAAGGCACGAGTATTTAGGACACTTTTACTGTTTCCATGCTGCTACCAAGAGTTTCTCATAGTGCCTTCCCCAGTCAGGTATCAAAATCGGGATCTCTTAGAAGCACGACGGCCACTTCTCTGCGGAATCAGAATTGGAAACATAAAAAGTCACCATATTGCAAAAATAACATTCTTGTTCGAAGTATGGTTACATGCTACACGTGAGTTATCACGTGCATCCAATTTGCTTTTTTCTTCAATTAGTTTTTTCGTTTCGAGATGAATTGTTAACTATTTAAAGATAAGAGTTGTTCTCTAACCGATCCGTTGAAATGTTACGATTTTCCCCACTCACTACCGATTAACAACCAAAATTACTGGGCTCAAATCCTAAAATACATTGAATTAATTAAAACCACTTAAATAAATATATATAAAAAGTATTTATGAATGTTCGTGCCTCGTTACCTCTCCCGGCCCGTTGATGCTGATTCTTTGATCTTTCATTTCAAGTGGAATTCTTCGGACATTCCACGAACATAAAACGTTTTGATAATTTCCTAGTAGCTAAGAACGGCGCAGATCCGGTGTTTAATGAACAGATAAGATTGTGTTAAAAAATCATCTTTGTAGATTTTGTTTTTGTAATGAATAATTATGTATTATAATAATAACTCCAAAACTTTGCATGATTCGTTAAAGATCTCATTTTCGTGGAACATTTAAATCAACTTAAATAAACAAAAATACTGTTTTTTTTATCTAGGACAAAGTTATCGCTTTTATTACACGATGATATCACACCAAATAAAGAAATAACAATTCAATTTAGTGTTTAAATAACAAGGTCTTTGTCAGCGTATATAAAAAGTCATTGTCAATACGTGTACAAAAAACGGAGCATTTTTTAAAAACCGGATGCTTGATAATACTAACACAAGGACTTTTTAAAGAATTTTATTAACGTCATATTCTTGTTTTACGATGTAGGTCGTGCAGCATAACTGTGGGGCCTGCAATCGAGAGTTCCTGGTTTCGATTCTGGGTTAGGCAATGTGTTAAGATTTTGAGTTCGGCCTAGCTCATAACTTTAGGGTAAAAATACATCTCTACCTGTCCATTACGAGATACAGGCTTGAGTGTTATAAGCGTCGCAGCTAACTATGAATGTTTTAATGGTTGAAAGTAATAAAGCTTTAGCCCACCACACTGGGCTAACAGTTGCAAAACTTCAGGAAATACAGTATGTTTTCCTTCATATAGAAATATTAAATTTCTGCTTTCTAAAAACCATTTAAATATGAAACTCAAAGAGAAATGTTCAAAGCCGACGTCCCAATACAGTAGCTAACCAGTTTTGCAATATGATACCGAAAAATTGTATAGGTCAGGGATAGCAAACTTTTTATCATAATATTATGGCAACCAAATTGAAATCTTACTTGATTTGAAAATATTGAAAAGACAAATAAAAAGGTAGTATTAGTAATTAGAGTGTTAAATTTATATATTCATTGAAAAAAATAGGACAACAAAATTATTCCTACATAGTTAATTTATATTTACGCATTACGCAACAATTTTTACTACCTATATTATATACGCTACATTTTTCGCTACTTGGATCAAAAACTACTGCAAAAGTTTACACACATACATACATATCCCGTTGAGGTAGGCAGAGACTATGTGCCTTAAACATTGCAATCAAAACATTTTTTTCGCATCGCGTCATACATCCTCGACAGTTTCAAGGACTCTATTATCTTTTTTTACAAAAAAAAATACCTGTTACCAAAAATACTCAACATCGCCTCAAACCCTCGAATATGCCTATAAATCTTACATGATACATACAGACATTCCGTAGTATTAGCCACGCGTGCCACCGGTTCGGCACGGCTGGTGTGATGCAAACAGGAGCCCTTGTACACCGTAATGTGAGACACGACTTGCTACACAAGCACACATTGTTCTAACGATGGGCAGGGCTGACTATTTGTGTTTAGTCACAGCTTCCGTGGTTAGGTAGAGATCTGTTCGGGAAATGGCAGAGTGTGGGTACGATTTTTGTAAAATAACAGATCTATGTATGCTCTAAAAATAGTTGATACAAGTCTGAGTGTTTTTTGTGAAGTCGAAAAATCTATTCCAGCTTCTGATGTTTACCAAAGTAGACTTATACAATATACAGGTGACCACAAACTCATTGGCGTAAAAAAAATCCCGTCAAAAAATAAAAACAATTCCATACAACCATCAGTATAAAATGTATGTCGTTTGTAAGGAAAACGTGAAAAAAAATATTTTTTGTTGGGATTTACGTGCTCATTATAACATTGAAATTTGTATTAAGAAAATTTTAATAAAAAACGTCTATTCCTCTTTACGAAGAAAACGTCATAAACAGATACAAAACTAAGAAATTTTATCCATAAACATACCCAGAAAAGAAATATTTCTATGCATAGCAGCCCTAGTGTATCACTAACACGTGTGTGTAAACGCGGTGCGCCGGCGCATCCATCCGAGTGAACCCGACGGTGTCTAACACATTCGCACACGAAGCGGATTCTCGGAAAACAATAACTCGATTACTTCATTTATTACTTTTCGTGGAAATTTGTTTTAAAATCTTTGAGTTTTAAGTATTCAAAAATCGGTTGCATATTTGCGGCTGATTTAATTGACTGGGTATGGTTAAAAGTATGCGGATATTGGAAACGATTTTTATGATTGAATCAATTTTTAGGTATTTAGCACTAGCTACGAAAAAAACCTCTGATAAAGACAGACTGACACTTAGATATTTTGCATCGAGAAACCACTTGTAATCTTATTCATATTACATGCGTTTATTAATTCAACATGTTTACGTATTTCGTAAAATATATTATATTACGGTGATTTGAATTGAACGATAACGTTTTACCGTCTACTCTAAAGCTCATACTGTCCAATATGAATTCCATTACCTAAATTTACAATTAAACACAGATCATACCATATCGCACGCTTAAAAATATAGTCACCTAATTCAAAATTTTGTATTTTCTCCTTCATTCACTTTGTGGTTAAATATAGTCGAATTAAATAATAAAATTGTAATGTATTTAACATTTTTTTCCCATTTACTTACCTTAGACTCGGCTTTTTGTATTAGGTCACTCTATTATTAAGCGTGCGATATGTTCGGCCGTGTCAAAGCGTCAGTATCAGGTGATAATAACAACATTATTGGGTAATGTTTTGTGAGTGATAATTATTCTCGGTAGCGCGTGGTCAGTATTTGGGCATATGTGGGCGGTGCGCAGGCGCATTTTGGGAGCGGTTCGTGTTGCATTTTACGTAATTATATATAGGGCTGTCAATGTGATTATTAATGTATGAAGGTTTATATGTATGCCCCTGAAACTGTACGAATAAGGTCCATCATATCCTTAAGGTAATGCTTTTGTCAAGTGAATTAACTACATTGTTTATATCATTTTTAATACTTTTTGAATGCAGCGTTCTCAGTAAAACTAGATATCTACTCAAATAGCTAGTATTGTTTACTAATAACGTGACTGGATACAAATAAAAATAATTTTAAGTTTTGTAACGGAACTAGATGGAACACAGGGCATAATGACATTATGGTAGTCACATATTTAAAGTAACAGATTATTAGTTTAGTAGCCAGCACAATATAATGTTCATTGACTATTTATGAAGATTCCCTAATACCATTAAACACTCTCCTAAACCAATAACACTTTATGCAAAGAAAGGAATTCAAGAACTACATATCTATACGTCAATTTATGCAACCGATAACGCAGTATTTTCTTTTTACGATTCGACTTGAAGTGGCAACCCTACGAACAGGTTCCATCACGGTCGAATTAATGCACATGCGCTAACGAACCCACTTCATTATCCCAAGTTTAACTGACTTTTAAACGTGCGAAATATATTTAAATCCACCCACGCGTACAGGGTTCAATCGCAGACTTAGAAGGACATTTGAGTCTAATTTACACACCACAGACTAAAAATAAAAATTACAACATATACAAAATGCATGAACTGATTCTATTAATAGACTCCACAATTCGAGCAAATTAATTGTAAAATAAATGCGAGCTAGTTAATAAAACGAGATATTTTAGAAGAGGCCTATAAAATTGAATCAGTAAACGAACGATAACGAGTGATCATAATTACTTTCCTAATTTCATTTAAATTAATTTAGTTATATCGTCTACCTAACAAAGCTCATATTAAGACTCAGAAAAAAACCCAGAAGCAAAACGACACATGTCTCGTAGTTACATTAGAAACTACTAGATATTAACCGACGACGACACAAGTCTTTTAGCTGTCTGACATGTCAAAAGTAAGTAGTTATGTGTACAATGTACATAGTTATATACATATTAATTAACCAAAAACACAATTCTTGTATCTGACACGTTTGTCAAAGCTAAGTATCTTCTTCTTCTTCTTCATCAACCCATATACGCCCACTGCTGAGCACGGGTCTCCTCTACCATTGAGAGGGGTTTAGGCCATAGTCCACCACGCTGGCCTAGTGCGGGTTGGCGGACTACACACCTAAGAAATTCCTAAGAACTTTTAGGTGTGCAGGTTTCATCACGATGTTTTCCTTCACCGTTAAAGCAAGTGATAATTCAATTTGAATACACACATAACTTCGAAAAGTCAGAGGTGTGTGCCTGGGGTTCGAACCCGCGACCGCCGAGATTCTCGACCGCGCGCCTAAACCTCGAGGCCATCACTGCTAAATATATGACCACATAACTATGTATTATTTATCAATTCATTACAATAAATTCAGTCAATCATGACAAGTTTTACTTATCAAGGTTCGATTTACGGCATATTATATGCCAGCGTAACCTTCGCATCGCGACCGGTTGTGCAGTAGTATGAGTCATCCGTGCACTCTGCACTCCATACGTGCAATTGAACGCTATAAATGAATCTTGAATGATGTAACTGGAATTGAGATGAGTATCTGTGCGTTTATGTACCTACTAGGGATGGAGCTAGCGGCCAGCCAAGCGGGAATTTGTAAATTTTGGATGTTTTTCGGAATTGAGTGCATTCACTATGAATTATCACGTCCTTTGATGTTGAAGGAAAACATCTTTAGGAAGCTTGGTAACTATAAGATCTTAGGAATTTTGGTGTGTAGTCCGCCAACTCGCACAAGACAAGCGTGTTAGACTAGGGATTTTCACTGGGGCGTATATAGGCTGTGTATTCACATTGAATTATTACTTGCTTTAACGGTGAAGGAAAACATCGTGATGAAACCTGCACACCTAAAAGTTCTTAGGAATTTCTTAGGTGTGTAGTTCGCCAACCCGCACTAGGCCAGCGTGGTGGACTATGGCCTAAACCCTCTCAATGGTAGAGGAGACCCGTGCTCAGCAGTGGGCGTATATGGGTTGATGAAGAAGAAAGAAGAAGAAGAAGTATATAGGCTGATGATGGGTAATGACGAATCACGATGTTTTCTTCCGCCCTTATTATTAAGTTTCTTTATGGAAGAAAACGTCTGAATGACTCAATATCACAATATAGAATACTTGTCACACATACCACGGGGTTTTCACTACAATTAAGCAACAGACCTTGGATCGCGTCAACAGATGGCTGAGGTTAGCAACACTTGTTCGATCGAATTATATGATATAAAAATGTGCGATGCGAGAAGTGATCCAAGTTTCTATTCCCGGGTTGAGTAATTTGTATAGAGATTTTTCATGACGAAATAGCAATAGCAATTAGGGCGAGTCCTGTTACTTAACTGAAGAAATATATACAAATATGAATAAAAAAACGTTTCTCCCGACTTCCTGGGTGATACACGCATGAATGCCTAAGTATAACAAATGCCAAAGTAAGTTTGTTTGAACGTTGATAGCATATATGTGGATTTTGGTATGGACAAATTAACTTCGGCTTATGAAATGGGCTCCTTTCTGTCTAACCAAAGCTGATCCGCCAGGATACAAAATAAAACGCAACCAAAGGGTCCATTAAATCGAAATTTGGATATTTTGTTGGTGAGTAACTCTTTTATAACAAAATGCATGAATCATTATCACGACGTGAATTTGTAATCCTTATAAGGTAAACGGCGCCTGTCGCCATGTTTCTCAGAAGTCAGAATTCGTGAGGTCGACACGCGGAAACCGCTCTCCTAGTTACCGAGACGTCACCAACTGCGTAATTACCGTGATTTCATTGAGACTGCTACAATTAATCAAATATATCCATAATGATTCATTATCGACGCCCCGGACGGAAATATTTGTCATATGGAATATTTGAAGGAGATTTATTTAAATAAAATAATATTAGTAAAATAAATGTATTTTTTATATTATCTCTTAAATGTCAAATACATCATCTATTTAAACATTGAGTTTATCACCCAGTCCGGTAGGCAATCATCAAGGCAAGAAACTCTAGTGTTACTCTTTTCAAATCAAGCAATAGTTTGCTAGTTTCCGAATCAGAGTAGCTGAATCACATTTACAAGTAGATGCCATTTTAACGTCCAATTTATATAACTGTTAACTATTTATAATAGCTGATAGACGCTGAGAGTGATAGTAAAAAGCCTTCGATCTTCGATTCTTGGAATATTATAATTAGTGCACCGATATTTCCTTGAGCAGTTCTCCGATTTTTTAATTCGTCAAAGCGAATATTGCTATGTAAAGAGGTGAAAGAACAGTTTTGATTTGATCCATTGATACAGCAAACGTAGCATGCATATATCTTATGGATTGTGACTTTATTCATTCGCTCAATTGTTCAATTCTAATGATTCAATCACACGATTCATCACCTGCTTTACGTTTTCGAATCTTCTGTCCTTTACCATAAAATATTTCCAAACTGCAATGCTACTAAAATTTCATAACCTCAAACAAATAACCCGATTTATCGATCGCAGCCACTACTTTAAATCGCAGCAACAAGCCAAGCCTAACTATTTAACATTTAAAATGGTCACTACTGCCACGTGCAGGTCAATTGCACCATATTTAGCAAGTACAGTGGTGTCTTATAAAGCCATTCTCCGAGATTGTGACTCATTGAAGCGGTAAACTACCACATGTCTCTAAAAATTACAGACAGATAACGTTTACCATTAAATTTGAGTCCTTGAGTGAATTATTTTAGTTATTATGACATCAAGCAGTGATGGCCTCGAGGTTTGGGCGCGCGGTCGAGAATCTCGACGGTCGCGGGTTCGAACCCCAGGCACACACCTCTGACTTTTCGAAGTTATGTGTGTATTCATATTGAATTATCACTTGCTTTAACGGTGAAGGAAAACATCGTGATGAAACCTGCACACCTAAGAGTTCTTAGGAATTTCTTAGGTGTGTAGTCCGCCAACCCGCACTAGGCCAGCGTGGTGGACTATGGCCTAAACCCTCTCAATGGTAGAGGAGACCCGTGCTCAGCAGTGGGCGAATATGGGTTGATGAAGAAGAAGAAGAAGAAGAAGAAGATTATGACATCTGCCTTATACGAAACTGATCTGCCTTATAAATACATCCTATTTAGACCGTGATCGAAAACTGAGGCAGGTAATAGCGAGGGTGATTAAAAACCCAGTGGCAATATTAAAAATCCCGGCAAAAAATAAAAATTTTGACGTTTTCCATACAACCATCGGTGTTAAAAGTATGTGGTTTGTATGGAAAACCTCAAAAATTTTATATTTGGTCGGGATTTTCTTTAATGCCAGGTGATTTGTAATGACAGCAGTGATGGCCTCGGGTTTGGGCGCGCGGTCGAGAATCTCGGCGGTCGCGGGTTCGAACCCCAGGCACACACCTCTGACTTTTCGAAGTTATGTGTGTATTCACATTTAATTATCACTAGCTTTAACGGTGAAGGAAAACATCGTGATGAAACCTGCACACCTAAGAGTTCTTAGGAATTTCTTAGGTGTGAAGTCCGCCAACCCGCACTAGGCCAGCGTGGTGGACTATAGCCTAAACCCTCTCAATGGTAGAGACCCGTGCTCAGCAGTGGGCGTATATGGGTTGATGAAGAAGAAGAAGAAGATTTGTAATCACTATCGCTATTACCTGCCTCAGTTTTCAATCACGGTCTCAATACACCCTGTATGAAAGACTGATCCTGCATATCACAAATACATATATGACATTTTTGTGTATCCGAACAAATACCAATATTCAATTGACTAGTCCTCCCCCCCCCCCCCCCCGTTTAATTTGCCATCGAATATGACTTTCTTTTATATTTCAAATTGCTTTTATTAAATTAAAGTTTAAAGCTTAAACATTATTATTTGGAGTTTTGCAAGGCAAACGGGGGATTTTAGGCTTGAATAGGACTACTGCCACTGATACAACCCTGGTGAGTGTCTCTATTATAATTACTCTGCCGTCTATAACTTTATATAAGTAATTTCCCTCCATTCACTTTAAATACCTATAGGAATAACCCGCGACCGAGACAAGGAAACATTCCCCAGAAATTCGTTTGACATTGGAATAGTAATGTAAAAGTGATTGAGTAATTCTGTTCTTGAAGACTATTTACATTTTACAACACCTAATCTATCAAATACTTTAGAGACTACTCATTTCTACTTTGAACTTCAAAGAAATATTTGATTATTTGTTTCATACATTATGTCAACTAGAGAGTCAATGGTTTTCTTGTATTACATACTAATTGAAGTATCAATATACGTAATAGTACGTCTTAACATGGTACTAACAAAAAATAATTTTGTAATCTTCTTTATTCGTATCATTAACGAGAGAAACATCTGTTAGTACCGAATTACACTACAAAAAACATAAAAATTCAAGGTCTGTTTGTTTCTACGTTAAGACAGTAGATCGACAAAGTAATGGGAATTTTAGACATCTGTTGATCTATTGTGGGTTTCTAATGGGTTTACGACCTTGTCCCATAAAGTACTATTACTAAGTGTGCCATCCCAGTTTAATAAAAATTATTCTTTTGAATTGGCGATGTAAAGATTTTTTTAAATTAATTTACACGTTTTGAAGTAAAAATGAAAGCATATTTTAAGGGCTTCTAATAAATATTTCAAGTCTACCGAACCGACAAATTATGTATTTACGTCTTTTCAACATTTTTTGTGATTGCATCTTTAATACAAAGTTTTAAACAGCTAAAATATTTTTTTAATAAGATTTTTTCCTCAACTTTCGATCTTGTCAATCATCACCTTTCAGATACGAGTTTATCAACATTCAACACGGCAATTTATCTTTATTTGATACTGTTCTGATAAACCATCACAAAATTGCAGCCACTGAATTCTGATTCGGCTTAATCATCAAATTGCAATGACCTGTAATCCTTCATTTTACTCCTTCCTCCGACCGTGAAAATGAACTCTTTAAACAAACGAAATGCGTACTCGGGGTTAATTTAGTATATTGGATAAAATCAACGACCGTATAAGGACAGACTTGATTCAAAAGGTCATGTTAAGCTCGAGATGATGCCTGCGAATTAAAATATCTACAATAAGATATCATGGATATATAATATCATATTTTTTACATACAAATATAATATTGCAGAAGACGATCTCAACTTTAAGTATAAAAAAACATACATAACTAACAAGAGTTCTTTCAAATCCATTTCGCTGTAGAATTAGATAGAATTTCTGTCACAAGATAATCCATCATTACATTATTCCTGGTAAAACAACCTCGTGCCATGTTACCATATAAAAGGAATAAAGGAAGCCATTATTGAATGCTGTTAATAAAGAACATTATTTGCAGTACAGGTTTGAGATTGTGCAAGTATTGTTGGCGACTGAACGTTTCCTAGAACTGCAAGGTTGTAAGTATTAATTAGGTTTCTGTGTCATTGGGCTCTTTTGTATGCGGATACGAATGTTGTACATTTTATATTATTATTTGGCTTTCAGTATCATCATCATCATAATCATCTTCATCATTCATCATCTTCATCAGCCCATATACGTCCCACAACTCGGCACGGGTCTCCTTCAATTAAAAGGGTTTAGCTATTAGTCTACCATGCTGGCCTGTCGCGGATTAGCACCTACAAAACTAGAGAAAATTAAAAAAACAAACTCTTACAAATCTGGCTAACCGAAAACTCTATTAGAATCCAAAAAAACAACAACATATTTCTGCACGGTGATTCAAATAATTCACGCAGATACCATCAGTTTCCCTAATTTCCGATGTCCCCTAATTCCATTTACATGAACACAATAAAACGGAACCACAGTTTATGAAATCGCCGCGCGGTGCATATCCGGGAATACGCGATATCCGGCGACCACCCCGCCAGGCCACTCATTGGGGCCAATTGACTGGACTAGATTGGTCTCGGAATATGTAGGGCTCGAGCCCTTCATCCTGTATCCGGGCTAGGGATGGACATTGATCTTAGTTGCCGATATCGATACGGAAATCGGTTAAATGTCACATTAGTTGTGAAATCTGAGTCATAATTTGCTCTCTTTGCTCATGCACGGCTCCGTAGAATCATTTTCTAACTCAGAACTAGCTCTCAGCTGTAGGTCTTCCATTTAGATATTTAAAAATTAAGTTTCGATGTTTTTGCATGAGATTATGATAATAAAAACTTCTGTTTTTAATTATATTATACATGAATATATCTGAATGAGACACCTATATTTAAAGGCTAATTGTCAGTTCAAAGATAATGCTTATGAACTTAGAATAGAACATCAAATTATATACGTTTAAGGATGACAGTTACAAGACACAGTTTGATACAAAAAGAATATAGAAGAAATACAGCGCACTCATTCAATGTTTACTGTTACGGAACCCGCGACCTGTGTCATAAGCTTGTGATAAAAACTAGACTATTACAAGTGTACATGTGTTTTGAACTGGTTGCCGTATCGTTGTATCGACAAACCACTCCCACACACTATTGAGGCAGTTTTAGGAAATGCTTCAGATGTGCTCGATGATAATTGCGAATTTGGTGTAACAGTAAGTAAGTATAAGTGAGGACTGCCTCGTGGTCTCGCGGTACAAGTATGTGCCGTGCGATCTAGAGGTCCTGGGTTCAATTCACGGGCCGGGCAGTGTTATTGGATTTTCCATCAGGAAATTCTCAGTAGCAGCACGGAGTCTGGAAATGTGCCCGAAAAACGGCAATAGGCTCGCCCCCTATTACGTGGGACTGATACATACCTGGCGAAATGTGGGTGCAGCAATGCATCTCTACCTACCTCTTCGGGGAATATAGGCGTGAGGTATGTATGTTTGGTGTTACAGTTTTTTTTGTAACGAGCTTAAGGTTAGTGTTGGGTAAAATTGTATGGATATTTCTATTAAGCAATTTAAATCCTTACTTATTTTTAAATTAGTTATGGTAAATTATTTTAAATATAAGTAAATGCACAAAAATGAACCAAAAAAGGAATATTGAGAATTCCAAGTAGCACGAATGTGGGTACCCCTAAATTGATGTAATTTTTTTTATTATAATCGATCTTCATAAAAGCATCGATAGTCGATACAAAGTACCGCCCTACTATGACAATAATAGCGCGTCGGCACAACAATGAGTCGATAACGTTGCATGCGCGTACGCAGCCGAAGCGCCGCCTCTGATAAAGGTTATCGCTCCCGCACAAAGTCGCCGCCAAACAATTACTACCGAACATATTAATAGCATAACTTCAAGAATGGAAGCAATCAGTACTTCATCGATTGAAATGGTACAATATAGAAGGCGTTTAAAGAATTGACACGAAAAATAAGTTTACAAAACTACATATCATCATCATCATCATCATCATCATCTTCAACAGCTTTAATTCGTCCACTGCTGGACATAGGCCTCTCCTATGGCACGCCACTGGGCTCGATCTTCGGCTCTCCTCATCCAACCACTGCCAGCCACCTTGCGGATATACTAAAACTAACATAGGCTAGGTGACCCTTACTTTTATTTCTGAGATTAATTTGCTGTACTAAACTAACAAAATTAAGTTTCCTTGATATTAAAATGTACTATCGCCTGCAAAGTTAATCTATTTTGCTAAATTATAATTAAAAAAAACTGCACCAGGCCAAAAGTAAGTGAATTGTACAAGTTATCTATCAATGTAAAGTGGTCCGACCCTTTAAGTCCATGCGGTAGACTAAGGCCTAACATATCTCAACACTTGAGACCAATAGTAGACCATAACAGATGTTACAGATAGAACTTAAAGTAATGTTCCTGCATAACTATTAAAAAATGGCTAGTTATTCTCATGTCGTAATGTCACGTAATGTTAGGTAAGTGTGGGTTGCCATCCGGGTAGAGCGATGACCTGCGCACCGCACGTGGGCCAGTAATGGGTTCAATTCCTGATTTCTGTGAATTATGTCTAGCGGTCGTCTGATCTTAGCTAACGCCTGTTTAAATAGAATTTTATTAGTTTTGATCTTGTCAATATAGTGATCGTATAAAGCAGATAAATAAACCGAAAGGTAGTTAAAATATTCCAGTTTAGAAATGTATTTGTAAGAACGGCTAAACTGTTTGAGGTTGATATAAGGTCAATTTAAACTATCAGCAATGATATAATTAGCAATGTAATGAATATAAATAATTCCACCATCATTAATTTAACTAGACGATTACACCTTTGAAGGCGCATTTAAACAAGAGTTACAAAATTCAATTCTTAACTCTAACAATTTTTTGACTTATCTATCTAAAAATTATCATTAACAGCACCCTGTCTCCCTAACATTGTTTACCCCTCACTACATTTAACATCTCGAAAATGAAACAAACGAACATCTATACTTTTATCTCAGTAAGGGCCAGTACGTATTTATTAACCAGTCATCAATGTCAACAAGATGTGACAAATGGTGACGTCAGAGCGGTCTGGGTGATATCATCGCTTATCAGCGGAGCGTGCGTCCGCGAGCCCCACATGCTCCTTAAAGGGTCTATTCTTAGCTCCCTACGTACTCCGATTTACGATCTGGAAGTATTTGCGGATGTCCATATTCATCTTTGTATTGCATATATCCTACTGCTGAGTGTCAGTTTCCTTGCAATTGAAGGAAGGACTAAGACTCTAGTGCAAGTTGATTAATAGGACAATATGCTAATCAGGGCTGCCAGCAAATAAATCGCAGGTATACGGTTTAGTATCTGCAATTATACAAAATTAGATCGCATTATACATAACCATTCTATGCAGCTCTTGTTTTTTTTTTTAGATAAATCTTTCGCAACAGATTGTTGAATTGCGGCCACTCCAGAGTGGCTCTTGTTTTTTTAGGACCGGTTAAACAAATGGTCGTAAAGTGGAACCTCCAGAATAGTTCTTGGTTTTTTTTAGGATGTTAGGTTGACAAATTATTGATAAAATACAAACTTATGTTCTATCCCGTATGCCCTTGTATCGTATTATACGAAGTGGTCATGGATACAATAGCCCCTTCGATTATACAGAATTTGTATCCAATTATACAATCTGGCAGCCCTGATGCTAATTGAACGCAGAATGTGTTCCTAAATCCAAGTTTTTTCTCCGTATAAAACAGTGGATGTACTTTCATAGAAGCCCAAGAACGATTAATTGTATAATATTTAGTTTATAATTGTTTATTGTAGTATCACTTTATCCACATTTATATGGCAAATCGCTTAAAACTTAAAGATTAATTATTATTCGGAATTTTATAAGGCGAACTGGTCTTTTGGGCTTCTACGGGTGTATCGCCACTGGTATAAAATCTTAGTGGAATCAGCTTTCTTCAGTGCTATTTCCTAATATACCACTAAGCCTGTGGGGTTTTCCGTTATGAAATCGTCTGGACCATTACGAAAGAATGCTATACAGCGTCTGTAGAATGGAAAACCCCAATGGCCAATGACAATTCTACTAAGCCAGAAACCGAACCAAGGTCCTCCAAATCACACATTGCACTATCCGTCTCTCTCAGTCTCCATTTGTAAGTAATTACCTATCTTCAACGTGTTAGAAATATGCTTTCCTTTAGCAATAACATTGACGGAGTTTCCTAGTCTTCTTCTTCTTCTTCTTCATCAACCCATATACGCCCACTGCTGAGCACGGGTCTCCTCTACCATTGAGAGGGTTTTAGGCCATAGTCCACCACGTTGGCCTAGTGCGGGTTGGCGGACTACACACCTAAGAAATTCCTAAGAACTTTTAGGTGTGCAGGTTTTATCACGATGTTTTCCTTCACCGTTAAAGCAAGTGATAATTCAATTTGAATACACACATAACTTTCGAAAAGTCAGAGGTATGTGCCTGGGGTTTGAACCCGCGACCGCCGAGATTCTCGACCGCGCGCCTAAACCTCCTAATTCCTAGTCTACTCGTAGATAAAACCAAGTCCTTTTCACTTGAATATCCGCACTATGGTAATGCAATTAACATGTTAAAAACATTGGCGGTATTTTACTTTCTAATGGTTTCAACTTGAGATATAGATATTAGCCACTGCATAGTAATATTTTATACCTCGTATATGAAGTCTCTTTATTATATGTACTGCGAAAGGTTTAACAAAAAGATCACCAGTTTGATTTCTGTATTAGGCAAAGTGGTGGTTTTTTCTCGCGATGATTATGAATGGCCTGCCTAGCAGAATTACATGTGTGTCGTGCAATTGTGGTCGAAAATATTACTAGATTTTACAACTACAATATTCTCAAAAGCACCACGTGGAGGCTAGAAACGTTCCTCAAAACAAGCAATAGACTCACTTCCTATTACGTGAGACCGTCACACATCTGGCGAAATATGGATGCAAAATGCACCTCTGGCTTCTCCTTCCGGGAATTACAATGAGACTATACAGGGTGTATTTAGACCGTGATCGAAAACTGAAGCAGGTAATGGCGATAGTGATTACAAACCCCCTGGCATTAAAGAAAATCCCGACAAAAAATAAAAATTTTTAGCTTTTCCATACAAACCACATACTTTTAACACCGATGGTTGTATGGAAAACGTCAAAATTTTTATTTTTTGTCGGGATTTTCTTTAATGCCAAGGGGTTTGTTATCACTATCGCTATTACCTGCCTCAGTTTTCGATCACGGTCTAAATACACCCTGTATGTATAGTTATAAATATATAGACCACTACAACAGTTCATCTATATCTCACAGGGTTCTTGTAATGTTGCCGCGCGTATCCGCGTGTTGATGTATTCCGCGCATGCGCAGTGCACGCCGCGCATGCCAACCCGAGCACAATGAAAGGTCACCGGACTCATCTGTGTGCCATATTACCGATGCATCCGCCTGCATTCACCAATATTATTATAATTGCATAGCGAGTACCTTTTATGAAGTTTACAATTTTTCTTACAAATAGATTATACAGTAGTGCGCCAATGATAATGGGTCAATGAGGTCAGTTTGGCTTATGGCATACCTGCCTACTCCAGCTTAGAGAATAGACTTTTTAGTAAATTATGTACACGTTTTATTACAAAGTGGGTATTTTTTAAACCATCGGGCCAAAAGTGGGAAGCTGCCAGATTGGTTTATTTATATATTTATAAAAAGAAATCCATAGGGAATATACAAGACCAAATACTACTTTATATATATACTATAGAACTGACATTATCGAACGTCATTAAAAGTATGTATATTAAAATAAAAAAAAAAAACTTTCTAGTTTATTTGGCCGCTACAATGTGCTTTATATTTTAAGTTTCTTTGTTGATTTTTAGGTTTACAAGTAGATTTATTTTAACAGCAGTCTATAATTAAATATCCCTACAAGAAAGCTTATCCCCTTATGTGGGATCCAAAACCAATTTGCGAAAGTTTAGCACAGCGATGTCTCTCTTCATACTTCTTCGGAAAAATTTAACATGAACATAAAACAGTAGTTGATTAAATCGAATTATTTAACGGGCAATGTACGCAGCTTTATTGATTCCATGTTGATTGGAAAGTGAGACAAATTCTGGTCTTTATGTTACATAAGTAACTACTATTTCAGCAACCGCGTTATATAAGTGATTTAAATATTATTTAAATGTAAAATAAGGCGCTTTTCACATTAATACTTATAGTTAACATGGGAAAGACCCAAAGTGAATCCTTGCCTTCGACACCAAGAGACACAATTTAGGTCTATCCTTTCTATTTTATGTTTGACTCGACTTGATCGCCTTCTTTTTTGCGATAAAATATATTTATTCTAGAATCTATTAATTTTATACAGTCTAAAACACAGATGATCCCTCATTTACACACATACCTACTATGAACATAAAACTCAACCAAAGGAACGCTAAAGCGAGCATAATATATTTAATGCATTCATAAGCATACACTTATATCGTAGAAATTGCGAAGCGAGTAAAACGCCCCGGTGTGTTAACTCGGTATATTTTAATATTAATCGATTTGGATATCGAGCTGTGTGGAAATCGATATCGCTTTCTGAATTGTAATGTAAATTGTTTATTTGTTTACAAAATACCTGTTTGTTAAACGGATCTACTAAGGTTTGCATAAATAGTACTGGGGACTGATGCTAGTATCTAAATGGTAATATAGCATATTCTGTTTGTAGGCACCGATCTGTTCTGAATTAGGAATAGATCTAACGAAAGGTCTAAGCTCATGAAGGAAGCAAACTAATTAATCATATACGTATCATTTTGACGAAGTTCCAGATTTCGCATTGAAAACAAAATAATGTTTGAAAATATAGTGTATAGGTCAAGATTTTAACATTTTTACGATTAAATTATAGATCGGTTTTAAAAAACTTTGATATCAATAAATAATTATTAATTTAAATCGCAGAATTGGTAATCAATAATAAGATGTTTATAATTGATTTCTATTTAATTCCGAAATGTTCCTGTTTGAATAACTACTACTGTGCGATACATTTCTTTCCAACGTAAGAACTTAATGAACGCTGCACTATATCGATAGATGAATGCAATTTCACAATTTCACCGCGATGGATATGAAAGGCGGTCCCACCGCGCGCGGCCGGATGTCTTCATCATCAACCCATATACGCCCACTGCTGAGCACGGGTCTCCTCTACCATTGAGAGGGTTTAGGCCATAGTCCACCACGCTGGCCTAGTGCGGGTTGGCGGACTACACACCTAAGAAATTCCTTAGAACTTTTTAGGTGTGCAGGTTTCATCACGATGTTTTTCCTTCACCGTTAAAGCAAGTGATAATTCAATTTTGAATACACACATAACTTCGAAAAGTCAGAGGTGTGTGCCTGGGGTTCGAACCCGCGACCGCCGAGATTCTCGACCGCGCGCCTAAACCTCGAGGCCATCACTGCTTTGCGGCCGGATGTGACGTCGCCATATCCGCCGCGTGACGTAGAGTTAATAACTTCACACTGTTCATGGATTACAGCAACCCAAATAGAAAGTTTTCATCCCATTACTATTAAAAATGCGTTTACTCGGTAAAAGCAGTTCAAATACAATGTAAACTCTAGTTAATGACACTAAAGGGGCATCATAGACAGTTGTTTTAAAATATAGAGAAGATAATAATCAATGTATGGAAGGCAAACTAAAACAATCAAAGCCAAGTGATTAGGCTATAAGTGATAACGCTCTTTAGTCGAATCCAAACGATTAATCAGCCAAACGAACTACAAATAAAATTCTCAACCATAAAAAAATCGCACTCAACAATTGCAAATAAATCACGAGTAAAAAAAGCATAATGTATTTTGACAAGCAGCGATCTTGTGGTTATTGACAAAAAGTGAATGTAATGAGACAACAATGGTGGTTGCATCGGCGGGTGCGCTGCGCACATGTCGGACGCGCGTGGGAACCGACTGCGCACACATCTCCACTGTAAAATATTGGTTGATTTAAGGATAATGGATGTGGATTTAGATAAAAGTTGGGTTTAGCGTGTTGTTATTGTAATTTTGCTAAAATTCATTGAAAAAATCGATAGTGCAAAAAACCTTTATTGAGACAAAACATTCGATATTTTACTCAAAGTTATCGTCTTCTAACTTCAATTCATACCACGAACATTATTAAAAGGAATCGTATACAAAAAATACCCACCAATAGATATGAGTTTAATATATATATATATATATATATTATAAACTAGTCAGTAAAATAAAAATCATTAGGAACATTGAGAGATTTTTGGTTCAAGTGAAAAAAATGATCGAAATTACCGTTTGTTGCCTACAATTCTTAAAACTTCACGAAAAAAATATTACGACAATTCCAACGGAACAGCGATTTTTTTCTGATAAATACTCATCTTGTTTTAAAATTGAAACGAAAGTCTTAGTAATAAAAATCCTTTTATTTTTTGTTCAAACTCAAAAAGCCTGGCTAGTTCCATAGTGCTTTTTACAACAACAACGTGCTAGATTCAGTAAATCATTTTATATCAGCAACATCATAAACTATAATCGTTGCTATAAAAAAGATCATCTATACTAATATTATATAGCTGAAGAGTTTGTTTGTTTGTTTGTTTGTTTGAACGCTAGGATCTCAGGAACTAATGGCCCGATTTGAAAAATTCTTTCACTGTTAGATAGCACATTTATCGGGGAAGGTTATAGGCTATATATCATCACGCTACGACTAATAGGAGCGGAGCAGCAATAAAGAATATTTCAAAATCGGGGACTTTTTTCCTTTTTGTGAGCTTCCGCTGCGTACGCTGCAGAAACGGTTATAGTTTCGCCAAAATAATGTATGACAGAATTGTTACCCTTTAAAAATTCTAAAAAAAAGTCCGCGCCAGCATATGTCTATCTTTTAAGGTTGGCTCACTATAACGTTTTTTATTCAAACCAAATTTATTTTAAATAAAGCATTATTTGTGAAGGTGTTTTTACAAACATGATATTAATCCTTATCCAAATAAATACGTTATTCATTACAAGTATTTAATACAAAATAAATTTGTCCTTTACATCATTTGATTTCAATGAGTATCTTAGAAGATATCGCAGTTTCAAAATAATGATCAAGCGCGCAATAATGATACTCAAGGCGTCGACCGGCGCGTTACGGTTTCACGTTGAAACAATTTGACCGATTTGTATGATTTTTGTATATTTAAGTAAATGGGGCTCTGCGGAGTAAAATACTACAACTTATTTTCTTTCTGAACCCAACCCTGTAGTCCACGCAGACGGAGTTGCGAGCAAAAGCTAGTATCAAATATACATAATAACTCGTCCTCTCATAAGCGTCTCATGAATGAAAATTACTTAATCCCAATCAACTACTGTTCATAGCCATTAAGCATTATTTCCTCATCATCAGTAAAATGAAGTTATTTTATTGTGACACCGTTATTTGATTAATGACTGAAAACGTAATTAAATAGCAATATGTGAATTGAGTTCGTTGTAATTGAGGGCGTGGTAGCTCCATTGTTTTGACGCAGCACGCCATCTAGCGGCAGCTTTGCGCAGTTCCCACGCCATATAGATCAGTTTTTACACCGTAATGAGCAATAATTATTCTCGAAGTGAAATTTCCCAAAGAGAGTAATGTTCTCTTGTAGGTATTTAAAAACCCCTGGTGAGGATAAGGGAATATGTCAACCCACGTAAATGTGACTATAGTGATCCCCAAAAGAAGGAAGAGGGTAGAAACTTGAAGTACTGGAACAAAAGACACTTATGTATATGAATATTAAAGGGGCGCTGAGAGACTTATTCGATTTTTGGGAGAATATAATTTATCGATTTAAACTCACGTGACATTGAAGCTCAGGAGACAAGTACATTGATTATCGACTCGAGAAAATGTCCGACTATTCAACACTATTATGCTAGCCTAATTTTTTTAACGCTTTTCATCAATGGGATATAAAAATCAGCTTTAATAATATTTGACTACGAAGTTTAATCTTTTGTCTATGATAAACACAAACGTTTAGCACAGATTTGAACACATGTTTAATATTAATAACAACAAATTAAGTAGGTAAGCGTCGTCACCCACACAACGAGCGCACCATGTGGACTGCAGACCTTAATAAAAGCAATAAACACAGCTTTGTTTTTTAATAAAGTGTGTAAAAATATGGATGTAATATAAAACTCAATTTAACGCCATCTGCCGGGACACTGATGTATCTCTTTGAATTTGAAAGTGACATGTGTCAAGTGGAATAAATGGCGACGCGTTTACGTTAAATAGTCAGTGACAGTTGACAAATGCAAACAAATGGGTGGCTAAATCTGAAACTCTTATGATTATTTAAACACCGGGCTACTAGTAGTGAGCTGTTATACAATCTTTGCATTACAGATACCCTTATGGCCGAATACTGAAACGCAACTTAAAAATTAAGGTGAACTTAAACGTCTAATCCCGTCTTATTTTAGTCGGTAAAGTCCGACTTAGAATTAAGTAGCGTTTCAGTATTCGACCGTTAGATGACCTTTATATTAAATATTGGATGTTTTTGCTTTTACATCCGTTATTTATTTTAAATATTGTGTATCCGAAAGACAATCCTACTTTAAAACAGTGGTACCGCCAAATTCAAGTTATTATCAAAATTGACTCTTGAAATTAAGTTGGAAAATTTATTTTAACCGAACAATAACAGTTGCTCATATAACTTCGATATTAGACATAATTCTAAACAGTTCATAACCCAAGCTAGCTTTTTTTAAATATCTAGTTTTTATGTTCAACTCGGAAGCGCCTCATACCTAGTTTCGGGGTCCCACGCTCGAAGTTTCTATTGCTCAAGTGCAGACAATACTGCTTCATTTCGCTCCCAAAGCGCACACAATCGAGAAATCATAGCATATCTTTCTGGGACATCTTGTGTCAGCGAGGCTAGTAATTAACGGTCAACGGTCGCACGAATTGATGACTAGACTTGAAATCAGAGATAAGCAAAAAATAACTTAGGGCTCGCCTATTTTAACTATAGTATTATGCTGATGAAAGCATTCTGTGAGCCTGTATGTCGAGTTTGGATGTTGCATCAAGAAATAGCTTAGTAGATCTAAATGTCTGTGGCTCTTGGTATTTAACAAGAACAGATACATGGCTATAGAATTCTCAAGATGGTATATAAAGGCGGATTTCATGCCTAAAGCATTCTCATCAGTCAACCTTTGGATTATCTTCATCAACCCATATACGCCCACTGCTGAGCACGGGTCTCCTCTACCATTGAGAGGGTTTTAGGCAATAGTCCACCACGCTGGCCTAGTGCGGGTTGGCGGACTACACACCTAAGAAGTTCCTAAGAACTTTTTAGGTGTGCAGGTTTCATCACGATGTTTTCCTTCACCGTTAAAGCAAGTGATAATTCGATGTGAATACACACATAACTTCGAAAAGTCAGAGGTGTGTGCCTGGGATTCGAACCCGCGACCGCCGAGATTCTCGACCGCGCGCCTAAACCTCGAGGCCTTGGATTATACTGAGATAAAAAAGTAGTGCATCAACAGCTAAAAGGTAAAAACAATATACAAAAATAGCAATACATATACACATATATGGATATAAAGTATATACAAAACACCAAGCATCTTGTAATAAAATATCACAATAAAAATTAATCTTACATTCTATATCAATTCTCTCAATAACATAAACTTCATCACAACTTGAACAGTTATTCAAATTACAAGATGCCATTAATCTGTCAAAATTTGGTGGTGATCAGACCAAACACACGATACGGCCACTACACAAATATTTCATAGATAACGCCTCCCGTGTCAATAAACACTTCCGTTTAGCTCGCCATGGATTTGGTGGAACCGTTTTAGAGATCCGTGGGCCGTAGGAAAAATAAAATTAGAATCTATGAATATTAGACACTAGAATAGTCGCGTTTTATTCTAAGGTCGTACCAGGCTACCTCTTCCTTGCTATCAACAATGGACTATGTTTGGCTAATGGATGGATGACACATTCATTCCTATATATCCAAAAATACAGGCATGCATATATGTATATATTTCTACACACACATAATGAAATAAATTTCCATGCTCAATTATATAGGACGAGTTTTTGGCTGTTTTTATGAGATATCACCAAACTCCATTTGATCTTGATAATCCTAATATAAAAAAAACTTATCCGTATAGATAAACACAGAATAGATCGGTTTAAAACCACAGTGATCCTGCAATCAAACTGACCGAACTAACAGTTCTATTTAATCAATTCTTTCTTCATATCGAAACAGAACATAAAATTCAATAACACGAAAGTTCTACGTAACATTGAAATAAAGAAGATCCAATCAAGCTTCCATTTGTTTTTCCACGCAACATAAACGCTATGGGATGCAAAAGAAATGGCGCCATTAGCCACCACTGTGTGAAAGTGAGGACGCAATCATGAACCCCATTATATAACGCCGGTACATTTAGGGCTGAAACTGCGTTAAGCGGGCGCCCGCGACGGGCAGCCGTCGCGCGTCTACTCGCGTGGACACGCGGGCGGACTCCGTGGGAACGCGACGGTCCCCGTCGCGGGGGACCGGATTTACGCAGTTTCAATAGTTCAATTTTAACGGTGTGCATTTACAGTCGTGTCGATGAGAACTTAATATATTATTATACACAGCAAAATGACGACTAGCAAAAAAGAAAAGACAGCTAGTAAGCCCGTTTATTGAGTGAACGAGTCCGTGCTTGTTACCGCTGGCGGGCACCGCGCGTGCCCCTGCGCCGGTTCCCGTGGCACGGAGGCGGGCCCCGCCGCGCGGGTGCGGGGCGCGGCTCGCCGTGCCGGACGCCCGCGCGGATCCCCGCGACGGAGCACTTTTGTAGGAAACCGCGCGCGGGCCCGCGTAACGCAGTTTCAGCCCTTACATGTCCGTCATTATCTATTATTAACTTTTTGCTACGTCATTGATGGTGGACCAAACAGAAATCGGATTGATAAAGATTGACGTTTAAAAATACTATGGAGTTTTTTTTAAACGTTTTGACTTTAGAAGACCCCCTTATGAAAGGTGAAACTACAATACTAAATGAATATTCCCAAATAATTTTATGTGCCAGTTGACCCTTTTTTTAAACCATGATAGATTAACAGCTAAAAATTAACAAACCACAATAGATTCGGTACAATATTCTTACTAATATAGAATCGATACCAACGGCAAGGTACAATATATGTATGAACTGTGGTCGATATACGGATTATAGAAAACATTCTTATGTTTTTACTCTACTGACAGCACCGTGGCGCAGTTAACTTGACACTAGCTTGCGAAACGAAAGGCCACTGTATCTACATAATATCTTCGCAACGAGACAACTGTTTGTATTATCCACAAACATTTTAAGTAATTGTGAGACAGAAGTCTTTCGTATTTTCTGATTCCCGCGTAAGAGAACTCGTATCTTAGTGTGGGATAAAGACTATGTATTTCTTGGTACTCTAATCTGAGAATTCATTCATAACATTTCAGGACAGGACAAAGCAGTCCATAAAACATCAGGAAACAAAGACGAATAACACAAAGTTCCGCCACCAAATTGCTGACGTGTTTCATATGCAAATTCATTTGTTCAATTAAGTCTTAATGATCTAATGTGGGGAATTGAAATTTCAGTTTATTTTGTCGGGCCGGAATTTAGTTCATTCACACAATTAGTCTGGAAATTTCGCATCAACAATGCTCGTTGGTAAACAATGTAAACGGTGGTGGTTTTTGCCTAAAGATATAATGCCAATTCGAATTAAATCCACTTACTTAAAAAAACATTTCCAAGTATATTTGTAGCTGATACTACAACAGCAGAATCTTATAACAATGTAGTTAAACTTATATCCTACTGAACCTTCGATACCAATAATGTAAGCTTGTAGATATTAACGTGTAAATAGTTGACTAGCTATAAACATAATACTGCTGTTATTTTTTTTTATCGATACAGCAGACAATAGTTTTCCAGGATGACTATCAAACTGTATAATGTTTGTCTGTATGTATGTCATTTATCATGTAAAGATCTTTAACAAAGTCGTTATGCATGAGCATGCATGGCGTTGCTGTCGTCATATTGGTTCTAGCTTTTCTGGTAAATTAATCATTTTCCAATGGATACCTGGATGATTTCAAAACACAATTAAAACCGGTAGGTGGCGCTTGCAGAACGACGTCTTCCAAGCCACCTAGTATAGAATATCAAAGTTAACTCACCGTGCGCTGCGAGAGGTCAGTGACGGAGTCGTGGCGATTCTCGAGGCTGCCGAGGCTGCAGCACGAGGCCGAGGACGAGAGGCTGACGGAGTCGGCGCGGGCGCGGTGCGGCGACACCGCCACGTGCTTTAGCATAACGACTCCTGGGGACAACATAAAGATGAATGAAGACTCTATTCTTATAGATATCTTGACTGCTGTAAGAGGTAGGCGTTTAGGCACAAGAACACAGTATACAGGGTGTATTTAGACCGTGATCGAAAACTGAGACAGGTAATGGCGAGGGTGATCACAAACCCAGTGGCGATATTAAAAATCCCGACAAAGAATAAAAATTTTGACGTTTTCCATACAATCATTGGTGTTAGAAGTATGTAGTTTGTATGGAGAACCACAATTTTTTTTTTTTGTCGGGATTTTCTTTGATTCCAGGGGGTTTGTAATCACTATCGCTATTACCTGCCCTAATTTTCGATCACGGTCTAAATACATCCTGTATAACGTTAAAAACCTACCCTACGATAATGCAGTAAAAGCTATTAAAATGGAACACGCAGGAAAAGAAGTTAAAACTCTTTAATAGCGATAAGATCATCAATATTTCTATTTTCATTCATTTTATTGAAAAGAATAACGTAGTATAATATAGTTTTTATTGCAATTTAATAACCCGTTTCATAAATTATCGAGCCAAGTTTTCAACAATAATAGCGGCAATTGCAGAAGTTGTCGCCTACGTTGCAACCTTTATTTTAAAATCACACATTTCGAGATTATTTATTTTACGTTTCTGCCTACATATGCCTATATTTATATACTATTATTCGCAGTAAAATACGACACGGTGCTATCAACGGTTTGTTTTGATACGACGGCGCCTGGACTAAACATTATCGCTTCTCTGAATTATATATCTGATACGCTTTGTCTAACTGAAGTGGAAGAGTGGATTAGACCAGTTATAAATTAAAGCAATTTTCTCTCCAATCGGTCTAATTGAGCTGAGCTGTTGAATTTAATTGTGAAAGCCTCCTTGATAGTGCAGTTAATTAAGATCCAGGATATATAGCAGAAGACTGTAAGATTCATTCCCGGGGCAAATATTTAAATGATTACTAAAAATTAGCATTTCGTTTTAAAATCTCTGAATACAGAAATCACTCTTTTTTTCCTTATACATATTTACATAACAAGAATTGTCTATCGGTATGTAGTTAGGACTGTGTAAAATTATATTTGTATAGTAAAGCGAGTTTACATAGTTATGCTATAATGATATGGTTGAGCAAATTATTCCCAACTGGACTATGAGAAGTAACTTGTATCTCACAGTGTAAGGTCATATTGCGAAAAATAGCACAATGCTATCACAACTAATTAAAACTAAAAACCTAATGACTTGAGAAAGAATGCGAAGATTTTGACACTAACGATGCTATTATGCGACGACCTTAGCTGTAATTCAAACAATAACTGATTATGAGATCATTGAGAAATTAAATTGTCTAAGGTTCTTTGTAAGGAGGGCTGGTATGTTTCAATTGAATGCCCCTAACAGCGTGTTAAACTATTTAAATTCTAAAGTATGAATATCACTTAATAATACAATGCAAGTTTTATGATTTTCGAAAAAAAAAGACTTCTGTTTTTGCCAAGGCAGATCCAAAAAACAGAACGTGATTTTCCAAAATTGTGTTGCAGGTATCGAACCTATAAATTTTTAATTTTATAGACTGATCTAACCGATGGACCAGCAACATTCTCTAACCCGGAGGGATAGGCTGAGATCTATCCTCCTACCAACCATTCACTATTCATTAAATACAGCTTTTTTACTTCCACCGTTGAAACTAACAACTGCATTATACCGTAAACGTAAATTCTTCTTCTTCTTCATCAACCCATTTTCGCCCACTGCTGAGCACGGGTCTCTTCTACCATTGAGAGGGTTTAGGCCATAGTCCACCACGCTGGCCTAGTGCGGGTTGGCGGACTACACACCTAAGAAATTCCTAAGAACTCTTAGGTGTGCAGGTTTCATCACGATGTTTTCCTTCACCGTTAAAGCAAGTGATGGTTCAATGTGAATACACACATAACTTCGAAAAGTCAGAGGTGTGTACCTGGGGTTCGAACCCGCGACCGTCGAGATTCTAGACCGCGCGCCCAAACCTCGAGGCCATCACTGCTTACGTTAAACGTAAATTACTTCAAATGAATGATTCACGCCATTCGCATGTTACATTACATTTCAATTACGGTTATTCATAAATCGGAAATGTTTGTAATTAAGTTGTTAATAAATTACATCAATAAATACGGACGTATCGTGCAACCTAACAGTCAATCAATCAGCGGACCGCGCAAAAA
This sequence comes from Cephonodes hylas, assembly GCA_030295005.1. NCBI lineage: Eukaryota > Metazoa > Arthropoda > Insecta > Lepidoptera > Sphingidae > Cephonodes > Cephonodes hylas. The sequence goes on from AP025364.1 coordinate 14,706,045, forward strand.
CATGATTGCTCAAGTTACGAATAAACTGTCAAGTTACGTTATTTCAAGGACTTAGGTAATTTTTGGTTTGGATAACTTTGTACGTAACAAAAATACTGATGTTTAAATTCTAGAATGTAACCAAAATATTGTGAAAGGGTATAATTAATAAGAGATGTAACAACGGGGTGATGAAATGTGACAAATGAAAGCAACAATATATAGGTGTGGTCTAGATGTACAGTTAAACAATTATACTAATAATAATTAATTAGGCGTATTTAGAAAAAAGAATCGGAACTCACAGATCGGAAATCGCAGATTACCAACGCCAAAATAAACACACACCGGATACACCAATATAATATTTAATAAGCTGTGGAATGCAATCCAATTAATTTATCGGTCATCTCATGACAGGCATATACGAAGGTACCGGACGGTTGCGTGGTGACCGAACGGTTCCGCTGCCATTTGAAATTTTGCAATGCCTAGTGGACGGAAGCCACCTCCTATTGCTAACTAACCAGGCTTGAATTCATCGGATGTCATATGAAATTTGAGGTGAGAATCGTACGGAAAGCTGACGAGTTAGAGGGATTGCAGAATCTATTTGGCTTTATAAAATTTGTAGGAATATTACAGGTGTATGTCATTTATTAGTCAAGAGGAAGTACCTTAAATTGGCTGTTGCGTATATTAAAGTTAATTAAATTTGGCGATGACAAAATGGATACCCTATAAATTTTGCCAACAGCTGGAATATTTTAAAATAAAATTCATTGAATAAACCCAAAAAAAAATATCCGAATGTTCAATCATGATGTCCCCATTACGAAAGTAATTATTATTTATAACTGTCGAAACACAATGTCGGCACGCGTTCGCGGTTAACCGCTGTTTATCGTTAAATATTCTCTACATGGATATACCGCGTCGTATTGATCCAATGTTGGGCCATACGTTGGAATGTTGGTCGTGTACGCCCATGTATCATTTTACTATCAGATTTAATGAAGGACTAAGATAAGTAATGTAAGTAATTTCTAATTACTTGACTAATTCCATGCATTACAGTTATAATCAATGTTATAAACACTAATCTTTCAATTATGTAAATGTAGAAAATAATTCACCATAGATTATTATCATTGAAAAACAGACGCGACAAAATGAAACATAAGGAGAAAATTACTTGAATCAGACCAGTGAGTAACCGGGGGAACCAACTAAAATAAAACTCGAAAGAACTAGAACAACGTCGACAGATATTATTATGGCTATAAGAGTAACCCTGAATGAAAATCTAAAGGAATTTAGAACACCAGTAGGTACACGACATATCCAAGGGAAACATACAAATTCAGTTAATCAAACAGACTGCAATTAAAATGCACAAGTCAGTACTATCAACCGTTTTTAACAGCCTGTACGGTCAAGCCTAGATATAAAATGAGATGAAACAGTTTATGTGGCAATTGAAGAATTGACGCCGGATCCGCTTAATCTCATATCGAACGGTTTGCGCAAAGCGAATGCTCCCATAACAGAATTCGAAGCGGTGTTGCACCAGCACTTGGTTGTTTACTTAACAGTGCGTGTCATTCGGGTTAGCATTTAGATTTATTTGAACTTTATCTTCGTTGAATCTGGTCTACAAGCGGTACAGTTAGTTTTGGTGGATTTACAACGTAAGAAATGTTCTGTGTAACTTTAAAAATATTAATGAATGTATGATTATGATGGATTTAAACCTAGTAATTTACATGCTATATTTGTAAAATATGATCGGTTTATGCTAAAATAGTTTGTCAAATTAATTATGAAGCAATTCATTGATAATGCATTTTGCTCAGAACATCGCTGAAAAACATTGATGGAGATGTAACAAATCTATGCCTACCACCTGTGAGCTACTTCCAACATTTTATCCAACATGTTTGGTCCAATCTTAACCCAAGGCATGTGGGCAGGATTTATGGCGCGCTGGCCTAATATGGATGCAAGCGAAACGAGCGTAAGGCAATTCACGTAACCTTTACATGAAATATTGCCGTTACATCACTTTTATCAAGTGTTAAACATTTTCGTACACCAAGGCTTTCACAAAAGGTTGCACTTTTTCATTAAGCCACTGTAAATCGGTTAAATTGAAGAGTGAATTAACAAGCCCCATTAAAAGATACGGAAAATTGCATTCCTGTATGTCCATTTCCCCAATTTTGTTCTCATCCTACGTAATAGAGGTGCATTTCTGCACGCACATTTAAATAAACTTTCGAACTGAAGAAAAAAAAATATTGTCAGAATTAGAAACCGTTAGAGGGGAAACATTAGCATATCTACGATCAAAATTTCCGATAAATTTAATCATTATTACAATCAAGTGAAATGAAATGCTCGTTAATTTATCAGATCGTTTATGACAGGTAAGACAAAGAAAGAACAGATAATTATGCAATTAAATTAACATAGACAAGACATCGTTAATATGCCACTCATTAAACGTGGTGATAAATTTCACGCAGCAAAGTCGACTATAATGTCACATACATACAAATAATATTTTCTCGAAATAATTAAAATATGTCTAGTAAACGATTAGATTAGATAACTTATGCACTCAAAAAGTTTTAGCTTCTGTTTACTTATTTAAAACTAAGGATTGTACGAGAAAGAATAATTAAATGTACATAGTAGTATGTACATTTAATTTCACGCTCAAAAAGTTTGGTATTACAGCAAAGATCAATGGCACTCATCAGCGCCCTTAAAGTGTTATCCCTCAGACATACAACGTAAAATATTCTTACATTAAATCAACCATCCAATATTACCTAAAAACAAACAAACGAATCAATCACAAATCACGGTTTACAAAACAAACGCAGCGCTCAGAGAGCTAATGTATTGTGAAAGCGAATCGTACTTGACGTCCAAACACCACCATTCTATTCCCGATAGCGGATGTTATTGCTGCTTTAATTGAAAACGATATGAACTTGAAAATTAAACGAACTTCTGAAGTATTGGAGACTGGGTAAGCAATCATTTCAAAGGAGTTTATATTGCCAATATTAAAGAAGGCGACACTAAAATTAGTATATTGCTCATAATAGGATGTGGATTTGGAAACAAAGAAGGGAGAAATTTCGATCTTATGTTGACTTGATAGTTTTATTTTAAGATTTTGTTCGGGAATAACGGAGTAAAATGCTGTGAATATTATTAAAACTATTGTTGATTTAATATTAAATGAGGTAATATAGAATAGTGCCTAAACGGTTGATATGAAAAACACAATTGAAAACAGAAATTGATTAACATTGGTAAGTATTGAATTCTACAAAATAACACGTTTTGGGGGAATAAATTCCTAGTGTGTGTTTAGAGATAGTATCAAAAAGCACCCTTGCCCGTTGTCTTATTCAAATAGTTTGGTCAATCTCCATAACTCTGTTGATCTACGCATATAATCTTAAAATTAAACGCACGTCCGCGACTATTTACATATTCGGTTATTATCACATAAACCATGTTTATAATTAAGGTAATGCCCAATATTTCACACCCAGGAAACCATAAACGCCAAAGGATGCAATGAAATAATTTTATACATAGTTAATAGTTTATTATAACGGAAATTTCATGGGTTACTAACATTAAAGTTATGATAAATGTTCACATCCTTTTTCTATGAAATCGTTATAAATGAGGTGATAAAACTTAGTTTTACTATTTACACACAATTATGTGCTTAATTACTATTATCTTGTATCATCAAGTGCTGATTCGCAGATGTACATCAAAGTAGGTATATGGCTTTTAAATTATATATTTAATATGGGCTTTAACGGTGGAATAAAATTTCGCTGGAATCTATGCAAGCTGATTGCAACTTTAAATTGATTAAATGGGTATCTGTAAATAAAACATGGCCAGAGAGCTTAGATGGTGAACTAAGACCTAATCACTGTCAACTCTAGAAGAATTCGTGATAGTGATAAGTGCAATCAAATTAAACATAGGTGACATAATTAAGATAAATAATTTACGGTAGGTAACTTAAAGTGTGGCGAGGATAGAATGGAAGCGAATAATAAAGTACCCGTCTGGTAGTCATTAGTGACAAACGAATACAGAAAATCATGTACATCGAATAATAACGAAACCGTGTAATGTAATTGGCAGGATTCTCATAGTTATATTACCAATTTCATCATTTATTGTCTACCAAACGTGATCGCCATCCCCCTAAACTATATATTGTCTATCACAAGATACAAAATTAAGCGCAGTTAGGATTCTCTTTCAAAATAGCAATATCCTTGAGATACGCTCTTTTATGCAATAACGTTATTGTTTAAAAAAACCCACCAACCCGTCTGTATTATGAAGGACATCGCGCGCCGAGCGGTGGGTGGTCCGTAGTACTTCACTTGCCATAAAAGGCGTTCCTGCTATTAGTACTGGGAAACACACAATACTCTTCCTGCTCCCCCCTGCGACCCCTCTCCAAGCCAACACCACTTAATATGCAACTATTTTGAATATCATGCGAATCATCTTCAACTTTCGATTTAGAAACTCAAAGCCTATTAAAAGTACGATGCAATTACTGCTGGTTCGTTGGTCATCATGTTCGTGCCGGGCTGGGTTCCTAGATGCACTTTGTGATTGCTGAAGTCCTAAGTCACATTTTCTTATACTAGTAAGTAGATCTTAATATATTCCTTTCATTCTGTTTACAAAAACACACGTAGTCCCGGCACCAGATTGAAGTACAATTTTTACGGCTATCGATACAATCATATTCATTTTAGTCTAGCAGTTATAGATTAAACAAATATTTTACTTCGTACCTATATCCAAGTATAAACCGGCGACCATAATCTGCTAAAAAGATTTTACAACTAAATATAGATTTACTTTAGAGGTACAGAAGAAAAAACATTTATTTAACAACATTCCGAATTGTCACCAATCCATACTTTAATATCATACTTTTTATCAAATTGTCCACAGGAATGAAAAAAGGCAAACCCACAAGCAAAAAGCCGAGGCACGAATATGCGTAGTCGCTCCAACCTTGAGCGGGCGCTGGGTCGATAGCACGATGCTCTGATCCCCTCTCATTTGTATTCGTCGCCCGTGCAGCGTGATGATACGGGAAATTTCTACTACCATTTCCGCCTGATAAGTTTCGGTGCTATTTTTAAATGTTTTCTTTTCCGCGTCTACTTGCATGTCTTGCAAATCCTGACTGGTTTACTGGCACTAGTCCTGTTGTACCAGATTTAGGAAACAAATATAGTAGAGAAGTGAATTTAAACTTACGAAAGATTACTTTTTTAATAATAATGTGAACAGTAGTTGTAGTACAGTGTGTAAAAATTGCGAGCCTTTATTTATTGTTTTAAGATAGTGTTTTTTTTATTGCCATTAGTCTGCAGTATTGGTAGTAATCATTAAAAAGGATAAGACTTTATTCCACTGTACTAATAACTATAAATAATAATAAAATTCGTAAAAATATATTAAACACTGTACCTTTGATTTCACTGTACCTCTTGTCTTGGGTTTAAGCCACGAAGCATTAAATTTTAATACACAATTTCTTTACCGCATTTTTTTTTGTTAAGTATGTTTTTATCGGCGTATTATAACAATTCCCAAATGAGAAGGTTTATAAACATCGACGCCACTCTTCCGCTTTCAAGAAATAAAGGAAACATTAATGAAATTGACATACAAACATTCGTGTCAAGGCTTTCGCATGAGTCTCAGAGGATGTATGTATCCTCCATTTTTGCTATTTCGCCACAATCGTTAGCAGTATCTTAGATGGGAATTACTTAATTAAGAAATATCTATAACAGTGATGAGAAGGCAATTTGTACCGTGAGATCCTAATGTCTTCTAGCGTTTTACTCGGGTATAAATTGATGTAAGAGACACGTAATGACCCGCGCAAAGAAGTCTCGTTTTTTGATGTGCTAGTGCATAATAGTCTTATGGGCGCCATACACGGTACGATCCTCCTGTGCGATCGATCTGATGAAAATCGAGACAATTGATCGCATCAAAAATTTTAATACAAAAAAACAAAGTAAATCGTTAACGATTTTGACATACACAGTCGATCCCGTCGTTACGATCGGTTTGTCGCGACGGATCGTACCGTGTATGGCGCCCATTAGTCACTTCGGCACAATTATGTGCAATTCTTCATGAAGGTCATAAGTTTGGGGAAGGCCTATGGTACATCACTCTGTCTTTCAGCTGATGATGATGAAGATAATTTTGTAATAGTTCAGTAACTTAATCAAAAATTGCGACTTTTTAGGTTACTATTACAACCTCCATGGCCGGTCAAATCCCTTCTGTTCTTCTCAAATCATTCCCAATACGGATAGCCCAAAACCACACCACTAGAGAACGTCGTGAAAGGTTACTGGATGAGTCATGCGCATGCGCAGTGTAGAAATGTCTGTTGGCATTGTGGCTTGCATAAAAATCTGTCTCGAGCCGGCGCGACCACCCGAATTGTACGCCGTTATAATTTGATTAACTGTCCCGAGATTGCGGTTTCTTAAAATGGATTATTGTTGTTTTTGAGAACGGATTCACACAGAAAAACTGTTTGAGTGCAACGTTTTTCTGATGTGAGAATCGTCGGAATAGCGACTGAACATTAAGTCAAATCAGTGACCCGTGAAACTGTGTCAGGTTTAAGAACGGCCTACCTTGTTTCGGTTGAAGGAAGCCGGCATAATTGTCTCAACTTCATCTTCATCATCATCATTATCATCAACCTTCATTGCGTCCACTGTTGGACATAGGCGTCTCCCATGGCGCACCACTGGACTCGATCTTCGGCTCTCCTCATCCAAATTAAAATTAAAATTGCTTTATTTTTACCTTAACATCAATTCGTGTACTTATTAGCTTTAATACCTACCAGTGCTTTTTTTCGCAGAAAAAGTGTTATCGTGGTCTCGCGACACAAGTATGGGCCAAGTAATCTAGAGAACCTATTAGCAAATTAGTAGCAGTAAAGTCTGGAAACGTCCTCAAAAACTTTAATAGGCCCTCTATTACGTGTGACTGATTATATATCTGGCGAAATTTGGGTACAGTAATGCACCATTCACCCCTTCAGGGAATACTTGAAGTTATGTATGTATGCATGGTACTATTCGGATAAATTTTGTAATGTAAATGCATTGACAAAAGTATGGCTGACAAGTGACAATATAAAAGTGAAATGGATACCGCAGCCCCGATCTGTCGGCTGAGCAAGTGGAGTAGGCGAGTGTTTCTGTTTCCACATGCTGCGGGCTACACGTCACACTGACGTCGGCAATGTCACGTAGTGTGTATATAGATGAAATAGAGATGAAAAATCTAAAGATTCATCATCATCATCATCACCAGCATCATCCACTGCTAGACCTATGTCTCTCCTAGGAGAGGCCTATGCTTCTCCTATGGAACAAGGAGTACAGCATGCTTTTATGATATCAAGAATGATCCATCAAGATCGATCAGTGAGATTTAAATCTAATAAAGAACTATAACATGAAGAGAATCAATGGAAATTTCCTGTAATTACGAAAATAATCATGGTATTAAATCGAAAATTATTGTGAGACAAGCCCTAATTGTAACACACGTACATTTCGAGTAAAAAGAAGGTGACAGTGAAATAAAAGTATCTCGCTATTTTATGCTCCAATAGCCCGTTAACGCAATTTTAATATACTGTACTGTAGTGCGGTCCAAATAAAATGACAATTGTGATAAGAAGGCTACGATTATAATTTACTGCTCTGTATAATTTTCCTAGCTCGATGTACACTAGCAGAGCTGCAGTGCCTACAAAAGCGGAGTCCTATTACATACAAGCGTAGATAAATGTATCAAGTAAGCAATATTTAATCCTGTCAGCTGTAACTTGTAACTGATAGTTCGCGTAATGCACAACGTTCAATGAATGCAAAGCGTCGGGTTTCAAGGAGACTTAGTACCTATTTGTACTGGCTACTTAGTACTCGTACTGACTCATCTCATCTCATCAGCCCATATCCGTACCACTACTTGGCACGAGCATCCTCTACCATTGAGAGGTGTTAGTCCGCCACGCTGGCCTAGTGTAGGTTTGCGGACTACAGACTTAAGAAATTCCTAAGAACGTTTTATGTGTGCAGGTTTCATCACGATGTTTTCCTTCACCGTTAAAGCAAGCGATAATTCATTGTGAGTACACACATAACTCCGAAAAGCCTGAGGTGTGTACTTGGAGTTCGAACTTCGAACCCACGACCGGCGTGATTCTCGACCGTGCGCCTAAACCTCGAATGATTGCTTAAGTACTGGCAGTAACCAGTTATTGTAAATTGTTAGTAAATCACATCAATTAGCGAACCATTTATGTACAAGGCATGCTTAGAACATGTTGCTTTTACACAAGTAAATCTTTGAACACAAGTGCCCGTTCGTTCTTTATGGTATAAAGAATTATTTTTCATAACTCTCAAAGGTCTATGTTATTAATTCAACCTTATAAGGATGCCTAGTGTAGAGAAAAAGTGTGGGATCTATGTGACAATGATCTAAGCCAGTGGTCGGCAACCTTTTGTCACGCAAGGGCCAGAATGTGGCAAAATAAAAGAAGGGCTGCACTTGTGATATTTCTCACAGATTCCTAAAAAAACTACAAACAACTAAACGATTTCATACAAATTTCTCGTATTTTTGTGGTTGCCATTCCTCTAATGCCTCTTAAATGCTCATCTGCCAAACGAGAAGCATATACTACATATTTTTAACTTATTTTCAAAACATCCACGGACCGCGGGTTGCCGACCACTGCTCTAAGCTAACGCGACCACTAGGAATGTTGGAGGCCTGCTTTTCTTTAACAATGTCGTGCTTCGATGAACCAAGAGACTTGCAATTCGGGTTCCGTACATTGTCGCTTTACTACTCAGCACTTAAGTTTAACAAATTTAATTAGTTTGCGAGCAAATTAATGAGCTGGTTTGGTTCAGATCAATACAATGTATACGTAAAGAATAACAGTTTTGAAAAGAGCATAACTAGAGTTTCTCGCCTAAAGCTTTCCGAACTAGATGTGGTAATGATGAAATTACAAAATTAAACCTTACTTTATCGACTCATGTTATAATGGACATCTCTTGTTTGTACTTAACATAACCTATGTAAGTCTGTAATAACTTATCTGTGGTAAAATTCTCTACGTTTAGTAAAACAAATACCGCTACATTTTTCACTGAATACAATAGATAATTTCAATTTATTTCAAAAATTCCTGATTTCAAATGAAGTATTCGATATTTTGCTCCATAGAGTATTATCATAACACTTATCAAAATAAATAAGAATATATATAATACGAACATGTAATATGATGTAAAGCAGACAGGATGCGAACACATTAACCTCGCGGTCTCACAAGGCTGGCCGACAAGCATTGACCGTGAACGTGCATTCTTCGAGTATTACATTTTGTACGTAGTTACATAAGTGACGTAAAACTTTTAGACACGCGTTTACATACAATAATTGCATTAGGCTGAAAGAGCCGTCGTTTCGTCATACTGTTGGATAACCGATAGCTTTATATTGGAAAGGACAACAGACAAGTGTAATTCGGCAGACAAGTATGGTAAGGATTTCTGGTGTACTTCAGTGGACCTGTAGCTTTTGATTGTTACTTTATTCTCACACATCCTCATACGAATGATATATGTTAAGTGTCTTCTTCTTCTACCGTGAATGCTTCCCTTACCCCAAATACTTCCAGAGCGTTTAAAACGGACTGACTACCATGCCGTCAAAAAGAGTAGTGTTCTTAAGTTGCGTTTGCCAGCAATTTTTCAAAGACCGTTGGAATTAGATTCTATTCGTATTTTCGCAACTATAGGTCACTTTTGTTTTCCAACGGATCAATGGTAATTAATGAATACAAAACACTTTTCACTTTTTTTATTATTCCGATTAGGAAGTGTTTTCTACATTCATACAAGACCATGAGAAAGGCCAAAGGCTACTTTTTACAAAATTACGCCCTAACCAAAGCGGTACTTAACCGCTAGTTTCTTCTACTGTTGACATCTTTGTTTTGCACATTACGTATAATTAGTTAATCAGGTCCCTACTCATAACTGTGAACGTCCTGTCTGCACACATCCCAATTTCCTGTATTGTAATACCGTACGTGGGATTTGCATGGCGTGGCCAATGATGCGATTAATATTCGCATGGGTAAATGATGCGCCAGTCAAAAGCTTGGCGACGAAATAGACACATAATAATAATTGTAGAAATATTCTTAAATGCAAGTGGTACTACTGATAAGAAACAACAAAATGTAGTATCAAACAAGGAAGTATTCTTAAAGAGAAGAGGTAGGAGTATTCTTAAAGAGTTTTTGTAAATTACCTCATATAGATGAGATCAAGATTTGATGTAGACCAAAACTTTATGATAGAAATGAAACAATAATGCTAAACACTAGTCTTTTCGGGATTTTTAGGGATTAAGGTGTTAGTCCGGCAGACAAAAAGAGATCCTTGAAAATTGTATGAACATTCCTAGGACATACAGTGGAAAAATAAAAATATCCATGGCGATTACTAAGATGTTCACGATTACAGATTAACATTAATAAATTCATCCCGCAGACAGTATTCAATTTTCTCACATTAAAATAGCCCCCATTCGTTCGAAACTCATAAATATTTCAAATAAAACATAATCCCTATTGAAAAATCCCAAACAAATTATGTATTCATAAGGCGCCCCATTCACTGTCCAACAATTATGCCAAGATGGCTGCTGGGACGTGTGAAGCCTGCCTAACGCCTTATCGATACACACATGATATTGAATTCATCGCAGTTTTATTTTTATAATAAATTCTTCCATGACACTAAATACAAGTTGTTAAAGTATAGTACGGAGAACGGTGGACGTGCGCGGGCTGACAATGGTTGAGTTATGGGTTCAGCTGACCTCGTAAGGTCATCTTTATGTCTTCCAGTGGTGGTGTACGCAGGAGTATATTTGAATAACGGCTTTCACAGTCTGTTTTGGTTTGGTTTGGAATTATATAATGAGGACTATGTGTCTTTTTAATTTGTTTCCTAAATCTCTTTTCATTAAGTCGCGGTGATTGTCTCTCACATCACATGTTATTTCTTCATTTCTTTTCATTTGGAACTGAGGGTTGTTTTTCTTTGAGTTTATAAAAAAATTCCGCATGTAAATCTTTTAAGTAAAAATGTTTTGGTTAAAAACTAACTTCTTAATTAGAGAAAAAGGAAATGATAATACGCCATTTTTATTGTCATTTTTCAAATTTTTGCCTGTAAACTTAATCTGCCTTACCATCGCATATAAACACATCTAAATATAAAAATCAATAAAACCAGCCATCTAAGATACAAACAATATTTTTATGGTTAACTTTATAACCATTTTTATATTTATCCCTAGTACTGAATTTTAAACAATGTTTTGTATAAATAATTGTCACTACAATGTTTACATGAGACGCACGTACTTTTACGACTATCTTTAATCTACAAAAAGCTATTGCTTATAAAATACAAACCTTATTACCTTACAATACAGTTTAGTTTGCTATATCCCTACTGTTTATGTTACCGGAAATAGCAGCTATTGTTAGCCAGTGTCAAAATCCGCCAAATTGTATTTAGATATTGCAGATAAGAATTTTAAATAGATTTTGGCTACGATCTGTGGAACTTTGCAAGGACTTTATGGCACTGAAATATATTATGTGTCCATACACATAATTCATATAGAGTATGAATTCCATAATTCATATAGAGTATAACAGGGCGAGAAAAGATTATTATGATTAATCTGAAACAGGCGACATAATTATGAATATCGCCCTGATAACTTAGCCTGGAATAAAACAGGTTTGTGTTTCATAATAGTCTACGAAGTTTGATGAAATGCAGCATCAGAAAAAATATTTAATAATATGTTATCCATAGACATCAAAGTAGGAAAGAAAGAATTCCTAAAAGAACAATATTCAGAGATCACCGGCAGACAACAAGTGGTCGGAGTGAAGAGGCATAGTCCGTATTATAACAGTACTTATTTTAAAATGCACTGGCATTTCTCCAATATTGTGAATCCTTTTATTACAACCAACATACGTACAAAGCTCTAACGACAAAAAGTTTTTGAAGGTCACCTTGAAAACATTTTCAAACCTGCAACAGTTTCAGCCTTTTAAATCCAGAGATCCAGAAAAAAATCAAAATTATGTGAACTGAGTTGTTCCCAATTTACATCGTAATTGCAACCGCTTACTGTAATAATTGTACACCATCATTGCAATTATCAACGCAAAAAACAATTTGCCAACCAAAATGGTGTAGTTTCAACAACTTTCTACCAAATCATGGGGGACGGACTCAAAAACATCTTGGAATTTAATTTATTTTTAGATGCTGTATATTAGACATTTTCTTGTACATCTGTGTTTTTTTCGGATTGTCTTAAGAATTTAGATACTTCATTTATATAGGCAGAACATATTTGTTTTTTTCTAGGATTTTCTAATAAATGGTTTTAGACTAAACTTTTCCCTTTTCTATTACGAGCGTCACATAATTGTTGTTAATACTAGGTAGCAGAGATATCTCTCTAATCATCATCAGCCCATATATGTACATACGTCCTACTTCTTGACAGCCCCGTGGCGCAGTTGGCTAAACACCAGCTTGCGAAACGAGCGGCCGCGGGTTCGATCCCGAGACAAATGTTTGTGTGATTCACAAATATTTGTTTCGGGTCTGGGTGTTTGTGAGACGGAAAGTCTCTCGTAGTTTCTGATACCCACTACACAAGACTTGTATCTTAGTGTGGGGTCAGGACTTTGTATGTGACTGTTGGGTGTATTTATTTATTTACTGGGCACTGTAACTGGCCATCAAGATTTGCTAACATGACGTCATTCGAGTAAACATTACTGATCTTCTCCAACTTCAATACATTTAGGGACCACAGATCCTCACAATTTCACCTATAATCCACCTCTGCAGTATAATCCACGCGAGTAACAGTGGAAGCTAGTAATTGCGATCGCGTGTTACTCGGCGATGTTCCACGCGAACTAGCCATATCCATTGTGGCGACTGTCATACGGGCATTATAACGTTTGCTTTCTGATTCTGTATGTTTAGTTGTGGCTGGAGAATTAATGTCTCTGTTAATTAGTGGCTTAGACTTCTCGGAATGAGTTCAATGCTCTCTGCTGCTTGCTGGTGACGTTGTGACTTGTGACGTCTTCTTGGTCTAATTTATATTATATGTGAAATACGAATAATATTGGTTGGGAGACATAGATTTTTGCAATCAACTTCAATCTGTATAAATTGAGAACAAAGTTAACTATGAAGTATGTCTAGATCCACCAAAAATAACTTTCTCCAAATCAAGAGCTTTTAACGACCACTGCTGGACACAGCTCTCTCGTCTGGGCTCGGTTTTCGGCCTTCCTTATGCAAATTTACTTCTCGAACTTACGAAGACAGAATGAAAAACAGCACGCGCGAAAACGTTAACAGATCATATCGAATCTTTGGCAACTATTACAATTGAATCCATTTTATCCAATTTCTCGCTGGTTCCTTCCAAGATAAGCTTCCAACCATTAGTGAAATTGTCAGCAATTGGTCTCAATAAATGGTACAATTAAACCATGTCCTTGGGCACTCGATTACCTTCGCTAAGCTTTTTGAGTTCGGCCACAATTGAATGATTGGGGTTTCATTCATCAATATATTAGGCTGGTTTGTGTTCTACTGTTCGCTGTTTCATGACATCGCCAATACAAGTGATAGTCGCATACACCGCACAGCTAATAGGAATATAGCTTAGGACAGGGCTTCTGAAAGGGTTATGGCTTAGTCCATCAAGCGAGACAACAAACAGGCTCTATAAAAGATTGAATTTAAATTGTACATTGATTTTTTGTAAAATTTCTATTATAAATGGCATAAAAATTTATTATTTGACGGATCATATAATAAGTTGCATCGAACTATCAAGTGAACACTATTAGACCCTCAAAGTCGTATGTCCTTTGTAAAACTAGAAATCTTATAATTCAATAAAATTAACTCAGCTTTGAATATATTCCCCCAACCCCGTCGTATCTGTTTGTGTAACTTTTTTCTAAGAACTTAATCAGTGCAGTAAAACAACCATATCTGTCACTATCGTGTCGCTATCAACACTCGCCCGTCCTAAACAAACAATCAATTACAAATTATCTATGGAAAGTATTTCGTAACATGATTTATGGGTTCTACACCCTGGAGGAAAGAGATGGAGATATCACGTAGTTCTCGTAAGAGTGAGATAGAAGATATTAAGATAGTAGAGACGTTATAAGAGAGTTACAGTTTCAAAGTAAATATTAGGAGAGATGTCCTTCAAACATTTTCATGTATCTTGATGATGATAAAGGAGCCGTCAATTTATAACAAGGATACTTGAAGGCCACACATTAAGGCCTCACTTAAGAATATAGGTGTAATATCGTATACATCAGACTTTTCTTTTCTAATCTGTCTCAAAGGTAGAAAAAGCTGGTCTATATCGATTGGACTAAGGCCTAAACTCTCTGTTTGGGATGTTTAATGGGCTGATGATGAAGATAGATTGATGCATTGGCTATGAAACTTCTACCTTAATTGCAAGATATTACTATTAAAGAAATCAACCAAAAGTAATCGTCCTTTTCACAGAAGACTTGAAGCCAGATGACGTATAAACTTTTACATATCTATCATTAAATTTCTTATATGACTAATAGTGTGAACAACAGTCTATAGTACTGATTGTAGTAGTTAAAGGTGGCATTACATCAGTATTTATAGAAGCAGGAAACGTGAGGGTATTAATGTGTTATTGTGAGCAGCCGAGGGCGACGGTGGACAGATGCGTTCAATTAGCAGGATTGGACGCGGCGCCGCTTCACCCGTCATTCAATCACAGTGGAATTAACGACAGTGCCCTAACTGCATGCAGAAACACCTAGGTGTAATTGGATCCTTCCCTTACTTGATATGAGAATTGCAAGGGACTGGGCTATAGAGCGTTCATTGTGTCAGTATTTCAAAAAGACTTTCGGATATAAGCTTAAAATATTTCGAAATGTCAATAGAGCAGTAGAATTTAAAGTTAAAAGCAAACCCTTATTTCTTATCCTAGGTCTATTCTTAAATCTTATCCTATTTAAAATTTACGGATTAGTTGACTGAAGAAACTCATAAAAACTAACATAAATTTGAAATAAATTTCGCAACTTTTAATGTTAGCGAGCATCCATTCTCGATTCGAGATCAGGACCACCATTTTAGCAAAAAACACATTTCCAAATCAAATTATCACTCAAGTAGCATTTTTCAACGCACACAGAAATACCCAGTTGCGTTACTGCCACCACACTTTACTACACCAGCCCGTTTCTTATGAAATATGCGCAGAACAAGTGGCCTGTGTTTGCTTTGAGTGACTGTTTCGCGACATGCAGCATTCACTGTTTGCGACAGTTTTTCGCAATAATCCGAGACATTTGACTCATTGTCAAGCAAGTTTATTAATATAGCAATATGTTTTCATAATTTATATATGTAATTGACACCCTGAAGGTTTTACGTCATAGTCTATGCAATAATAGCAACGGGTTGATTTAGCATTGTGAAGTGAAATAGTATCTAATGTGAAACTTTTACCACTTTAAGTAGTTAGGCAAATACTATCAAAGCGTTAGTAATAAGTCAATTTGACAGCCCCTTTGCGCAGTTTGCTAGACACCAGCTTCCGAAACGAAAAACTTTGATAGTTTCCGAGACTCGTATTTTAGTATTGGGCAAAACCACGTATGTGTCTACAAATTTATTTGTAAAGGAAAATAAAAAAGCTTTCAAAAACATTTTTAATTACCATTAAGAACAAGACAACAATAAGATTAAGCTCAACGATTTTTTAATTAAAAAACATCCTCAAAACTACACATTGCAAACTCACTTCAAAACCCACAGTCGCTTAATCTTCTTCACTTCATCAACCCATATTCGCCCACTGCTGAGCACGGGTCTCCTCTACCATTGAGAGGGTTTAGGCAATATTCCACCACGCTGGCCTAGTGCGGGTTGGCGGTCTACACACCTAAGAAATTCCTAAGAACTTTTAGGTGTGCAGGTTTCATCACGATGTTTTCCTTCACCGTTAAAGCAAGTGATAATTCAATTTGAATACACACATAACTTCGAAAAGTCAGAGGTGTGTGCCTGGGGTTCGAACCCGCGAACGCCGAGATTCTCGACCGCGCGCCTAAACCTCGAGGCCATCACTGCTTGATCTTCTACCTCTAACCAAACACGACCCTCAAAACTACAACAGCGCTCACGGTTTAACCCAGTTAGTCCATATTTGCACTTACATTATCTACGCATATAAATTGTTATCTGTCCGTTCGCACAACCTTGGGCCTGGCGGATGTTGGCGGACGATGCTCGCCGCACAGAATTCGAGAGGATGAAGCTGTTAACTAATTATAGCATTGTTGTGTCACTGGGAACATTTATTTCCCTCTTTTGTTTATTGCAAATGTCCAGTAAATAAACCGGCTAGTTGCTGGTCAAGCTGGAGTTCACATACATTTTGTCTTCGCGGTTTTGTCGTATTTTTCTTTGCGAAAGCTCTCGGAGATTCAGAATTGATTAATGACAAGTATTCGAAGTTTCTATTTGACATACGTCAGTCCTGCAGTCGCTTCATATACTTGAGCTATACTATAAATCTATAAGGTAGCTTTAATTTCGTTTCTACTTCTGTTTGTGTCTTCTTCTGTTTTTTGTTTCTAAACAAAAAAATACTTGTAGCTTGTATAATAGGACTAATACTTAAACCCTTTTTCTGTACAGGAAGTCTATGCCCAAATATATATGTCAAGCATATGCACTGATACGGATGCTAAGTAGACTTGCTTTACACAAGCAAAATGCGTGTCTTAAGTTTCAATGGAAAATAGTGTTACGTAAAATGGAAACTGTCTGATATCGCCAACTAACCTTAGACCCAAAAGAGATAAGCGCCACTTATTTACAAGATATATTCCGATAGCGCACGATATAATTGACTTATTGAATACGAGGCAATCGATATCAACCGCTTTTTGAGCTTCAAAATTGTATTCCTTTACCACTATTCAAATATTTTATCTCTTGGTAAGCGCTAACATAGCACGTTTAACTATAAGTGGTCCGACTCCAGCCAAACCGACCGACCGACCGATTAAATTAATTATGATGAAAACTTATAGATAGTCTGAATCCTAAATATATTAAAACTTCTATCTTCTTTTTATCCTAAGTATATTAACTCTTCTTTTTTTCTGTTTACTTTTTTTTTATGAGTGTAAATCATTTGAGAAAATATATTTTCTTTTTTCTTTCTCCTACCCCTCTATTAGCGTCTGAGGCATGTAAATGGGTAAGCTAAATTAGAAATACATGCCAATTCTGCATTTCGAAAAGAGCCCTGTATCTACCAGCTCTTCCATGACCCGCTAGAGCGGATAAAAATACCGTAGCTGTAATCCTCAAATACTACGAAACTACGAGGCATCCATCAATTTACGTGTCAATAAAATTCTAGATTAAAAATGTCATCTCGGTTAATTAAAGCGTACATTTCTAAAACAGAAACTCGTTAAAAACCGCATTTGAACAAACAAGCAACAATGCAAAGGAATTTCTCAAGGTTTCTTCAACCTTTGTCTGTCGGTATTGTGTTCAACCGCTTAGTTTTTATAATGGACGCGATGTTCTCATGGACAATCCGCCGATTTACATTTCAACACTTATATTGTCTGAATGTTCTGGATTAGAACCCGGTCCGGTTTCGCCTGGGCCTTAAGTTAATAGTACCTTTCTTTTCATACAATTGGATGTTAATTTTTATTCATAATTGTGGTACATAACGGCCGCTTAAAACAATTGGGCATTAGTTTAAGTTGACCTTAATTATGAAGTTGCGTTTCAGTATTCGAACATTTATTTATCTATTATAATAATTTATAACATTTAATAGACATAGTTCTGTTAAAATTTAAAATAGGCCCGGGAAAAGAAAAAACGATGACATAATCAAAAATATTGCTCATTTTTATCCAAAATAATATTATATGCCATCTAGAGACAAACCAATGTGATATGATTGACACACAATTATGCCTCCTGAAATACCTAGATATATACATATTATTTGGTAAGCATGATGCAACCTTCCAGGAAGATATTATATTTTTAAATTTTTTAACAAAGCTGAGTCAGTCCGCTGGTGATAAATATAATAATCGAGGCGCCATATTTATTAAACATCCTCACCGATATACATAATAAAAATAAGTAATGCCATTTTTTATCTTATCGCACCGGAAGCTGAGCGGGTTCGGATTGGATATTACTTAAAATAATTGACACCTAAAGCATATTTTTTTTGCGTTATCCAAGGTCAATGACATTTTCTAACACCTCCTCTGTGTGATGACCTCCGTCTGATGTGTGGTGTTCTAGTACTTCTAGGCTAAAGAAATTCTATCAAGTGCATAAATAAAATTAAAATTCCAACATTGTGTTCCGTGATTTATAATTATTATCTGAAAATATTTCATAGAAATGACTTGACGTTGGCTAGACACCAGCCTGCGAAACAAGAAGTCGCAGGTTCGATCCCCGCACTGACACAAATGTTTGTGTGATTCATAAATATTTGTTTTATAAATTGTGTTTGTAAGACAGACAAGTCTCTCATAGTTTCTGATACTCATACTACCAACCCTCCAATTTAAACATACCTACTACAAATATCTGTTCCGGGGCTCGAACTCGCGGCGTCGCGTTTCCCCTGCCACTGCAAGGAGTCTGTAACGTAATAACTCACGTTTGTCTCGCATACCTTGGGCACCAGTGCGTAACGCATCTACGCGTTTTATTTACCAGAATCCAACTCGGGGCGCCAGCGGAGATGCCGATTCATTGTCCAACATTCCTTATGGACGTTGCCCTTCTAAATTCATGTTACAGTGTCTTTTCTTAGGGTTTGTGGTGGGTAAATTATGTACTGAAGACTTTTGGTTAGTATGGAAAGAGGTGGATCAAGAAAGTGCAATTCATTGGTGTATCGGAGCTTTATGTCAAATAGTAGTGTCAGAATGAAGTATCCTTTTGAGTAACCATTTATTTATAGCAATATATTCGCTACATGATTGTATTTCAGTAATGTTATTTATTATTTTATTTCCGTTATATTAGTCTTATGAATAATTTTATAAGTTTAAATAAAAACAAAATTTCGGTATTATCAGAGATTGTAACGAAGAGTATTTGACCGAAAAAGGCTGTAACTATAAGACGAATCCGGTCCATCAAATGCAAATCAAAAGATCCACGCGCTACAGCGATGAAACCGATTTACCGATATTTCACAGTAATTATCAGAAATAGTGAGAATAATTAAAATTGCACGAACAAAACTAGTCTGTAACAAATGGACGGAATTAAAAGTATTAATACACCGACCTCGTAACATAATTAAATGCAACTTCGTACCGAAAATATTTCGCACATCCATTGCCGTGTGAGTATGCAGAGGAAAGCTGTGCGCTCGTGTTAAACCGTTGATGTATGACAAAAGATTGGAATAAATTCCAGGTGTTTAGAAGAGCTGCTCACGACACATCGCGTGCGGCGTGAAGAATTCGATTAGTGTGTAAACAGTGTTTTTGGATGCTAAACGACTTTCGCTCGAATATTTCTTCATGTTGTGATAGAGAAAATTGGTACACTAATCTAGTGCCGCGGGTTTGTTTGCATAAATACGTTTATGCGAGTACCACAAGTATGTCTGCAGACACATATCTTGCCGTTAACAGGGCACATTTGTAAGGAATTCAAAAACTTTTATCCCCACACAGAGTTAAACCAAAAATTACTCAATTGCCAGACTAATACCGCTGAACTTGAAACAGTCAGTCAAAATTAACAAGCAGTTTAACATAGGAAGATGCAAAATACTTTTTATTTAAATGTTGATTCGAGAAGTTTTGTTATTGTGTAATCAAATCATTAATAAATCGTTATGCAGAATCTATAATTATTCGATTAAGCGTTGGAAAGAACTAAATGAAACATACTATTCCATCGAGTAACTCAAGATAAAAAGCAATACAAGCAAAAAAAATATTTTACGACGTAAATAACATGGCGTCGCTAAAGACCATAGACTACATAATTGCCAGGTTTTCATTACTGGAAGTGCACTTTTTATAGGATCCCATTTAAAAGATTTTTATTTTACTAAATAAATACACCCAACAGTCACATATGTAGTTCTTAGTCTTTCATTTTCTCTCTGGTCTCCCAAACACGATGATGATCACAAAAATATTTCCCTCGGAAGAGGATCGAACCCGCAAATACGCCTCTCGTTTCGCAAGCTTTGATTAATTATTCTTCTTCTTCTTCTTCTTCTTCATCAACCCATATACGCCCACTGCTGAGCACGGGTCTCCTCTACCATTGAGAGGGTTTTAGGCCATAGTCCACCACGCTGGCCTAGTGCGGGTTGGCGGACTACACACCTAAGAAATTCCTAAGAACTTTTAGGTGTGCAGGTTTTATCACGATGTTTTCCTTCACCGTTAAAGCAAGTGATAATTCAATTTGAATACACACATAACTTTCGAAAAGTCAGAGGTGTGTGTCTGGGGTTTGAACCCGCGACCGCCGAGATTCTCGACCGCGCGCCTAAACCTCGAGTCCATCACTTATTTACAATCCTTTTATGCAGACCTGTATTTAAATAAGATTTACATACAAACACAATCACCAAATAACAACAACTAACAATTTCACGCCACGATTACGTATTCGCAGGTACCAGGTCAGCATGAAACTCAGCAATTATATGCCGTTTTATTAATCATCTCGCGGTACCCGATGAGTCACGTTCGATCTAGAACATGGGACACGTCTCGACCACGCTGTTCTCGGAATCCCTAACCTTTCCAATTTTGTGACATTTCAATAAATGCGACCACGAGCGAGTGCTTCAAGAATGCTTGCAATGGTGGGTCATTGACCTGTATTTGTTTGAAAAAAGGTCGTAATTATGTTTGTAATGCGTCTTCATTAGGTAAGTTATGTGTATGGAAATGTTTTGACGCTGAATAGCTGACTTAACTATGGTAATAATTTTGTTTTACGTGTATTTAAGTTCGAAGTTGTGATCATCTCGGATATCATTCGGTGAAATAAATTATTTTACATTATCGTTAAGATTAATTGCCAGATTTAGGCGTACTTCTTAGCCTTATTAAATTTTCATAAACAAGGTCAATCACTCACGCTTAGGGGTGACATAATGATTCAGTTAATGCTGTATTAAAATTGAGACCTAAAAATAGTCTCATTAAATAAAATGTGAATGGCCCAGATCGTGGCGCACGCGTTCTACTGCATTTCGGAAATCGCGGGATGAATGCTAAACCTTTTCAATTGTACTTAATCCGTGAACTTTTTCGTTCTGACCCAGACAAAAAAAACCCACAAAGACTGGTCTGAGCTATTTCAAACCACGGGTTCAAGAATTCAAGGTGATGGGCACCTTCATCCAACGCATCATCATCTTCATCATTTGTCACATCCACTGCTGGACATAGGGCTTTCCTACGGATGCCACCAGGCTCGAACTTTGGCCCTTCTCATCGAACCGTTCCCTTGTGGATGTCGTCACCCCACCTAGCCAGTGGGTCGTCCTACTGGTATAAGCCTTATATGGCTAACAAGAATTACCCAATAAATATGAAAATATTTCAAGTTCCACCCGTGTGAACTAAGCTCATCTGGAACAATAATAAAATCACACAAAATCTTTGCGCCCAGAAATTAAGGCGGTATAATGGCGCAATGTCGTAAGCGCCACCCGTGGCGTGAGAGCCTCGGCTATTGTCCTAACAGTTTCACATATAATGCAATGTGGTGACCATTTCTTGAACTTAGGAGTATCGGATAGAATTTCGCACAACTATGTCAAGGTTGTAGGTTCTAAGATGACTTTTTGAAATGACTTGGAGGTATGGCAAATTTTAGACTATTTTTATTATAACATAGAGATATCAGAAGTGATGTAGATAGTGGTCCTAGTGAAAGAGAATTTAAACTAAGAATTAGGCGCTTTCTAACCTTTTTTGTCTCGAGGGGAAAGCTGATCATGGCTCTACTTCCCACCAGCCCTGGATGAGGGGGCGGGAAGCGTATGTATGTCGTACCCTAAAAAATATATTATGGGAACATCTCGATCAACCATTCCCTTTCCGAATCTCAAACAAATTCAAACTAAGAAAGTACTAACCATTGTAACAGAATGAAATGACATCGTTAAAATTAACTCCCCAACCACACGATATGAAGGCTCATAATAACCGCATGGAATTTGATTTCATACAATTATATGGTAATTGGTGTAATAATTGGAGTAGGTACCTACGGTGACTAGAGTTGAGAATTTTCTTCGTGTAAGTATGAAGGTATTTAAATTATATATAACTTTTACTATGAATTTTAGTTATTTTAATGGACTGTAGATACATTGGTACGTACAAAACATTAGATATTTGATGCTCTTTTCATAACTTGATATCTTTTTGAAGGGAAAACATAATTTCGAGTATGTACTTAATTATGATATCCTCGACGAATAACAAAGTGAACCATGTCTTTTCGGAATTACTCATAATATATTCACACACATATAAAGATGATATTTTAAACATTTTAAATATTGACGTTAAAATTATAATAAACTCTATATTTGATGTAAATTTCTCGTGACTGATACAAAACTATTAAAAACGGTGAAAACTTACAAGTGACGTAATTCAATTAAGAGATGCAAAAAAATCGCGTATCGCTTCGGTTTCTAGTGATTATGTCGGCGGGAAAAAACAACGCATTCAAGTTATGCGATGGTTGCCCGCGATCGTGTTCAATGCAAACATTCAGGGCTGGGCAAAATACATGCTTTACTTTAATTGAAATACAAAATACAAAATACTTTATCACAAGTAATTAAAATACGAAATACAAAATACTTTTAAGTAAGGTATTTGAAATATAAAATACAAAATACAGTATTTTAGCTATTTGTAATTAAAATACAAAGTACAAATTACAAAATACTTAATAAGTAATCTGCATGGTCTGAAAAGATGAGGAAAAAAAGATTCATCATCATCATCATCATCATCATCATCATCATCATCTATCGACGTCCCGCGACCTTGACAAGGTCGTCCGACCACCTTGTCGGGGGACGTCCCACGCTGCGCTTTCCTGTACGTGGCCTCCACTGGAGAACTTTCTGGCCCCATCGACCATCAGTTCTCCGCGCCATGTGACCGGCTCATTTCCTCTTCAACGTGCTAATCTATTGGGCTATGTCAGTTACTTTAGTTCTTCTACGAATCTCCTCATTTCTGAGGCGATCTCGTAGGGAAACCCCGAGCATAGCCCTCTCCATAACTCGTTGAGTGACAAGATGAATGAGATGCCACGTCTCAGTGCCGCACGTCATCACTGGTAACAAACAACTATTGGAGACTTTCGTCTTCAGACACAGAGGTATTTCGGACGAGAAGACGTTTCGCAACTTCCCGAACGCTGCCCAACCGAGTTGGATTCGACGATTTACCTCTCTATCGAAGGTCGACATGCCTAACCGGACCACTCGTCCTAAATAGACATATTTGTCAATAACTTCGAAAGTCGAGCCCCCAACTGCGATTGGGGTAGGGACAACATGAATATTCGACATGATTTTCGTCTTGTTCATGTTCATTTCAAACCCACCTATTGGGAGACCCGATTGAGGTTTTCGAGCGTAGTGCTAAGGTCCTTAAGCCATTCTGCCATGACTACAATATCGTCGGCAAACCGAAGGTGTGTGATATACTCGCTGTTGATGTTGATGCCGAATCCTTTCCACTCCAAGAGCTTGAAGGCGTTTTCCAGCACAGCAGTGAACAGTTTCGGAGATATAACATCTCCCTGTCTCACGCCTCTCTATAGTGGAATAACCTTCGTGCTCTGATCTTGTACTTGGACCAACATGGTGGCGTTGCTGTATATTCTTTCCAACACCTTGATGTACCGGCAGTCAATGTGGCACCGCTGGAGGGACTCTAGCACAGCCCAGGTCTAGATCGAATCAACGGCTTTTTTATAGTCTACAAACACTAAACAAAGCGGCAAGTTATATTCCTCGGTTTTATGTATAACTTGCTGAAGCGTATGGATGTGATCTAAGGTGCTAAAGCCTTTTTGGAAACCGATCGACGACGGACGATCGGAATCGACGTTCAGCCAAGAGTGTGAACGAGATTTTAGTGGTCTATCTCTACGGCGAGGTCTAAAATGCTTAGATCCCGCCGCGGATAGCTTCTACCAAACCGCTGTTTAACTCGTCCACTACACGGTTTTCTTCTAGACACTCAAAGCGAATTTTCAGCTCGAGTTAAAAGCTCTCGGGGTTTTGGATATGAGCGCGAGTAGGTCGAAGCGTAGACTTCATCAAGCGACGCCTTTCTAACTGGACGTTGATATTCAATGAGCCTCTAACCATTCGGTGATCACTGCCGGTTTTCACCCTGTTGATCACAAAGACGTCACTGAAGTCTATCTCATTTCTCGTAGAACCGTCAGGACTCAGCCAGGTCCATTTCCTGTGAGGCGGCTTCTGGAAGAAAGAATTCATCGCAAAGAGTCCCTCTTTCTCCAGAAAATCGGTCTGTTTCTAACCCCTGGGGTTGCGTTGCCCATGTCCAAATTGCCCCACTTTCAACTGCGCATCGCTTCTCATGCCCAACTTTGCGTTGAAGTCTCCCATAGGCCATAACAACATTGAAGTACGTTTTGGAAGTATGTATGGCTCGACGTATGTTCTCATAGATCTCCTCTACTTGTTCATCTGGGTGTGTCGAGGTCGGCGCGTATACCTGTATGACCTTCAACGAATATCTTTTGAATATTCTGAATATGAGGTACACTGCCTTGTTCGACACACTTTCATTGGATACGATGTTGTTAATGAGATACCTGTGGATGAGAAATCCGACTCCTCCTCGGAACACCGGACTTCAGGGTTGTCATGTCCTCCCGACTTTTCGGACTTCCGACAACCCCAGTATGTCCCAGTGTTATCCACTCAATTCAATCAACAATCTTCTCGTTTGTCCTCAAAGTGCGTATGTTGTGTGTAACCATGGCCAGTCGTCGTTGGGTGTGGTAGCCGTAGCCAACCCGGGGATTCTTAGCACCCCCTGCCCCGCCGTTACCATGGCCGCTACCGTAACCAGGAATAGTGGGGCTGCCGGGGACTGGAGGCCTGGTCCTAGTTTCACTCATTGAGAGGATTGCTGTTTCTCGCCACTTACCACTATTGCGCTCATGGTGGTTAATTGTATTTTAATATTAATGTATTTTAAAGCCTCAAGTATTTAAAATACTAATTACAAAATACCTCGGCGTCAGGTATTTAAAATACAAATTACAAATTACATTTTAAGGAAGTAATTGAAATACAAATACAAAATACGTATTTGTATTTCAATTACGTATTTTAATTACAAGTAATTAAAATACTGCCCAACCCTGCAAACATTATTGTTTATTGTTCGACCACGCACACGCAGTCCGTCCAAAGTAAATAAATATAACGCACATATAGTGACCCCACATTGAGATACTAGTCGATAGTAACAAAAGGTGTTGCTTTACAGACTCGAAAAATTTTGTAGTTTCCGTGCTGCTGTTATACTCCGATCAAAAATGTAGTCTAGATTAATACTTTCTCTAATTTCTTTTTATTTATGCTCAAAACCCAATACGATTACATATTACAAACGCAGATCATAGAATAAAAACGAGTGAAATTTAATCTGTATTCTAGAAATAGCAAATATTTTTATATAAGTTTTCATATGAACAAAAAGCAATTGAGAAACAGGCTTGTAAATTTTTGATGCAAATATTAAATAATGTTTATGATTTTTTTTACAATGTCAGCGCTGAAGTAGCTTTAAAGATAAAATAAGTATTTTAAGTGACTCTTTTAAATTATTTTGCACACATTTACAAAGCAAAGGTTCCTCGCCGCCTCAAATGATTCAAATAAAAGATCTTGAATACTATAAAAATTGCAAGACGGGATGGTTTGAAACAGGTTATTCTTGTTTATTGCAGTTAAAATTGTATATCTATATTTATAATTACTATCTCTCTGTTGGATCATAAATTGGCTTTATCAACGATGTGCTTTTCGGTTCGGTTACGTGACTGACAAAGGTTACAACAGGGGTGGCATGTAACACAAGTTTGTTTAGGATGCTGAAACGTTTTTATTATATTAAAAAGAGTTATTTGAACACGGCGGTATCCAGAAAAAACGAGTGAATATTTTTATAATCTGTATTTTCGAAGAAGTCACGTTCGGAAGGTGTTAAACAATTTTACAAGTGTAAATATATAAAACGTTTTTGGGATAAAATGGATTTTATTTGTTCAAATATATAACAAAAGTGGCGGAGATAATCACTTCATTAATAATAACAATTACTATTGAATGAATTAAAGGAGGAGTCTTTGTTGTTAAATGTTTTGCCTAACAAAATTCGCAATCATATGGACTACACTGTACATACGTAATAGATCAATAAAATTAAAAGTAAAAGATACTAATTCGATTAACTAAACACAAATCGAATGTCTAGTTCCCTGAAATCGATTTATGTCGATTCTAGTTTATAGGACGACTGGGGATATAAGCGTCTCGAGTATGTGATTTGTTCCTCCCTTCTCTACCCGATAGACACTATAAATCTTTTAATTAGTACACATCGATTTATTTCAATCAATTGAAAAGCATTGGCAGTTTGGACATTTAAAGCTATTTTCTGTCTTAATGGTTGTATTGGACTTGATTTTATAACAGACTCCAACAGCGGATGAGGTTATGGATGTAAGAGGTCAGTACCTAAGGAAATAATAATATAATTTAGGTTTTTTAAATTGTATTTTGACAGCTTTATTAGCGGTTAACCCTTATAGTTCTATATTTAGTTTCTCACTTTACAATGGAGGGAAGTTAATAACTCTTTGTTTGAGACTCCTCAGTTATATCTTTTTTGCATTAAATTTGCTGCTCGGTCATGACAAGATAGGATTTTTTCGATTTAGTGAGATACATTACTTGTCTTTATAGGTCTATCAGTCTATAAAACAGCCAACAGTTTCATTGCTGCACAAAGTCAAAGCTTTTGTGATTCGAAAAAAATACGTATGCAAGTTATAATTTAGCGGAGATATTCGAACCCAATGTATTTATTTGATATCACTAACGGTAAAGGAATCATCCTCTGCACATACCGAGCTGATATTTACATTATTACAGTAATAAAGAAAGCACTTAACACGAAATATTTCTTCATACAAACGGAAGCGGTACGTGTTAACCGCGAGTATAAATTACTCTGATAAACTTATCGATGGCCGATTTCCGAGACGAAATTCTTTCGAAACACATCTTCACGCTTGGTGGGACAGGCTGTGGATATTTTACATTATTTGTTTTGTTTACTTGATGTATATGACACTTTTCTTTTATATTATAGTTCATGTATGTACCGTGCTAATAAACAAAATGAATTTCATAGTCAAACATTTTCATCATATTATTTTCTTTTACCAACTTCCTAGTAACTATTAGTTCTAAAGTTGTACTTTATATTAAAACTGAAGAACTGTTTTAGTTCTCTTCATTTTATCATTTTAAATTCTTGGTTCTTTTTATTGCAGGCTAAGTAATTCAATGTGTCACATAAAGAAGTGTTCCATCTTCTTAAAATAAATATAATCTGGTACAGGCTTGATCACTTTACTGGGCCAGTGTTTAAAAATAACAGTATACTCTATAGTAATTCCGTATAGTCCCAAAACTTTTACATTGCTAGTATCGCGCCACAAATCACATTTCTCGGAAATAAGGTCGCATCGGCGCATTTGCCTTTCTAATTGAGATCAAAAATTTATTTAGGACGACTGACAAAAAAGAACCTGTTTTTAACAGCAACATAAGAATCTTCGAAATTACTATAAAAACTAGTGTTTCACAATTCAGTAGCACAAATTATATTGGTATAATGAAATATTTTATAATTAAAAAAAATGGAGGCTGATTGACATGAATGCTAAAACCTTAAGATGAAATAAAGACAGTTTCTTATTCTGAACATGTATTTAACCTACGAATATTTACCATAGATATGTACGTATGTATAGGTAAGTAAAGCGAATCTAGATCTTATAGGTAACATAACAGTAGAATTGATCATACAAGGAACAAATGACACGAAGCGATGACTCACAAAGAAAAGTTAATTTTCTTAACGAGTGATTCATTCGCACAGGGCATAGACAATGCACTCACAACATTCACAAGTATGTTTATACACACTGCATGTTATGGACTAAAGTTACAACATTGATTATGAAAGTCAGCTGACTTTGTTACAATTGTATCTTCAAAGAGAAGGCAGAGGTGCATTTCTACTTTAGCGTTTCTTAAGCAATATTTTAAGGAACTAAATAGAAAGGATTTTTAATTATCACTTCCTCGAGACAGCCTCTAAACAGCAAGTTCTAATTCATCATTATCATTAGCCAATAAAAGTTCCAATGCTGGGCACGAGTCTCCTCTACAACTGAAAGGGTTTAATTAAGGTTTAAGCGTTTAACATCTTAATTAGCTTCACTTAATGCAGCATGATTAACGAGACTGATAGATGGTTTTCATTGGAATATTGACCTAGGTCGATGAAGTCATGACAACATCAAAGAACTAAAGGCTTATTCTTAACCAAAGTCATTCAAACTCTTTGGGGTATGTCCAATAGCAGTTTTAGTCCATGTGCATAGCTATGGAATAGATTTAATGCCAGGCAATTTCGTATCTTAGCCTTCCAAGATATGGTTTATTTTAAAAATAACAATAGCATTTCAATTATTCATCTTTTATATCATGAGTGTTAACTTAGCTATTACCATCTTCATTTAAATAATGTAAAAGTGAATCGCAGGTTTGCGTTGGACCTCAAAGAATTTTGATGCCCTCTCGCCTCTTGCTATAAAACCATAAACGCTTCACGGTTTGAAATCGAGTAAACCATGTAACACGAGTAGTCGATATACCGATTATGTAGTGTGACTAACAATTTATATGTTGCAATACTTGGAATGCACTTACATGATGTGTAAACGAGGACGTCAAAATGGTTTTAGTCGCGGGTGAATTTTATTATAGCTCCGCGATGTAACTCTTTGTTTTTCTTACTTAACTATAAATTGAACCCTGATTAACCATTTTATTATAAGCATATAAAGGTAATTGCAAAAAAAAATATATTGTAATGGGTTAATATTTGACGATAGTATTGGACTGACTTTTGGCCTATATTTATTTACAATCTAATGTACCTATGTACAGAAGGAGAAAACTGAAAACCTAAAAGTTTGCAGGAATTTATTAAATGTGTAATTTACCAGCCCGCATTAGGCCAACGTGATGGACTAAGGCCTAAACCCGCTCAGTTGTAGAGGGAGCCTGTGCTTAGCAGTTGTATGCATATGGTCTAATA
This sequence comes from Cephonodes hylas, assembly GCA_030295005.1. Lineage (NCBI taxonomy): Eukaryota > Metazoa > Arthropoda > Insecta > Lepidoptera > Sphingidae > Cephonodes > Cephonodes hylas. The sequence continues at coordinate 14,735,857 of AP025364.1, forward strand.
ATGATGATGCATTAATAAAATAAATAATAAACCACTTGATAAGTAACTGAAGTTATCCGGGGATTCCCGACTTAAAACTCCGCGCTCTTATGTAGAGTCGGCATAACAATTGAATCTTTAAAAATAATATCTTGATTTTCCCGGGAATAAATTATGGAGCCCAAAAAAATAACAAAAACTTTCTAAATGTGTTTTAAGAATTAGTCACTCTTAAAGATCTTTATCTCCCGAGCATAGTTACAAATTTTTCCACCTCTTCTTTATTTACTTTTAATAAGCACAGGGGTAATATAAATTAAATATATTTGTCATTAATAATTTTTATGTAACGAGAATACTTTAATTCGTGAATCAACTAAAAATATAACGCGAATTTATTTATTTTTCTAGTGTCTTTTAAATTTTCACACAATTTAAACAGCTATAAATACGACACAGATGACACAATTCCCATCCAATCGATTCATTTCCTCCATGAATTCTTCAGATGCCATTCATAAAAATACCATAAACAATGCCGCAATAAAACGCAGACGATAAATCACAAACGAATAAAAATTCACAATTGCATTTGAAATACAAAACTATTCACAACTGTAACTCACCAATGTTCTAACTTCCGAATGTATATGCACTAGTTAATATGCCCTTCCAAGGGCGTTCACAAACAAACATGCTCCATGGCGGCACATAGTATCACAACACAGTTGGTTCGGAGCGCGCGGTGCTTCGGGCGGCGCGACACGTGCGTCGCGCGCGGAGGCTCGGCGCGGAATGCCGCCGACAGCCCGCGCGTCTCCCGCCAATCCTCAGATGCTGCGCACGCGACGCATTCAAAACCATTCAGTGCAATAGGGTTATTGTTTATGCTAATTTTTTTGCACGTACCTCAGTCCTCAAGTTTGGATTATGAGTTGTTTTTTTGTACAAGCGAAGTGACCGCATGGGTATTTATGGACGATGCAGACAAAAAAGAAATGTAATTTTAAGTATAGATCAACCTTTGTGTTACACTTTCGATGCAAGTCTTACCCTGGATATTAGAAACTAAATGAAATTATTATTCATCAACAAGAACAATAAATTAAAAATAAACTATTATATATACAAAAAACACACACACGAAAACAATTATCATTTTATAAAATCTAAAGCAATATCTTCATAGAGCCTGCAGAAACATTCCGCTGAACGCTATTTCAATCAAACATGATGCCTCTACATATTTTTGCATACTAGTCGGAACAGAATAACGGCTGGAGAAAATATTAAGGCTATCTCTTACCTGTCATTTTAATTATGGCAGCTTGTAAATGCTAAATACACGAGCCGATCCCGGAACTCAGAACACTTGCGTAGGTCACTTTAGCTGATATTAACTTACGTCCTATTTGAAACCACCAGTAGAAATATATAATTCATTTGACAATCCCATAGGTTATGGCTCTACCATCTACGTATGTTATCCTTAATTTTTAAAAAAGAATTTATTTTTTGACATTAAACGCTTGCAGATATTCCTTAATGTATACCAAATTACTATTTCTTCCACTCTGATCTGTAATTTATGTCCGCTTACTCGCTCTAGACTGCGAATTAGACTAAGGCCTAAATTCCCTTACTCAAAGGAGAGGCCCTTAATCAGACGTACATGGGTTGATGATGTTGATAATGATGATGATGATGATCTGAAAATGCCACCTCCATACAGCCACATTTCCATACAAACTTTTGACAGTACAGTAACTCGATAGCATTATATGCAGTATGAAGCAACAGTTACCATAACAATGGTATGTTATCAGATGGTGTTATTGTTGTAGACCACGTGACGGCCGCACGAGACCGTAGCTTCGTAATCAATTTTGTAATTCAAATAACAAAATGAGGTGATATTATCAAGCCATTTGTTTAATAATATGGTAGATTTTGCTCGCGATTGTGTACTGAATTTTTTGTAATAATGATATTTTATTTTAATCAAATAATAAAAAAAACACTTAGGTTGTGACTTGTGAATAACAAAATTAAGAGACGTATTCGTCTCAAAAACACCAAATAATTGTGTAAGTCTTTTATCCAAATAATTGATTTTAGCTTTTATCAGCGGAAAAAATTGCTAGTACCTAAGCTGATATTTATAATGAAATATGAAAAATCGACGTTGATAACGTACTGGCTAAAAAATTATAATGGTCATGAAATGTGAAATTAATTATTCTCGAAAATTAACCGTTTTCAGAGTAGATAGCTGTGGAAAGCGACTAGAATGCACTCAGTACTCAACAAAATACCTTGAATTTAATACGGAATATGTTTACTTCAATGCGAACTTAAACTTCGATGGAATCCAATATTTGCTACATCATATCAGTCACTATACTGATGACAAATCCTATACAAATAATGAGTGTACAGAACAGAATGTCGTTCATTATTCATTAACTTGTTTCCAATACACAAAAGGAAATGTCACCGACAGACGCCATACTTATTAAGTATTGTAAAGTGTACAAATTATACAGGCAATTGTTTTTCGCGTGTTCCGACATTTTCCATATCGTGAATCAGTTGTATATCTGTTATGGGCAATTAGATTAATTTCGCATTATTCATAGTGCCCGGGCCATATGAATAATGCCCAATAAGAGTGGGCAATGTGATTATAAACAATCAATTTATCACATTGCCCGGGCATTATGGATAATGCTAAGTGCCTATTGGGCAGAGTGATGTAAAGCATGTTTAATACTTTCAAATGAAATCAATTATCGGGTAGAGTAATAATAAAAACATGTTTTATAGTTTAGTATTCATTTATAAAACTTAAATAGCTAGACTTCGGTTTGACATGGATCAATTTACGAAGGGCTACATTTAGAAACTGTAGTCTATAGTAATGCCGTTTGGAAGTATTTCGCACTCGCTTTCACTCACATGTAGGTAGATATTGCGAGTAAGCTGCAGCGACGAATTTGAATATAATACTTCTTGGCGTGAGTAAGTTAAATTATAAATCTAACAATCTAAATGGAACTAAATGAAAATCACATCTCCGATTGTTTAACTTAAAATTTACTCTAAAGTTAAAAGAGTCTTAGTAATCAGTTTCATAGGTAATAATAAATAATATCAAAAATAACGTTGAAAACAAAAAAAAATAACTACCTATAAGTAATTTAGTACTTTTAACTCAGTAGTCAAATCGGTCTCAATATCTGAATTAAAAAAATACTCGCTAGTTTTCAGCAGATACTTCAAACTTAACAATCAAATAAAACTTTAAAAATAAAATTTAAACCACACACGGATTGATCTGTGATCATGAAACTTAAGATCAATTCTCAAGTTTAAAGTACAAAAAGCTTTTTACGCTTAAGTTAAAAAGCTTCAAATTATATAAAAATTAAAATAATTTAAGTCATCAGCTTCGTTTAAATAATCAAAAATAAGTTTGTAAAAAAAAAATAAGTTGATCTATTTATTAGAACAACTGCTCCTGTGATTGCATTTTAAGCACCACGTAAAAATTTACATTTTAATCACATTGCCCGATCATCATGTAGCCATATTCATAATGCCGGGCAATGTGATAAATAGGTGACTTAAGATTGTAATTAATCACATTGCCCATTCTTATTAGGCATTATTTATATTGCCCGGGCATTATGAATACTGCTCGTATTAATCACTTTGCCCATAACATATCCACTTGTTAATAAATGTAAGTACGTTCTTGACGTATCGTCACCACGATGGTATACTTCACCGTTAAAAAAGTAATAATTCATTGTAAATACACCCGTAACTTCGAAAAGCCTGTAAGTATGCCTGGGGTTACAACTAGGGTTTGCAATCCCGCACCATTTTTTTTCCCACGGGAAATTTGCGGGAAACTTGCCTTTCCTGCGGGATCCCGCGGGAATTCCCGCAAAAATTAAAATATGCATAATATAGTAATTCTATATTACCTGTACATTAGTTATACTATATTAAAAAAAATAATAATAGAGACATTCATAAATTTATCTAATAGAAAAAGTACTTTTTCATAGTTTAATGAGGTAAGGTAGCGGGTTTACAATCCAGTATTCCGCGTTCCTACATTCCTAAATAATAAATAGTAACCAGAACAGCAATGAAACCCTCGAGGTATAGGCGCGGTCGAGTATCTGGACGATTGCAGGTCCAAACCCCAAGCACACACGACTGACTTTTCCAAGTTACCTAAGTATGTGTGTATTCACAATTTAACGGTAAAGGAAAACATCGTGAGGAAACCTGCACAAAACCAAACTAAAATTAAACCAAACTATTTCGCAAACCATCGTGGTGGTTAAGACCTACACTCTCAATGGTAAAGCGAAGTGGCACTAGTTTTAAAAAAATAGCATAAAAAAATGAAGAGAATTCAAAAGACCTTGTAAAAGTCTATTTGAATAAAGGAGATTTGACTTTGATTTTTGACTTTGAAAAGGCGACCTGTGCCTAGGCGTGAAAAGTTTGTGGACTGATGATTATGATGAACCTAACCTAAATAATTGTTACTACCATTCATTTATTGATATACTCAGCCTATCGCCGTATTTTTTTGCCTGGGGAAAACTACTACTAACAAGCAGTATATGTCGGACTTTTACCGACTAAAAACCCCATGGTTCTCGGTTACCGCGTGCAAAGGTCACCGGGATCTCGAGAAGAACACATACCGGTAATCCTTCTTGCGGTTTGCTTATATGCTCTTCACATATACATTTCTAAAAGTTCATTCTCTTAAGTCTTAACTTGCTCGAAACCGATTAGAGGTTACAACGCTAATTTGTCGGCCTCTTCGTCTACGAGTGGGATCAGCTTTTTCACGATCTCTCTCTGCAGCCTCTTTCTTTGCCATGACAGCCTCGCAAAGCCTATCGCCGTCTACTACTGAACGTAGGCCTCTCCAAAAAAGTATCAACCATCCTGGTCTTGAGGGACCCTTAATTCTTATCCATCTGTTACCCGGTTAATTATTACCTACTGTTGAGTTATTTACTTTATCGATAAATTTACTGCATCGATTTCTGCTAATTACATTGTACAAAAAATAAACGAACAAAACTTGTAGTAGCCTGTTGTAAAGTGTCACTTTAATTGGAAACTCTCACTTTTTTGTAACATAATAAACAAACCGCTGCACATTTCAATCTTTTATTCCGTTCGATCGATTGACCGATACTGTCCGATACGCCCGTATTGTTGGGATGGAGCTAATAGGCCGTCAGTGGTAGCTGAATTACCTTGCCGAGTCATAAAATTTCCGCGCGGAATTCCCGCACAATTGCGGGAATTCCGCAGGACTTAAAAATGTGCGGGATCCCGCGGGAATGCGGGAACGCGGAATGCGGGATTGCAAACCCTAGTTACAACACGCGAACGCCGTGATCCTCGACCGCTCTAAACCTCTCGGCCTCTCTAAACCAAAACTCCCATGTATATACTACAGAACATATGCCTATAGTATGTATGTTTAAAATACAATTTACTATAGTATACTCAAATGATTCAACAGTTTATTGAGGTTTTGTCACTACATACAACAATAGACAGATAAATACTCATATATTCCCCACATAGAGTAAACAATGAGTAAAACTTAACCACAGATTAATAACACTTTCTAAAGGGAAATTCCTTTTCGAGGGATTTACTTATATAGCATACACATACATTGTATATGTGTACCTACAGCTAAGCATCATCATCAGCAAAGAAGATAGAACCCTATATTGCCTTGTATTTCCCGAATAATGAACTTAAAGATTTAAATCATTATTAAACAAAAACACTTCGACATATAGGTTAATGAGGATATCTTGTCCCCTAAATAAACAATTATAAACTTCTTCTTCTTCTTCATCAACCCATATACGCCCACTGCTGAGCACGGGCCTCCTCTACCATTGAGAGGGTTTAGGCCATAGTCCGCCACGGTGGCCTATTGCGGGTTAGCGGTCTACATACCTAACAAATTCCTAAGAATTTTATTAGGCGTGCAGGTTAATTATAAACTAGACGTCAAAATTTTTGGTAACGCTTTTGGGCTTCTATAATATGGTTACTACTTACCGCGAGACCACGAAGCAGCCTTGTTCTAATTAAAGCATTTGCACATTAAATCGTCGATCAATCAAACACCGCGTGTTGAAAGCCATCGAAATGCGTGGTTCGAGTAACATTTGAAACAGTTTCGCCGGGTGGAGTCGGCTCGGGTTTCACTGCATACGAGACGCATTCGTTTCCGCCACACTTCCGCCACAAACACACCGACACTTGTACCATGTAATTGTCTTTGTTCCTGTGTAGAGTTGTATCTATGTAGAAAACACTAATTGTAGTGTCTCATAACATTCTCTCATTATCAGTTAGCGAATGGAATGAAAGTGTAAAAATTTATGTTAACTAGTTGTGTTTAGTCTGTTCTAGCATCATCATCATCATCTTCATAATCATCATCATCATCGCCATCATCATAACCATCAAAATTGTCGTCGTTATCATCATCATCTTCATAGTCATCATCATTTACATCACCATCATCATCGCCATCATCTTTACCATCAACATCGTTGTCGCCGTCACCGTCATCATCATCATCTTCATTATCGTTGTCGTCATCATCCGTTTGTCTTGTGCTTAGCCGTCAAACTGTGCGTTTGTCGATACATAACCAATGCTTAATCCTTTTGTTTTAATATTCAATACTAAAAGTAAAAAAATACTTTTTACGAGACACGTAATACCTAACAGACAGAAGAGGCTTAAACTGTGTTCTTCAGAGAAAGAACAAATCAATGTGTTATTATTATAAACTTTACAATTATCACCTAAACAGGCAACCTTTTAAAATCGATAAGACATGTGTAAAACTGTACCTTATGCCACATAACCATAATCATACATGTACCTCTATGTAGTCTTCACGTCATCTTTGAAAAGACTACATAGTAATAATTATGCCAGCGAACACCTTAAGTGATACGCGAGATGGAAAGCACCGTGAGAAACTCCCCAGTCGATAATAATAGCCAATACGTTTGCGAACCAACTTGTTACGCCGTCACGATTTAGAAATATTGCGGAAGGTGGGTGACCTATACAAATGTCCTTCAAGTATCAATGTTTTTTCGCCGTGAGAAAGTCCATGTTTCCGTTCTGATTTTTATAATTGATAGGATCTTGTGACAGCTAGAGTGCATGGAAAAGTTGATTGGAGAAGCAAGAACAATTTATGGAGGTCACTGATCACTTCTCCCAATTGAGTGAACTTTTTTGCTCTCAAAAACACCCAGATCCAAAACAAATATTTATGGATCACACAAACATTTTTATCTTTGTAGGAACCGAACCTCACACTCTCGTGTTGCAAGCTGGTGTCACACACACAGTCACAAAGCTGTCAAATAATTATAATATCAAATAAGCAGTTTTGACTCTGTTAATGGCACAAAGAGCGGCGATAGTCGCTACTTATTACATGAGATTTAGAAAAACATTGTTTACATAACGTAGATGTAATACAGGCGTGAGAATATTTATTTAATTTTCTAGGAACCCATTAATAAAAAAAATTACTTCATTACCGTATCTAGAGATCAGTCTAACAGTACAACGTCTGTCACACGCCTCGTCAAACCAATAATTGACCTTGTCAGCTAATTGCGTCGATTGGTTTCCCTTTTTTATAAAATTTACTTAGTTTTTGTAAATTTTTAATCAATTTCGATACAGTTACGTATATTTACAAGAGTTGAATGACCGCTGATATAGTTTCTAGTAGTTTTGTTGTTTACAAAGTGATTAATACTATGACCTTGAGATTTTTTAACATTGACCCATACTAGAACGTTGACTGACGTGTCCGCTTTAGACATATTACTATAGATAAACTCAATCACATAAACAAGAATATAGAATTAATTCCGACCACTTCCTCTGGCTACTGTGTCAATAATTTGATCAAATCATGTTTACAACTTAGAAATAATAAAAAGCTGTCATCAGAAAAATCTCAGTAACACAAAGACATGACAAACTATGATTCAAGTTTTATTGTGAAATAATATAAATAACTCACGCGTTTACATTTAAAAGAAACTACGACTGTTTTGTTTTATCAACATCCAAACCCAAAAAAAAATTCGGAAGCTTAGCGTAAATAGTAGACGGTAGACCCATAGCGTAGGGAGATTACGGAATAAAAATTATTCACAGAACAGTATACACTATATTTCCGAGTTCCGATACCTTTTATTATTACATAAATACTGTAAGATCCTTGTATAAAATTACTGCAGTAGGTTCGCTTGGACGAATCCCAACCGAACTGGAACTCTGCAACATTGTTGGATTATGACGCTTCCTGTGTTACATCACGGCTTACATGAGTTGTAAGAGGAAATACATTGATCTGAATAGTAATATATAAAACATTCATTTACAGTTTACACGATCGCTCCTACTACTGTTCTTTCTACAGGATTTGCAGTGTCATAATTATAAAGTACCCCATTAGTTTACCCCATTTCTTTAATATTATTTTTGGACACCTTTATGTTGCTATGCTTAAAAAATCTTAACTATAAAACTTAATAAACACACAATCTGATCTAGAAACTCGAAACCAAACCTCTTTGATATAACGTCAAGAGATTGACGAAAAAGTATATTAACCCATTTATATCTTATTCAATCTAAATGCAATACGATTCAAAAGAGTCAGCAAATATGTACATCAAAACACCGCACTTCATTTTAACTCCTTCCCTGGTTCTAGATACCAGTGTAGCGTTCTCATAGTAGTCCGACAATATAACCACTAACCAGTCGCAGAAAGGCGCGACTTTACCTTTAAATCCTACAACCATTAAAAGTGACCTCTATACCGTGTCTGCATGACGTTGTCAATCCTTGTAAATATCCATGTACTATCAAATGACTGTAGTAGCAACAAATCGCGTACATGAGTCAGTCATGTTACGGTGTGTGACGTAGTGACGTCAGCTGAGTCAGATGCGCACGCGCCTGACTCACTCGCAGGTCACGCGGTCCTCTAGAACAGATTCGCACTTAATCCAATTGAATCCTTCCGTTTAATTAACTTATTATGGCGCCAGAAGGTGACTGGATGGCGGTAGTTCTGTAATTTTCTCTAGTACCTATAGGTACACTGCTAAAGTCAAAATTCTTGACGAAAAAAGTTATCAATAGAAAGAGATACGAAGTAGGAGATGTATGTTTTTTATTATCCAAGGACATACAAACTTAAAACAGCCTAGAAATTTGACCTACTTCCATGACGGATTAAAACTCAATAACGTTTCTTCTAACCGATAAGTTCGCAGTTCTCAAATAGACCTTAACGTGGCTCTACTTACAAATCTATAAATTTACCTCACACCTCAATACATTACGGTAGTTGCTAATTACCAGCAGTATATCATCAGAGCTGCAACAAAAACAAATTGCAAAACAATGAATAACAAATCAATGAGAGCTTCCGGGATACTAGCTTCCTCTTATCGTTTGAAAAACTTGGTGCAAATGTTTCACGCCCCGCCGCCTCCATACATAATAGCATTCTACATTCACTATCGTTGATATGATGTGCGGACTTCATCGTCGCGTTATTGATCGGAACTGACTTGCTATAGTGAGATACCGGAATCGATTACATTTTTTTCTGATTCTCTTCGTTTTCATCAACCCATTTTCGCCCACTGCTGAGCACGGGTCTCCTCTACCATTGAGAGGATTTAGGCCATAGTCCACCACGCTGGCCTAGTGCGGGTTGGCGGACTACACACCTAAGAAATTCCTAAGAACTCTTAGGTGTGCAGGTTTCATCACGATGTTTTCCTTCACCGTTAAAGCAAGTGATGATTCAATGTGAATACACACATAACTTCGAAAAGTCAGAGGTGTGTACCTGGGGTTCGAACCTGCGACCGTCGAGATTCTCGACCGCGCGCCCAAACCTCGAGGCCATCACTGCTTCACCAAGTAAAACATTTTGACGACACCATCGGAAAAGTGATGTGTTTGTTTCTGATGCTCATGATACAAAAATTTATTAGTGTGCACACCTAAATGTTCTTAGGAATTTCTCAGATGTATAGTCCGCCAATCCGCACTAGGCCAGCGTGATCGGAGGTCTAAACGCTCTCAATGATTGAGGGAGCCCGTGCCTAATAGCGGGACATATATGGAGCGATGATGATATATGTATGACAGGAACCGCTTTACCATATTTACGAATTGACAACAACTTTTTGTTGTACAGCCAATCTATTGCAACTGACCCGTAGAGACAGTAATCTTATGACTCATATTTTCTGATCTTAACACTAATTTGAGCTATCAACACAATAGTTAAACGGCAGCCATTATTTCGGCCTCGTATCCTTGTATTCGTCACGGTTATGGTTACAATTAATTATGTGCAATTACTAACTGCTAGTAAACAATAGCTGTAGTAGCTAAACACGCAATTATAAGGATGATTTAACGTCATAATTATTATGTAACCAGAGTTTCCTAGTAATGGTACTTCCATAGAAGCCTAATGCTTTGCGTGTTAATTCGTTATGTCTAGTTCATAACTATTTTTATAGTGGTGTCAGTATATTCTCATGTTATATGTCAAATTAGGGCAGTGATGGCCTCGAGGTTTAGGCGCGCGGTCGATAATCTCGGCGGTCGCGGGTTCGAACCCCAGGTACACGCCTCTGACTATTCGAAGTTATGTGTGTATTCAAATTGAATTATCACTTGCTTTAACGGTGAAGGAAAACATCGTGATGAAACTTGCACACCTAAAAGTTCTTTGAAATTTCTTAGGTGTGTCACTGTGTAGTCCGCCAACCCGCACTAGGCCAGCGTGGTGGACTATGGCCTAAACCCTCTCAATGGTAGAGGAGACCCGTGCTCAGCAGTGGGCGTTTATGGGTTGATGAAGAAGAAGAAGAAGATATGTCAAATTACTTTTTTTTAACAAAGATTAAAAGCTTGAAGATTATATTGAGAATTTTGAAAGACAAGCTGGGACTTTGAGCTATGGAAGTACCGCCTCAATACCTGGGATACATATAAGAATAGGGTCTTATGTATTAAATGGACAAAACCCATTTCTATGTGGATTAGACGGACTGGCAGAGTCAAAACAGATGCAGGTTGGAACAACATATGTTCGCTTAGTCCTATATCTCCATAAGAATAGGATAATGGGGAGTGAATGTATTTTAAATATAAACTTCGCTTTTTATTGTATCCCACCATATTGTCAATGTCAATTTCCTAAGATAACGTTTCTCGCCCACCAATGAATTGAAATATAAGAATATGAATTGAAATATAATTCAATATCATACTCACAGTTGAAATCATTTGTTAATAGTTTACATTCTACATATTTACTTCATTATATATGCATTTTCCATTGACTCTCAATGCGGTCACTACACCCTCCCGTTGAAGGATCAAATTTCATGTACAAAACCTTCCACCCTATTTAAAACAATAAAACGGCCTTTAACACTGAGTCATGAAGCAGCTGAAACTTCCATTGGCCATACAAGCAGTACGTAATGATTTGAATTGAGAACGCGTGCGCCGGCGCAGCTGAGCCGCATCTGCGCCAGCGCAGCCATTGTCTATGCGCAGTGGAGCGACGCGCCGCTCCTTTACACATCTAAACGACATGGACACGAAGGAAAGCACTGTCTGCTAAAAATATTTTTCACTTTGAAAATAAACATTAGATATTTTGCTAATTGGCTCATAGTTGCCAAGGCATTCATTTTTAGTAACAAAAAACGATCGTATTTGTTTGCAACTATAGAAGGCAAATTGTTTTTGACCAGTTGCGTTAAAGTAACGCTTAATTGTCCTAGAAAGCAAGTTCACTGCTCCCTAATTGTATAATGAATATGAAATTATTTACTTTTTGTTTTCTTCGATTTTGGTTGTTATACAAAGCAGTACCTATCATGGATGATATTTAAATTATTTTTGGCATGAACATAGATTAAATTCGGGTGATATATGTACGTATTATATCCGCAACCGTACCAATTATATATATATACAAAATATATCGCCAATAGATTGGAATGTCGCCGATTTATTATCGTGAGAATCAATTTAACTTTATTGCATAGAATGTGCTCGAGTTAGATCTAATGAGCAGTAATGCGACCTAGTGCGTGCGTAATTGTAGTACTCTACTATTACGTCCATCTAGAGACAGTATTTGTACGTACATGACTAAGTAAAAGCAATGTTTTTAACATGTTTTATTACCAACATTGACATCAGAACAGCTGAAAAAGATTAGAAGAGACATACCAGTATTTTGTATTGGGATGAGTGTAAGTGCGGCCAAGTCCAACATATGATTATTTAAACGTAGGTTTGACACGTTTGAGAGACTTTTCGCTCACACAAACATCCAGACCAGAAACAAATCTTTGTTAAATACATAAACATTTGTCTCGGTGCGGGAATCTCATCTGCGGCTTCTCGTTTCTTATTTTTGTCTGTGCGACGATTGTTCCTGTTACCACTGTACCATTTTCCTCGTCGGTTCTCTCTTCAACATCTAACACGTGGCCGGCCTCGGAGAGTTTTTGACCTTTTAGAATGTTTTGGCCACGTTGTCGATCATTATTCATCATCATCATCATCATATCAGCCATTAGTGGTCCACTGCTGGACATAGGCCTCCCCCAATGACTTCCACCGGGAACGGTCGGAAGCCGCCTGCAGCCAGCGACGTCCCGCGACCTTGACAAGGTCGTCGGACCACCTTGTCGGGGGACGTCCCACGCTGCGCTTGCCAGTACGTGGCCTCCACTGGAGAACTTTCTGGCCCCATCGGCCATCAGTTCTCCGCGCCATGTGGCCGGCCCATTGCCACTTCAACGAGCTAATCCGTTGGGCTATGTCGGTTACTTTAGTTCTCCTACGGATCTCCTCATTTCTGATTCGATCACGTAGGGAAACCCCGAGCATAGCCCTCTCCATAGCTCGTTGAGTGACCCTGAGCCGTCCCATGACGCCTTTAGTGAGAGGCCACGTCTCAGTGCCGTAAGTCATCACTGGTAACACACAACTATTGAAGACTTTTGTCTTCAGGCACTGAGGTATTTTGGACGAGAAGACGTCTCCTAACTTTCCGAACGCTGCCCAACCGAGTTGGATTCGACGATTGACCTCTCTCTCGAAGTTGGACCTGCCTAACCGGACCACTTGTCCCAAATAGACATATTCGTCTACAACTTCGAGAGTCGAGCCCCCAACTGCGATTGGGGTGGGCACAACATGGACATTCGACATGATTTTCGTCTTGTCCATGTTCATTTTAAGACCCACCTGTTGGGAGACTCGATTGAGGTCTTCGAGCATAGTGCTAAGGTCCTCCAGCGATTCTGCCATGACTACAATATCGTCGGCAAACCGAAGGTGTGTGATATACTCGCCGTTGATGTTGATGCCGAATCCTTTCCACTCCAAGAGCTTGAAGGCGTTTTCCAGCGTGGCAGTGAACAGTTTCGGAGATATAACATCTCCCTGTCTCACGCCTCTTTGTAGTGGAATAGCCTTCGTGCTCTGATCTTGTACTCGGACCGACATGGTGGCGTTGCTGTATATGCTTTTCAACACCTCGATGTACCGACAGTCAATGTGGCACCGCTGGAGAGACTCTAGCACCGCCCACGTCTCGATCGAATCAAAGGCTTTCTCATAGTCCACAAACGCTAAACAAAGCGGCAAGTTGTATTCCTCGGTTTTCTGGATAACTTGCCGAAGCGTATGGATGTGGTCTATGGTGCTAAAGCCTTTTCGGAAACCAGCTTGTTCGGGCGGCTGGAAGTCATCAAACCTGCGTTCGAGACGATTTGTGATGACCCTCGAAAACAACTTATAGACATGGCTCAGGAGCGAGATGGGCCTGTAATTCTTCAGCAAGGTGTTGTCACCTTTTTTGAAGAACAGTACCACCACGCTCCTGCTCCATGCCTCTGGCGTTGAGCCCTCGAGGAGAACGGAATTGAAGAGCCTCTGAAGGACTTTAAGTACCGGCGTTCCGCCCGCTTTCAGAAGCTCTGAAGTGATTCCGTCCTCACCCGGCGCCTTGTTGTTCTTAAGTTGTTTCAGGGCCATCTCAATCTCACACAGGCTGATGTCCGGGATATCATCGCTGAAGTGGCGGATCAACTCGGCTCTCGGGTCTTCGGCCGAGCAAACAGCGGGCTTGGCAACCGAGGTGTAAAGCTGTCCGTAGAACCTCTCGATCTCCCTTAAAACCTCTGCCCTCGTCGACACTACGCGGCCGCCCTCCGTCTTCAGCCTAGACAACTGTCTTTGCCCAATAGACAAGTCTCTTGCAAACACTTTGGAGCCTCCGTTCCGCTCTATTGTCTCTTTAATGCTCACAGTATTGTGAGCACGGACATCGTGTCGCAAGGACTTCCAGATCCGTCTATTGAGCTGACGATATGCTTCGGCATCCTCGGAAGACTGCAGCGCCATAGATCGACGTTCGGCCATAAGGTCAAGAGTGTGGACCGAGAGTTTTTGTGGTCTATCTCTACGGCGAGGTCTAAAATGCTTAGATCCCACCGCATGGACAGCTTCTACCAAACCGCTGTTTAACTCGTCCACGGCAAGGTTTTCTTCCAGGCACTCGAAGCGATTTTTCAGCTCGAGTTGAAAGCTCTCGGGGTTTTGGATATGGGCGCGAGTAGGTCGTAGCGTAGACTTCATCAAGCGACGTCTTTCTAATTGGACGTTGATATTCAATGAGCCTCTAACCATTCGGTGATCGCTACCGGTTTTCACCCTGTTGATCACAGAGACATCACTGAATATCCGTCGTTTCGTCGTCAAGATGAAATCTATCTCATTTCTCGTGGAACCATCAGGGCTCAGCCAGGTCCATTTCCTGTGAGGCGGCTTCTGGAAGAAAGAGTTCATCGCAAAGAGCCCCTCTTTCTCCAGGAATTCAGCCAGCCTCTGACCCCTGGGGTTCCGTTGCCCATGTCCAAATTGCCCCACTTTCAACTCCGCATCGCTTCTCATGCCCAACTTTGCGTTAAAGTCTCCCATAACAACATTGAAGTAGGTTTTAGAAGTATGTATGGCCCGACTTATGTCCTCATACATCTCCTCTACTTCTTCATCTGGGTGTGTTGAGGTCGGCGCGTATACCTGTATGACCTTCAACGAATATCTTTTGGATATTCTGAGTATCAGGTACACTACCCTGCTCGACACACTTTCGATGGATACGATGTTGTTAATGAGAGACCTGCGGACGAGAAATCCGACACCTCCTCTGGACTGTTGGTCGTCCCCCCGGTAGAAGAGCAGGTTACCGGACTTGAGGGTTATCGTGTCCTCCCCAATCCTGCGGACTTCCGACAACCCCAGAATGTCCCAGTGTAACCCGCTCAATTCTTCTTCCAGTTCGACAATCTTCTCGTCTGTCCTCAACGTGCGTATGTTGTGTGTTACCAGGGCCAGTCGTCGTCGGGGGTGGTAGCCGGGGCCAACCCGGGGATTCTTAGCACCCCCCGCCCCACCGTTACCATGGCCGCTACCGTAGCCAGGAATAGTGGGGCTGCCGGGGACTGGGGGCCTGGTCCTAGTCTCGATCATGAGGGGGATATTGCCGATACTCGCCACGCTTGGCAGGCGGGTTGGCGAGCGCAGTAGGGGAAGCGCATTGATGACGCTGCTGCCCGTCATCAAGCGGGGGGGAAGGGAATAGTGAATGAGAGAGGAGGCTATGGGAGAGGAAAGTATGGTCTGTAGGAGTGGATACTGCAGTCACGGAAGGGAAAGTTGATAGTGACTGCAGCAGCTCGGGGGCCGAGGTCGCGTACTCGTAGCACCTATTCTAGGGCAGACCATGACCACTAGATAGGAGCATCCCTGACCTAATTATTAATTGATTTAAACCCATATTTTGTCATTTTAATCATGATAGTTACTGCACGTTCCCTTTTTCCTTGATATATTTCTCAATGAACTTAGAGCTCTCTTCTTATATTCTTTTGTCCACAAATATAATTAATAATTACACGCGAAAATATAAGCTATGTACTTAGAAAGACGTTAGAACAAACTATATCTATGACACAGTCAGTAATACTCCATTGCATGTTGAGTTGGCATGTTGTACACCAGTCCTTGAACTTCGTACTCTACCATTTACCAAGTAATGTCGCTATTATTGTTTACTACATGGACATTTCCTGTGATTCTTAGTGTCGTCATCAAAGTAAATCTTATGTAAGTCATCAAACTAAACATCATTAGTCTCGCTACGCTGTTTATTTCACAAAAGACATATTCATTTTCAAGTAAGGTTCGCAAGAATTGTAGGACGACCTGTTTTGTTATACTATTGGTCAATGGCGATTTATAGAGATCATCGAGATTGCTTGTGGTAGGATAATTCTCATTGAAACACAACCAGAAACTAAAGGACATTTTAGCTTACTTCTGTCTAGTGGCAATACTTTCATAGGACCCCTGATACCCAGTTTGCCGTACAAAATATCAACAATGGTTCATTTTTTATAGAAACAAGAAACTAACCATACCATAATGCGATGATAAAAGTAGACATAATGTTTAAGAAAGTCATACACTAATAAACACGCAGGCGTGCGTGCGAACAGATGTTTCTAGAAGACAAGAGCTATGAGCGATGCTTGTAACTGATTCATTGATAGTATATTATATCATGCCAGTGATTACGTGTACAGACTAGAAAGATGTCAATGAAATTGTTGAAAAATTGTTCAAAAGTCGAAGAAAAAATATTCAAGCTATGTCTTCAATGATAATCGTTATTGAAATAATATTTTTATTAAGAGAAAATTTTAGTAAGTGATGTTTAATAAGTAACTGAAATTACTCTGAAATAAGTTTCCTTAATGTTAAAAGTATCAAATCTTTGTTATGCCTCTTTTCTCTACTTGCACAGAGTCACATATTAAAAGACTATCCTTTTGAAAACGCAATCATGGGTTGGTACCTTACCAAATATTTTAACAAACAACACCAAACATTTGACCAAATTCGTTCGTTCGAGGCAATATGGTGTACCCGGTGACCGTAGACATCGTTAAGGTGTGTTCGGTGCGTGACGCAACGCCGCCCAACCGTGACCGATGGCCGAGCCTTACACTCTTTGTTTTATCTCCACATATACCACATAATGTACTACTAAATGTTTAGTAATACGATCAGCCTTGAATTCTGTAGGTAAAGAAGTGAGGAGTTTGAAAATTGATGGACAAGCAGAGGAAGGCAAAAGAGGAGATGTGAAAGAAAACGAGGTTAATGAAGACATGACACCTGATAGAGATGTTTGGAAGGATCAAAACATACTGTTGGGAACAGGGCTAAGGATTGACGAAGGACTGGCGAAATGTACAAGTAACCGTTTCTCGATAGTGGATATTTTGTTAAAAACGCAAGAGGGATCTTTTATAGCACAGGACATGTCAGTAAAATTGCATAATTCCCAACGCATGTCATAACCAATAGCAGCAATACAAAGGAACGTAATTAACTAAAACCACAAAATACCTACTGTTTAGATAAAGCTTTATTATTTATAATTCGTTTTAAATTGCATATTAGTTATTTGCATATCGCCACAACTAACCACGTGAACGAGGATATTTAATATTCCAACATATAATTACTCAGTAATAGTGTAATTAAATCTCACAATACACTGCGCATGCGCACAATACAGATACAATCATGTAATGGCTGCGCGCAACCTCCGAAACCATGCTTTAAGACGTAGTTAATTCAATTAGTTTAATTAATTTATTATGTGGCAATTGACCTTCATGGGTTGAGAAGATTCGCTCGCAGTTTGTAAACAATGGTATAATAAGAAGGGTATGGATTGTTCTGGAAAACCCATCTGGGAGGTCAGAATGAAGGAGGTTACTGACCTTGCAGTAAAGTGGAATTCAGACAATGCATTTCAAAGTCACATGAATCAATGCTAGTGTCCTGAAAAAGTACCGTTTGTGTGTACCGGACAATTTTTTGCCACCACGCTTGCATAGTACGAGTAGTCGGCTACACACCTAAGAAATGCCAAGAATTTCTTAGTGTGCAGGTTTCATCACGATGTTCTCCTTCTTCGTTAAAGTACCTGATAATTAATTGTCAGAGGTGTGCCTAGGATTTGAACCCGCGACAACCTCAAGACCATCAGGCTTTATACTGTTACCTGCAAGCTTATTTGCCAAACAAATGCAAAAACAAGGTGTCGAATCGGCTGGGAGTTAGGTTAAATAAGTGGTATGACGTATTTTGAAGCAAAAACACAGTATATTTGGTATTTTTTGCGCGTTGACGCACGGTACAGTGGCTTATTGTATGCTTAAATTATGGTCGGGGACCTAAGTGCTCTTAGTCATCTTGGTGCCAAGTTGCTAAGTTTGAAATGCTACTTGTAAAACCTTTAAAGTTTACGTTTAAATGTGAAATCATTCTTTATGAAGTATGATTAATATTACAATTTATATTTACTTTATCTAAAAATTCAGACTTTTAAATTAAGTTCGGCAAAATGACGACATGTAAAACGAAACGAAACGACAGTCCCCAACAAACTAAGCACTTATCCTGACTATTGTCATGACTAGAATGGAAGATGATCCCGAAACACCAACAGAAAGAAATTAGGCAGGAATTTAAAAAGGTGTAGGTATTCAATAATGATCTCTTTTTAACAGCCTTGTGTCTCAATACAAAAGCAGACTATATAACCGTTATCAAACCTCGCAACCATAAAAAGGCAAACGAGCACTCAACACTTACACAAACTGTTTATTCTTTGGCAATGTGTAAAATATTCGACTAGACCATTCATATATATAAAAGATTTTAGCACAAGTAATGCGTTAGCCATCAGTCTATTAACACAATACATTGGTATACGCGACGCTAAGTAATTGTACAGAACAGCGTTAACTTGCAGCGAAGGGCCGCGCCCACGTCCGTCCTAATTGAAGACTATTGCCTACGTACTTTTGCCTTCCAGTACCACATATGTATTAGTAATATTTGCTATAGTTTGATACAAAAGACAAGCTGACTATAGGATCTGGGAGGTCTCTACACGCAAAAGTTCTTGTGGTCGTCAGGGTTAACAGGGTTGAATGTAAAATTCGTTATTGGCGAGAACATTAATAACAGCTAATTAAAAACCTTCTTATTTCTGAAATAATACCACCACATAACTAGAACACTTTATATTTCGTTATAGGTTACGCTACTTCGATATACGAGGCATCCCAGTATTTAATCCTAATAAATATTTAATTTTATCCAAATTCTATTGCGTTACAACATCAAACTTTACATCATTAAAACGCTTCCAAATGTGTTAAAGAATAAACTATCCCAACATAAAACTAAATAAAACCATTTGGGAACAAAACCAATAATCTCAGACGAAACTTCAAAGTGTACGCGGAAACGGTAAAAGCGATGCTACAAATACTCCGAAATTATAGATTTACAGTGGAACTCGATATTTGGAGCAAAACATCCTGCGTTGCACGCCGAGGTGCTCTCGATTTGTACCTGTATCGATTATAATCGATTCGTCATCGATATGTTACTCACATCTCTTATTTTATACTGCATAGTACCTGCTGTGAATAAACTGATACCCACAAGTGTAATGCGGTTATCTTGTCTACATCTTACAACTTCCAAATTGCACGCACTCTTTAACCTGAATTAATCACTACTGTGACAGTCCTATGTCCATACATGACCGAACGACTATTATTAGCTAGACGAAGCTATTTACTTAATCATCTATTCGCAAGTACATCTACCACCGCACACAATATTTAAACCTGTCATTCTGGTATTATTTAAGCATTAAAGGAGAAACTCCAGAAAATCAGCGTGGTATATTAAAAACTAGACAGAAACGTATAAAATACTTAAGCCCAACAATAAACAGTATACAGCTGAATGAAAAATCATATAATAACTGTTTATTTACGCAAACGTACATACGTTTCAACCTTGGAGACGCAAAGGCATAGCAATTTAAGATAAACATTTAATTCATGTTTGTTTATACAACAATAAATTCATCACCGTCGGATGATGTCATAAATTGTTGCCTAAACACATATTAACGACGCGTACCAAATAATTTGGTCGTGCGAACATCGTTATTAGATATTGTTTATACCACGACCTACTTCTAAGGACCTACATACGGTTGAGACAATGGATAAACAATTATACAATTCATCAAATCAATCGCTGAGCTTTGTTTAATGGATGATATCAAAGATATTCTACATAAACCAAACGAATTTTTGAACCCTTGTTAATTTGACAATGGCCCGCCCCGTTACATAGGACTGCCTCATGGTCTCGCGGTGCAAGTATGTGCTATACGATCTAGAGGTCCAGGATTCGAGTCCCGGGTAGGGTAGAGTGTTATTGGATTTTTCCATTAGAATATTTTCAGTAGCAGCACGGAGTCTGGTAATGTGCTCGAAAAATGGCAATAGACTCGCACCCTATTACGTGGGACTGATACATGTCTGGCAAAATTTGGGTGTAGAAATGCACCTCTGCCTAGCCCTTTGGGAAATACACCTGTGTGAAATTATGTATTTATGTATGATTTCGTAATTGTAAGGTTTCGTATGTGTGTACAATACAACGTATCTAATATAACACTCTTTATCTCCGAAAAAAACCGCGGGACACATCAATACAGCCATAAATAAATATTGTTTACTCGTAAAGGTGTAAAACATAGGACAATGTTCCCATAGCGTTTCGTGCGTAACTAATTTGTATCCATACCAAAATGTAATCGCCGGTCGTTAACTACACTCGCGGCGTCTAACAGCGCTGTTAACTTATTTTTGAATTTATCTAGTTTTTTATAACATAAATGTATAACTGCACATAAAATTCGAATGTTGATGCTGTTCCTTCGATGTCAAACATAATTTTCAAATATTTGTCTATTTGTATTTCGACTACCAGCATTCAGAATTATTGGATCACACAATTTGTTTGGATGGAAATAAACCGTCCCCTAATGTTTCCTAGTCTGTCACGTAACTATTATTTAAAAATATCTGTAAATTCTAAGGCCTCTAGTCTTTGTCTTAGACATCCCACATCCTGACATAGGCCTTCTCTCCTTTTAAGTGGGACTAGGCCCTAGTCCACCAAACTAGACCATAACGAATTTGTAGAGGCTACTTACCAAAACATGATATATAATATTTTGCTTGTCTTTTACTATAATAGTAATACTGCAGAACAGTTCAGTATACAACTTCAAAAGTGTCTGATTTGAAACCCGCAACCGACGAAATCATATCTCAGTAGGCACAGCGTGTAATAAAATTAAATAGTAGGCTGTCGAACGCATCAGCTGTATCAAAGCGTCTGATATTTGAAATACGACAACATCGTTTGTAACAGGAGCCTTCGGAATCCGCGCTCTTTCCTAATTGCTCTGAAAATAGAGCGATGCGCGTGCGCAGACTGCTCTTCAACCACCTGGAACGCTGTGACCATTATTTGTGCTGTATCTGGGATAGTGAATAATTTAGTAATAAATATATCGTTTCTTATAATTGCGAATAGCATCGGTAAAGATGATATGATATAAATCGGTCTTTTGTTTGACGAATAGAGATGGGTTTTGATAAGCTATTGTATGACACCTAGCAAAGTTTTTATAGAAAAAAAGGACTGTATTTAGAATGTCATTTTTTATAAGACATCGAGAAAAGATTTAACATTTTATTATAACGATAACTACACGAAAAGGTATGTTATAGTGCATCAACTACAAGCAAATGTTTTTCTTTTCCATATTCCCAGCCCATCCATATATATTTTGACAGCCCCGTGGCGCAGTTGGCTAGACACCAACTTGCGAAACGAGCGGCCGCGGGTTCGATCCCCGCACCGAGACAAATGATTGTGTGATCCACAAATATTTGTTTCGGGTCTGGGTGTTTGTGAGACCGAAAAAGTCTCTCGTAGTTTCTGATACCCACGACACAAGACTGTTGGGTGTGTTTAATTTATTTATTCCTATCATCCTGTGGGGACCTCTACAAGACCAAAGACATAAACACAGAAAAATCTGTAATATTAGTAAGACACCCTTCCCTGTCGGATGTGCAGGAAACAATAAACTAATAATATTTCACGGAGCACCCCCAGCCACGCTCGCACGTCCAAAACTCATATTAACTGAGTTTTAACGCTCTTGTTACAAGTAATGGCGGTATTTCGGGACTTTACACGCGTGCGCACGCCTGACACTTCATATTTAACAGTAATTGACGGCTATGTCATAATGGATAGGGGTTAGACGATTGGGTTCGTTTAAGTACGTTTGGCTCCACTGGGTCGCTTTGACAAGAACTCCCAGCACGAAACGATGAAGGATGTTGAGTCCGAACTTTTTGTTCGATTGATTTGTATGTAGAACGACCACACATATCCCATGTCTAGACCAAAAACAAGTAGCTGTAAAACACTTAAAAGATCTGATCCATGTAGGTACATATATTTTGCATCGACTTGGTATACATAATGTACACAACTCCCCAGCTATTCTTTATGTCCCGCTGATATATTTCCTAACTCCGTTTTGCTACCAATACTTTTCCGATGGATCAGCTTTAATCATCCGACCCGGACCTCTATCTACCGCACGACACAAATGCTGCGGCGCTAATGAAGTTTGTTTTTAATTATTTTAAGGTTTATCTAAAAGGTAATGACCAAAATTGATATAAGCGGAAAGATTAAGACCGTGTAATGTATGCAAGAGTACCTAATTCCATGCGTTAAGAATTCGTGTTGGTAATAATTAATTCGTCAACTACGGAATAGTTTATATTTCCTGTCAATAAAAGCGCCGAAGCGGACGCGACGGACGCTCTCACATCTATCCACTATTACTATTTCATCCACGTTGTTGTATCGCTTGAATATTAATATAGATTAATGCCACTTCTTAAGGAAGCCTTCGTTTTGG
This sequence comes from Cephonodes hylas, assembly GCA_030295005.1. Classification (NCBI taxonomy): domain Eukaryota; kingdom Metazoa; phylum Arthropoda; class Insecta; order Lepidoptera; family Sphingidae; genus Cephonodes; species Cephonodes hylas. Next base: position 14,758,988 of record AP025364.1, read on the forward strand.
TTGAAATATCAGATTTAAAACGTTTACTTATTAAAAAAAAATTCTGGGCTCCATTTCATTTATTTGGAAAAAAGTTGTTAAAAATAAATAATACACCTAACAGTCACCCCAAAGATACAAGTCTTTGTCATGGGTATCAGACACTAAGAGAGACTTTTCGGTCTCACAAACATTTAGACCCGTAACAAATTGTGGACCACACAAACGCTAGTCTCGGTGCGGTGATCGAACCCGCGGGTTCTCGTTTCGCAATCTGGTATATGGCCTACTACGTCACGGGTCTGTCAAATATCATCACTTAAACCAGTACAATAAACAAACATAATAAAATGTCTTCAAATTATTATTTTATTTACATATTAAGCATATATTAAAGTTCGTTATTATTAAATTCTTTTAAGATAATATAAATATTATATTGAATTATGCAAATGATTTAGAATATTTGATTTCATTCTAATAGTGAACACCCTACATAAACAGTAAAACAGTAGCCCAAGGAATTGTGTCACGTTCCTGGAGCTGTGTTACTTACATACATCCTGCCTCAAGCTTACTGTTACTGCCTATTGTATCGACCGTTGGCATCTTTAGTCGATAGTTATAATACTTCTAGTTGTACCATCAAGCGTCAGTTCAGTCTTTCCACCAGGTTATATTCATAAACCCCGACAGACTTCGCGCTTAGCTCTCACTCAATAGTATTGTCAAACCGATTCAAATCGAGACCATTTGCCTCTTTCTTGTCAAGATTTTGTGTGGTTATAATATTATCAATCACATTACAATAACCTCTAGAGCTATATAGGTAATGTTTTTGACTTGTAAAGTGTTTAAAAATACCTTACTTATTGATAACACTATTTGGACACATGTATCTTTTAAATTTGTCTGTGCCATTTCTAAACATAAAATGTCTACCAATACGCACTAATCCAGCGTAGTTGTTCAACGCCTAATACTTTTTAAATATACATGAGAACTTTTTTCATCACTGGTATTTACACATGTTATGGAAACCATACTACCACAATATCACGTAAATTAGACCATACTAACCAACAATCCGAAAAAGCCTTACACAATTACGTATAAACACGTTTAATTTGTTTAAAACCATACCGTGAGAACGTCGCACTATGGCTTCGGAGTTGAGACCGCCGATGACCACGGGGTCGGAGGTTCCGCGATGTTCGCGAAAGGTGCGAATACGTTTTAAAGAAACCCTTGAAGAAGAGGGTTGTGGTTGAAACATAAAGGGTATTAGAAGTGTCGGAAACAAATGTACCATGCTAATCCGTCCGGGGTGGGTTACAGTCACTCTATATGCGCTTTCCAGTGGAGAACCGGTGCTTCTAGGGCATACTTTCCACCTCTGACATGGACAACGGAATCGTACGGCTTTCGACAAGGAAGGAGGGACAACTTGAAGCTCTATTTGGACTTTAAGTACATTAACGTAACGTGCGTATCGGAAACGAAATATCTTTGTTTCTGTTTGATTTTTTTTTCTTTCTTCTACAACTCTAGACTTTAAGAAACTTCATGTATTTTAAAAATAAAATGATTTTTATCGTCCTGTAAACCAGTTTATATAATGCATGTTTATGTTTCTTAAATATGCATGTTTTACATTACAATTTTATTGAAGTTTATAGGTATGAAGCAGCACAAAACCAAATCAGTTTCACCCTAAAACCTCAAAACATACTTTGCAACACCCAACCTCCAACCCTTCCACCGATTTCACTTCAGTTCTCGGCCGGTCTCTGCGACCCATCGAGCCATCTGATGACTGTAACCCACACCGCGGTAGGATGGCGTATCGCGTGTCGGCCGTGGGTCCGTCACAGCCCCATTGGCCGACTGTGCGTGGCTCCCACAGGTGTTGCCCGACTTGACCATGCGACGCGACTAAAGAATGTTCCACACTGCACTACTGATTATGTATTATGCTTCGAAAACTAATGCGAGTCCTAGGCTCCGACAACAAGAGACATTTAGGTCTACCTTGATCTGTTTCTCCCCATGAGATGGCGCAAAGTATGCAGAGATCCTCGATTTTATCCCTCAAATGTCTCTTCGGCCATTCTACTCGTTAAATATCAAATAAGTTTAACAAATGGATATTTTTTTCCCCTAAGTAATTTATAGATTAAGTAGTATTTTTTAAATTTTATTATAATGAAAATATTGAATGACACGCTAATATTGAAAAGGCGACTATTAAGAATTAAAGAAAGTGAAGTGAAGTGAGATAGATCCTCCCTAACATGAGAATCCGCTAACCCGTTGTTAATCATATATGACGACAAATTTAAACTCAAATGATATCTACTTTAAACCCTCAGAAGTAGTAGGATCTAATAACGCAGGTACATATGAATCGAACCTTTTCCCGGGAACTGTTGGTGGATCGCAGGCTGCGGTTTGCACTTGTCTCTTACGGGATACGGACCTTGTGCTTTTGTTGCATTCTCTACAAGCACTTCTCGATCGAACTATTGTCCCTTCTAGTATCGCAGCTTCCAAAATGTGTTTGAAGAATGAAAATAGAAAGTTACAAGCGATTTCTTTATGAGAATAATGACAATTTTAAATTGATTATAATGGTCTTTGTAAGGGTTTTACTGCGGCTATTTTTTTACATTGAGAGGTTCTAGAAACTCCTTATGTAATTAATAATGTAAGTAAGTAAAAAAAAACAATAAATAAATAGGTATAATAATTTACTTTACGCTTATTTAAAGTGATTAAATTTCAACCTCCGCACGGTTTACGTATTCTTAAATATTATCCTTATACATACATTTCGAATCTATTATAATAATTGTTTAGTATTTTTTTTGTTTTATTGCGTCAGACTTCAATGCAATTCTATCTCACCCAAACAATGGTAATAGTATAATAATTTCGAAATTCTTTAAAAAACTCCCCAACATTTTAACATCTCATATTTAAAATAAACTATGTATTTTTTTTTAGAAAGACGCAAAACAGAGTCCCGTCTAAGAAAAAAGCCAACCAAAACTTTCTTGAGAACAATATGACTTTCTAAACAATACAATTAGCGCGTTAATTAAAAAAACCTCCGGTTTGGAAACAAAACATTAGCCGGTGCAATTTACTTTATCTTCCCATAGAACAATGGGCGCATAGACAAAGCTGCTACCCATAGACAAGGTTAAACAGGACAAAACGTTGCTTCTTGCATCTATTAACATTTTTATCTAGAGACTTAAATTGATACAAAAACAAGATAAAACCAATTTGCTGAATTCAATGTAGATAGTACATACCCAATTCATTAAAATTCAGTGGTTTCAGATTTTAAGGGTAACTAACAGATATCTCTTTAGGTCCATTAAAATTTCACTACTCTCCAAAATATGCTTTTGCAGTAGCTAACAGCTGGTAGTAACTATTCTTAGCAAAAACCCGCTCAATGATAGAGGAGGCCCGTGCCCAGAAGTAGAACATTTAAGGGCTGATGAAAATTCTCAGCATCAAAAATTAAGGTTAAAACCTGTATCTTTAAACACAATCTCACTTCAATATTGGTGAAGACCTTCAGTTACACAAATAGCTGAGCACAGAGCACACTTGATCGACAAATTATCCTTGTATCTGGTTTCACGCCCTTGAGAATATAATGTTGCATATAGCACCTCTTAGCTTGGAATCAATCCGGCCCTCTCTTACACGATTGGATAACATTAAGGAGTACCCAAGGCTTATTACCTCAATGGGCAGCTTAGCGTCGCGTAATACATCCAAATGTATCAGATTTAATCCAGTTAAGGACACCGAATCAATTTAATTGACTCAATTTTTTAGATATGTCCGCCAAGCCGCTATAGGCTGGCGTGGTGGACTAAAGCCTACACCCTCTCAGTTGTAGAGGAAACCCGTACCCAGCCGCGGGACGTATAAGGGCTGATGATGATAAGGGTACAGTTTTGTTGGACGTGAACAATTTGTCAAGGTTTCGGAACCAAAGTTCTTTCTCCACGTAAATAATAAGAATAAAGGTTATTTAGATATTATTTATTTGCATTTGATGTATAATAATAATCTCGTTAAAAATTAATTACAAGCGACGATTTTTGTGCTCATCTAAGCGTAAAATATTTTACACGCACTAAACAAAATAAAATAAATTACATATAATCAAACGAATTAAGTCTTTTTAAAAACGTCATATTAAGACAAATTGAGTACGTTATACTAGACTAAAAGTCAAGTCAATTGCCTTTTAATTCACACAATTTTTTTTCTTACTTTCTTTTTTGATAGCACATAATTCAACTGTGTTTGGACCTTCTTCCATAGAAGCTCAAAAGCCCTGTTTTCCTTTGACATACCTATAAATAGCAATATCCTGACCCCACAATAAATAATTACAAATTAACCAATACACAATTAACGTGTAAGACTTTTGTGCTTCTAAAGTGAACTTCAAGACCTACATTTCCCATAGAATAAAAAATTCTAATCCGAACACCATCTCGTTGACAATACGATGTCTCCAACGGGATACGGAGATTAAAACGATCATTAATTTCCAATAGGTTAGGCAAAAACTCGTGCAAGATACCACGGAATGCAGTGTAAAAAGTGTGGTGTGATAAAAAATGCCCAAACGCAGGGACACGGCTGCAGGTTGGTAGCGCGGACACGGCCTTGCGAGGTCGCATACTTACTGGGTTAGTTACACCGAAATTCGTGAACGAATGTAATATCAACGAAGTAAATGAGCTACAGTATGTAATTTTGAAAAGGGTTTTTTATAAAATCGCTCTCATTATATCGACGAAGGACATAAGTTGATAACGTTGACAAGAGCTTTAGAAATTGCTTTGATATTGGATTAACATAGAAAGGAATAGTTAATTATTTGATATACATGGTAGGTAACCATGAAAAATATTCCAGGGTCTCATTGCTTGCATGGTGACAAATATTTAAGTAATTTAAATTAAATGGGATTAAAATGTTTCTTTGAGCGGAAACTTATTGCAATGCTCATAGGTAAATGTTGTTTGTATTTATTTTATTTATTTAATGTGCTTGCTTATGTGCCTATTTATTAAAGGTGCTTCATACCTATAAAGTATCAAGGGTAAAAAATAAATATTACGCATCGGTGTAAAACCGCTCACAGTTCGTAGTATCGCGTATCGGAACCGGTCGGCGTCGGCCCGCGACCGCTCATTATAACTGTGGGCCACTCACTACTGAGTACTGACTCCCTTGCGCAACCCGCTCGTTAATCATATCACTAGTTTTATATCCGTCTAATTTATACAACCATTTGTATTTGCGGAATACTATTTGTGTATGACGATCGGAAACTGAAATTGTGGCACGTGTCAATTTTGGGATTGCGTATTCTTGAGTAGTTTTATAGAGGTCTCTATGATGACGTGTGGACTGAGAAAGGTTCAATATTATTTCTTCTACATACATTCCTATCTGGTATAAATATATCTGGCATATATTATATCTAATAATAAAATAGGCTCGAACTGCGACGTTCGTAGAATCAACATTTTTACGACTATCCACATATCTCTACGTGTTACCCTCCAGTCGAGCGTTGAGTCCTAAACGAATTGAGAAGCGAAAAGCATTGTTTTTTTGTTCGATTAATTTATAGTTTCTACAAGTATAAAGCTTATCCTATGAAAAATTGATTGTGTGTGTATTTATTTAGATGAAATTTTACCCAACATCTCGTTTTTTCCTTTAAGAGGAGAGTACTTACATAAAGAGCGAGTTGAAGGTGATAAGTTGCAATGAAAGACTATAATATTTATTTCATTAATGACTGAAACGGCTGGTACCCGTAAACAGTGTTCAAAAACATCTCACAAACAACTGGGTCGGACTGCTAACTACATTATAATTGTTCAATTCACATATCATCTAATGTAGTTATATGATATCACAATTTTACAACAGGCTGGCATTTGGTTGCTTCAACTCTGATAGGTTACAGTTACATAACGAATGCAACCAGAAACTATAAGGCCAACCGTGGATAATTCGTCCATATTCCACTTACGAATAATCAGTTTGAGCAACACTATCGTAACATTGTAAAAAAGGAGGAAGCTGCAAAGTACTACTAGAACTTGGAGTAAGTGGTTCTGTATCCAAATTATTATTATTAATATCAATCTCCTTAATATATGTTATTTTTTAATATATTTACCCCCAATAAGTAATTTTTGATACCTCTCTGAAAACAAAACAATAAATGGTACCTAATAGATCATTTTTTAAAAACGACGTGGAGGTATGTTGTTGCGATTAGTTAGTCAAAAGCATTACTACGCGCAAATATTGTTTATTGTATTTTATCGAATCTATGGATGCGTAAGGTGTAACCTGTATAGTGACAGAAAAGTTTGTTAATCTTTTATATCAGTCTATGTTCATTGGTAAAAAAGTCAATGAAAAATATGCACCTAAAATTGACACATGTATTTCAGTGCTAAACTCAGTACTTCTTAGTAAAGTAGTAATAACTTATATGTATGTATGTTATGAAAAACTATAGCAGACTTCTCGATCTTACAAATACCCAAACTTGCAACAAATATTTCAATGTCTCACAACTGTTTTACTTTACACTTCGCAGACTGGTTTTTAACTAACCACGTTATTTCAAAAAGAAATAATTAATTATAGCATTTAAATAAAGCATTTTACCTCAGTTATTAAATATCCGAGACCACAAAGTTAGATAAGATGAAACACCGAATATCAAAGTGGGTTTCCCTACGCCGCGCCGTTTGGGCAAGGAACTCAAAGCAAGTAGTTATTATGTTATGATAGATGCTAGTTCAGCGGATATCAGTAGTTAGAACATTATCTGTGTTACATCACTGTTACATTTCTTCTTGTTACGTGTGCTGTTACAAAATAGGTCTGTATCAATAATAAGAATGACTATATCGTCTGCTTGACAGCTTTTTAGAACGAATCCTGAATAATGAAATTAATCTTAATAACAAACGGACTGAAAATGTATTTAAATGTTTCCAATGATGTACAAGCTCTCACGGTTGTGTCACCAAAAAGGTATTTGTTTGGGGTCTGGGTGTTTGTGAGACCGAAAAAGTGTCTCGTGTGGGGTCAGAGCTATGTATGTGACTGTTGGGTGTATTTATTTATTATTATTATTTATTACTGTAAGTTTCGCCAATTTTATTTCATTTATTCGTAATTTTAAGTACCACGAAATAGAAGCCGAGCTTATTGTCGTTTATCGAGCCCATCTCCGCTTCACATACACATATTAAGTACTTTTAAATCTCACCAACAATAGCTTTACATCATGTTTATTTTCTATCGTACACATCTATTACCCACGTATCTTCTAATCAAAGGCTTTCACCTAAAAACCTATTTATTTTTTCCACCTACAACAAAGTTAACCTTTACTCAATTATAAACCTTGTATAATTAAGTTATGGTCGATTATAAAGGTATAAGATCACGTAATTTCCGTTGTATAATGATAGAACGGATTGTGCACGTGGCGCAGTGATAAAGGGTCTGAACCCACGCTCCTTCGTGCGAAAGCGATACGCGTGGGCTAGGATCGACACAGATCGATAGCGCTCAGCTTTCTGTCTTTAATTGTAGAATCTTCGGTTGAACTGTAACTTTAAATAGATTGATTTGGACTTTGAAGAATCTGGAAGAAAATTCTACGCTTCTTGGTGTTTTTGCCATACCTATCAATGGAATCAAACCTAACACCTCGAATATTACGGTTAATTTGATATACCCGTAGATATTATCTTCTGGCTTTTCTGACACATCGATTACAAAAAATCGTTAAATCAAATCGTAACGAGCATTTTCAATTAATCATCAAATGAGTCTCAAATACCTTCGAAGACGCATTTCCTCAAAATGCTAGCTAATTGTTCTTTTTTATTTATTTTTCGAGGAGAAAGCTCTACCTCCCACCAGTCCTCAGAGAAGGAGGCAGTAGGCGTATGTCGGGGACCCAATTGTTCTACTACGAGTATAATTTGCTTCCAATATCAACTAAACCATTTATTTAATCTTAACCAAAATACTTATGTCTGACAAGAGATTTCCAATTAAGTTTTGCGCAATTTTATTACCTCAGTAATACCAAAAACATATCTACTGATAATAAACAATTCGAACGTATTGCGGGGGCTAGTGAAAACGACGGACGGCATAAAATGTGTATCTGGGTCCGCTCTCGCGAATTATTTCCTTGTTTCTGCAACGAGTGTTAGAAAGTGCAGAACTAAATCACAACCAGCTAGATCCTGTCTCAGAGAATACTAAATTACTAACTGTCTTGGGAGAAACTGACGTAACCGATAAATAAATCGTTCTAAACACTTAACTACCACCCTGATTTTAAACACTGATCAAAGTTAGTTAAATATTTGCAGATAAATATCGCAATTATATCTTGTCAATTAATATACCATTTAAATTATATTTAAAAATCATCTGTCTCCAGCATAACAATTAATATTAGAAAGTAGTTTTCATAATTATTTGATTATTGTTTATGGACACACACGTCAGCTCGTCTGAACTTCTTGCCTTAGATTTCATTTTAACACTATATATTTAATATATATATTTTTTTTTTTTTTTTTTTTTTTTTTTTTTATTATAAGAAAGGAGGCAAACGAGCAAGTGAGCCACCTGATGTTAAGTGATCAACACTGCCCATGGACACCCACAATGCCAGAGGAATCATTGATGCGTTGCCGACCTTTAAGGAATTTATAGGCTCTTTTCTTTTCTTTTCTATTTTTTAAAACTATTGCTTTATAGGCCAGTTTATTTATGTATTTGTGTTTCTGTCTATATGTATTACATTAGAATTTAGAAGTAATGAATATCGGTCAGTGGTTACGGCGGGCGCACTGCCTGATGGTAGATACGGCATTGTTCAACGGAAGGTCGCGTCTCGCGTGGGAATCACCTCCTTCCGCGTTTTGTCTACTGCGCACAAACAAGTAGCGGTTTAAGAAGCGGTATACTCGGCACCTTTATTATTTTTCTAAAGCGAAAAAAATATGTAAAAAAATCAGCAATAATCCAGCAATCGCAGTTTGCAGCATCGCTCTTTGAGTTTTTAAGCGACGTAGCTATGAAAGGATCATTGGTGTAATTATTTTAATTATAGCTAGAAATTATGTTAAGTTTCGTAACTTAATTAATTTTTCTAGACTCACTTTTCCTACATTCATGGAAAATTTAAGCCAATACTTTTTAGATAATGTATATTATTACCTATAGTAAGCAGTTTTTACCAAACCACATATAATCAATCTTATATCAATAAAAGAACAGGTCATGAGACCATAAAACGCATTTCCGCGACTCGCTTACACTCTGACCGATGTCTATGAACATATGTAGGGTAATGTGCAGAAGTAATGAGTTCAACAAATTAAGTTTCGCGCCGGGTCAGAAACTGTAAGTGTTAAATGCCTCACAAATTGTGTCCTACCGTTATACAACCCTATTGTGGCTTCCGATGAAACAATGGTAGTTTTTGTTATTTTCCCGCCTTTAATTTATTATAGTAGCTACCAAACGCAATCCGAATGTACGAAAAAATATAAAATCATAAATTAATACAGCCAACCCGCACGAGGCCAAGGTGATAAACAAAAACCTAAACCCGTCCTTTGCAGTGGGACGTATATATAAGATGATAATGATAATTATATTGAAAGTAAAATTATGACATTTTCTTATGATTTTTTTAAGCAATAAGTATATAGGTTCTAAGGAATTTCTTAGGTGTGTAGTCCGCCAACCCGCACTAGGCCAGCGTGGTGGACTATAGCCTAAACCCTCTCAATGGTAGAGGAGACCGTGCTCAGCAGTGGGCGTATATGGGTTGATGGAAGAAGTATATAGGTATATCATCTTTTGTATCAGTAGTAAACATTGTATAAAACTGATCGGCCTATTTTATCAAAATTAGCAGTATAAATTGAGAACTCTTGGTTCATAAAATCTTGCTATTATTGGTACATTTCCAATCTATGGGAAAATGCAAAAGATTGCTCAGTATATCCAAGAAGCGATTGCCACATGACCGTTAGCAGTAAACAAAGGCTAATAGCATCGAGTTGCTTCTCTTGAAACGGATGACTAGTGTGGGAGCGGTGTCGGGTTCGACTCCCGCGCCGTGCACTCAATTACATAAGATAATCATGAAACAGTACACTTTATGATAATGTAAGATGGTATTGGATTACTCGTAATTTGCGAATCTTGAGTAAACAAATAATTAGCTGCCGTGGCGCTGTAGATAAGATGCAAGCGTCAACTCTGCTTTCAGTATATTATATTGGGTATACTCGATCATTCGTTCTACTGTCTATTTCTTGATCTGTTTTAGTTAGAGTAAATCTCTGCAGTTACACGACCAGCTAACCTGAACTTCTCTATAGTGCAACTTACGACAAGGAGAGGATGCTGTTGCCAAAACTTTTCACTACCAATCTAAGGGTAACCATCAGTCAGTAACAAGTCTATTAATCTATATTACTGCATTTTAATATTAAATATTTGTTGTTATTTATCTTCTAAGTACGTTTTCATATTCAACATTTGATCTTAACAATCTAACCCTCTTAATGGTGGAGAAGGCCTGTGCCCAGCAGTGGGGCCTTAAAGAGAGGATGACGTTTGGTTTTATATATCTTCTATATTTAAGCGTTTAAGGAATCAATTCACCACATGATTCGAATAATTGTTTTTGTGGATTTTTCTTAGCCTCTACTAATGTAACAAGATTTCCAGATTTGGACAAAAATAATTTGTCAATATTGACCTTTGGAAAAGTAATAGGAAGACATATGGTAGCCAAATCTGCATAGATTACAAAACATTACCCAAAACGGATGTGGAGGCAGTTTTGGGTATTTGTGCCTTATGCGGCGTCACTGTGGGTGGATACCCACGCTGACCTTGCACGTGATAAAATAATTAATTTACGATATTACACACTTGTTTATGTTTACTACATGACTATAGTGAAAAATAAAAAGCATAGATCGTTCGTGACGCGGTATAATTTGGTACCCACTTAAGAATTTAGAAAGAGAAGTTCAGTTGACGAGCCTGTAGCCATTGAGATATTATTACTACGTAAGTAATATTAGCTCAATGCCTGTAGCCGCCTTTGTTTCCTCTCTCAGTGCTAGTACTGAGAATACCCTGATGAAAAAACTCTTTTAACATTTTATCTAGCCCAGCTATCTAAATCGGTACCTCTGGATCGTATTCTGCTGATTAATTCAATGATAACCTTAAATTATTCTTTCATCAACCCATATACGCCCACTGCTGAGCACGGGTCTCTTCTACCATTGAGAGAGTTTAGGCCATAGTCCACCACGCTGGCCTAGTGCGGGTTGGCGGACTACACATCTAAGAAATTCCTAAGAACTCTTAGGTGTGCAGGTTTCATCACGATGTTTTTCTTCACCGTTAAAGCAAGTGATAATTCAATTTGAATACACACATAACACATAATTTTTATATGAAAAATTATTCGACACATTTTTAACTCACATTCCTTTGAAAAGCGACAGGCGTATGAGCAATGCTAAGTTTATATATCCTACATGGTACACAAAAGAAATAATACATTATATAAAACTTAAATATTTTAATTTAAAAAAATTCAAGTCGAATAAACTGGAATTTAACCGCCAACTATACCGATACTATAGAACTAAAGTCAAGGAACTAATACGTGCTGCCTACAAAACATACATGGAAAATTTGGCGAATGACATTTACCGAGACCCTCGCAATTTTTGGAAATATGTTAAAGATAAAAGGAAGAGTAGAGTTACCGATAAGGAATTTATGTTCAATAATGAAGTAATTTCAGGACAAGTAGCAGTAGACAAATTTGCAGAATATTTCAGCTCAGTTTTTCAGAATGAAACTCCAAAACTGGACGCTAATTTTACCGAAAAAAATACAAAAGAGCTGGACAGTATGTTGCAGATAGGGTTTGGGCAGATCACTCAGGCCGACATAAAGCTTGCAGTCAGACGCCTTAAAGTCTCTTCAGCTGTAGGACCAGACTCCATACCCACGTACATTGTTAAGGATTGCATAGGTGCCCTGGAGAAGCCTTTACTACACATATTTAATCTTTCCATAAATTGTGGTGTATATCCAGAAAGGTGGAAAGTAACAAGAGTTACACCAATCCAAAAAAACAGTTCTTCAACCGATATAACAAACTACAGACCTATAGCAATTCTATCCGTATTTGCTAAATTATTTGAAACTATCATTAATTGTAATATAACTCGGCAGATTAAATGTCGGCTGGATGAATCTCAGCATGGTTTTAGATCAGCAAGATCAACTTTAACCAACCACATAGCATTCATAGACTATGTGACTGCCAATATGTCCGGTGGCCATCAAGTTGACTGCGCATATTTCGATTTCAAAAAAGCGTTCGATCTAGTTGATAACGATATCTTACTCTTGAAGTTATCATCTGTAGGATTTTGTCCAAAACTTATAAATTTCTTCGCTAACTATCTCAAAGATAGAAAACAATACGTACAGTTAAATAACTATCGATCAAATCATTATTTCACGCGTTCGGGTGTAAGTCAAGGCAGCACTCTAGGCCCTACTCAATTCTTAATTATGATAAATGATCTTCCTAGAGTGCTGAAATCCGCAAAGTGTCTTATGTATGCGGATGACTTAAAACTATATTTACCTATTAAGAATGGTATGGATTGTGAAGCTCTGCAGAATGACATCAATGCAGTTGTGACTTGGAGTAAAACCAACAAACTTCCCTTAAATGTCACTAAATGTAAAACGATAACTTTTACACGATCTCATAATCCTGTCATTATCCCATACAACATAGGAGGAACGTTTTTAGATCGAGTCGATATGATCCGAGACTTAGGAGTTACGTTTGACATGGCGCTTAATTTCCACGAGCATATTAATTCTACTTGTAACAAAGCAAATAAAGCACTAGGTTTTGTTATAAGATCCTCAAGAGATTTACAAAATTCAACTGCCTTAAACATATTATTTAATGCTTATGTACGCAGCACTTTGGAATACAATGCTGTGGTCTGGGATCCATATGAAAAAAAGTATATTCTTATGCTTGAAAGAGTGCAAAGGAAGTTTACTAGACACATTTATAAATGCAAATATGGTTACTACCCATATTTATATCCTTCTTTATTTGTGTCCGGGATGGTCGATCGGGATACCCTGACTCTCAGAAGAAAGTTAGCTGTAATAATGCATTATTGTATGCTACTCCACAATAAAGTAGACAACCCAATGGTGTTGGAGCATATCCATCTATATGTGCCAGATATGTATGTCCGCTCGGGTGTTCGTCGAAGGCATCAGTTGTTCACTGATTTAACACCAGTGCGCTCTCATTACGTGGCCAACACTCCGACAGCCCGAGCTGTCTCATTGTTAAACGCACTCACAGAACAGATCCAGGATATCGATATGTTCCATGACAGCCTCAGCTCACTGTTTGCATCAGCGTTTTCCTATCTTAACTTGGCATCAGAGTTTTAATATTGATAATATTTGTATAATTTGTGTTAGATATAGATAATACTCGTGTAATTTATTAGTTGTATGTAATATTTTTAGATAATGCAAACATTTTGGTATACCTGTAAGTTTGTATTAAGTGCTTAAATAAATAAATAAAAATAAAATAAAAATAACTTCGAAAAGTCAGAGGTGTGTGCCTGGGGTTCGAACCCGTGACCGCCGAGATTCTCGACCGCGCACCCAAACTTCGAGGCCATCACTGCTTTCATTACTTGATTACCTTACATGATTCTTTACCCCATTACAATAGGCGAATACAATACATTACAATAAGTGACGCGTTTTTTATAAATTATTTTTTAATTTTACCAGGCTGTTCTAACCAATTTTCTTTAATGCTCATTATTGCACGCCGAATGATATTACACAATCATTAAAAAAGTAAATTATGAAACATATGAAAGGAGAAACTTAACTCGCTACCAAGACATGAAAACATTACATCAACATTAAAAAAATACTTATTATTTTACTACAAACATTCAGTTGAATAATGAGCTAATTAAAAAGCAATAATATTGACCTAAATTAGGTAATGTTCTGCCGGCAGGGCTCCTGTGGGCGGCACAGGCGGCCCTTCACAACATATGGCCATATACGACCTTCCTCCCACGTGAGAAAGAGTGGGCGATGGACTGTTATTTTGTAAACATACTACACATACAAATATGCCAATATCCCGTAGATGAAAGTAGAGCTAAATTAATAACCACAGCACAAATGGTGTACCTGACCATCTGTCAAAGGAAAAATAAAATTCATCATAAATTTTAATTAATTGTATTATTAAGCTTATAAACATATTTGTTTTTAAATTATTAAATAACATGTAAAAACTTCTTGCATTTGGTATATTTTATAGCTACAGTTTTTTTATAGTTTTCCTTAGAACAGCCCTTCATATATAAAATTCATTCATTTACATTAAATGTCCGTGTTTAGATTTTAAAATGCATAAGGATTTGAATTATAACGTTATCAGGAAAGGAGATTCGGGGAAAATTAGATATGACGATGTAAGGTTACTGCTTTTCCTTTTCAGGGATTAAATCGTAATGAATCTTATTAAAATACATATTATACAATATATCGTATTCTGTGTGTTTTTAGGTAACTAATTTACCTGCCGATTTTATCCCATATTTCTTATTTCGAAATTTTTTATAACAGGAAATTCTTATTTATATTGTTAAAATTTCCCTCAGATGTACAGTATTTCATCATTCAAGTAGAATCTAACACAGTCAGCTAGTTGTTTAAACATGGCCGTCACGGTGTCAAGCAGTAATGACAAGCACGTGGTCGCGCGAACTTGACACAAGTAGAAACTATTCTGGCAGCGGAAGCGGCGCACGCGCACCGGATACGCTGGTTCAAAGGGGTAACATTGTTTCGGGGAAGGACATTAGCTATGTTTGTGCGCAGTTAATTCTGTTCCGGCCCAGTGTTATGGCTGTTTATGCTCGCCCGCCACCAGCGCTTGTTTGTATCCTTCTTATTTTCGGCTGACATTGTAAGTTTGTAACGCGTCTGGATTTAAATTTAGGGGCTTTATTTTAGGCTGTCGGCGATTTTCGTGAATATTTGCAGTGGTGAAAGAACAGTGCAGTTTTGGAAGAGGTATACAAAAAAGGCTTTGGTGTATTATTTTTGCAGGTCTATTTATTTACAACCTTGTACAATCTTGGCTGATTACCACTCGTTCATACCAAAAACGCAGGTGCTCTTATGTTACCCGCGCTATCATTACTTAATCACTTTATGAAGCAATTCAGATTCCCTATTTCGTAGCAAGTAACTAAAGTCTATTTAAATATACTTTTAGCACAATTTGTAGACTTGGCAAGAAAGGAAAAATTTGCTCTACAAATAATAATAGCCACAATCAGGAAACACTTTGTGCGTAAATTTCATCTTTAACTTCATGATAAGGATATGTTACAATTGCGAACATATTACTTCGTCCTGAACCTGAAGCAATAATGACCAATGACCGCGTAGGCGTGTAGTGTAGCAGCGCGATATTATTCAATTAGACGAAAGAACTAGCTGTGTTTCTAATCGTTGCGAATCTATTGCCATTTACCCATTTATCTAGCATATTACCTGATTAAATTAATAGAATTTCCTGATGCAAAAACACAAAAAATTACCACGATTTAGATCGAACTTTACTACACAGGACCAACAAATCAAGACACAAAAGCACATCACCTGATATATAAGTCTATCTTCGTTCTAAGTACTTAATCTTGGCAACGTGGAATTTCAAATCTCTAGCAGATGATCTATTTCGCCCATTGTAGTGTTGATCCCATGGCCGAGCACATGTCGCGGATGCTGTTCGCATCTGTCCGGATTTCCCACACCCCCGCCGTCCCGCACCCCGCACCCCGCACCTAGCACACCCAGCGTCGGATGTTGATGTTTTTTACTGAGTCAATTGTCTTAGGAGTATGGAATTCGGAAGTAGTGTTTGAGCATTATTTTGGGTTCACAATAAAGAAGAAATTAGGAGATATGGAGTTTTTGTACGATACTAATTAATTTACTTATATATTTATTTATTATGCTTTATTGTACACCACATATGTAATTAGAAACGACATTGTTTCATAGCAACTCAATAGAAAAATAATAATTTTAATGAACTCTGCAATTATCGCAAAAATGACTACGACTAAAAGCTTACATTTAAACATAAGACAATGATTCGTAGGATAGTTGTTGCACTAAGCGACAATATACAATACAGTATCCCTAGATAACGGATAGAGCGGCGAAACACGCGGATAGCAGACAGGTGGCAAATCTCTAGTTCCCACAGCACAATAGATGAGTTTTTACCAAAACCCGCGCAAGTGGCGTCTCTCTCACAGATATGTCGAAAAAAATAAATGAGGTTGCCGTAGTGACGCGCTCGCACGGCTGTGCTCGATATCTTGTTTTTTAATTTAATATAAGGTATAAATATTAGATATATTTTGTAAGCTGTTTTTATATACAAACGAAACTGTTTTAAGTAGAAAATAATAATGCTTATTTTTAAAACTAAACAGTTAATAATTAAATGTTTGATAGGTACAGAAGAGTTCGATTCCTACAGAATTTAAAAATATTACCTTACCTTCTTAGTCCCATCATAAATGTTTATAGGTTTAACAATGTGTGTCTCTGTACGAGTATAAAACGGAACTCAAGGTTGCATTTTTCACAACTGAACAGTCCACGACAAATGTCATAAAACCCAACTATTACCTAAATCAATTACATCAATCAATGAGAAAAAAAGCAAAGCCTTATAATATTTTATCGTCAAAACATTTCCAATCCCCACACATTATCGATATCGACAGCCAATATCTGACGATCGACAGCACGTTGTGCACATAACCGAGTCTTCCGTACTCCCATGCATTATGGAGAGTGTGGTGCAAGCCAGAAACCGGCACAGCGCCGAACAATGGCCGCGGAAAGTTCATAATGAGCTAATGGATAAGGAAAATGATACAGTTAGGTAAAACACACCGGCAATCACGCCACAATGTACAGTTCCTGACATAAAGTATATGCAATATGTAAAGCTTTACACACATGGTAATTGGCAATCAATTCTTTTGCATAATATGTCTCTGAGTATGTAAGTCATGATAGCCTTGAGGTTTAGGCACGTGGTTGAGAATCTCGATGGCTGCAGGTTCAAACACTAGGCACACACCCCCGACTTTAGAATGTTATGTGTGTATTCACAATTAATGAGTTTGAATGTAGATATATGTATTGTAATGACAGAGTTCCTCATAATATGTCACTGATAGATGACATTAGCAAAATTATTCCTACTTCTTTTGTAATCATAAAATAAGAAGATAAAACAGTAGTTATGAATAGACAACTAAATTACAACATAACTTTACTAGCAAACATAAGTTTTTGAATGGAATTTAATCATCATAACCCAAAGCTATAATCTTCATTGCGAAACTGCAACCTACAACGGAATCGAATTAACACCAGCCCACGATACAATTTTATTTAATGCTAGACAATCTTGAATTATTTGCCTTATTACAATGCAAATAAGCAATTAAGTACTTGATAGTGGGCGAAGAAGATCAGTGAGAGGTCGTGGGTTCGAAGTGTCAGTTATCAAGGACCTTTTAAGAGTGGCAGTGTTCATTAGTTAATTCAGCTAGTTGATTATAGGAAACTCTTTGCTAAAATGGATTTGCAAGGGACTGAGTGGAAGGGATGGCATAAGGTAGTAAGTAGCATACTCTTCATACTTCAGCCTGTATTAGTCCCAATGCTGACCTCGGGGCTATTCTACAACTGAGAGGGTTTAAAACTTAGTCCATCACTCTAGCCTATTGTTGATCGACAACTACACATCTAAGAAATTCACCTAAGAACTGTTAGGGGCCCCATACACCTACAATAATATTGCACAATATTTTTATTGTTCAATAATATTGAACACCCCCTTTGATTCCAGACGTTCAATTAATTCTGTCAATAAAACTGATAAACCACTCTGATCAATATTTTTGTGCGAGCAACATGTCTGACGACGAAGTTTTGGCGGCAGCCACGCTGGTGATTTTGTTGAAAAGAAAAAAAAAAGAAAAATATTGCGCAATATTAACCCTACACAGCGCAATAAAAAAATATTGTTCAATAAAAATTAAGCTCCCTCAATCTTTTGTTCAATCACGGCGCAATGCTTCAATATTATCCCTACACGTTCAATAATATTGTACAATCAGAATATTGTTCAATATTATTGAAGGTGTATGGGGCACCTTAGGCGTGCAGGTCTCTTCGCGATATCAACATGTAATTATTCTGTTACATTCACCTGTCTGGTTGGTTGTCTGGAAGAGATCGCTTAAAGCGATAAGACCGCCTTTTGTACGAACATTCTGTTTCTATGTATAGCTTTTTTTATTTTTTACTATTATTATGTATTGTTGTGTGGGTACAATAAAGTTTTATTCTATTCTATTCTATTCTAACTCCCAAATAGTCAGAACTGTACGCCTGGGTTTAAAACTGCTCCCGTCGAGATTCTCTCGGGCCAAAACCTTTAGAGCGTCACTTTTATTTAAGTATCAGCATCAGCCTCACTCTATAGGGGGCGAGCCTATTCCTGTTTTCCGAGCACATTTTAAGATTCCGTGATGGTACCGAGAAATTTCTAATGAAAAAAACATAGCACTACCCGACCCGGGACCTTTAGATCGCACTTGACACGCTACTTCTTCTTCTTCTTCTTCATCAACCCATATACGCCCACTACTGAGCACGGGTCTCCTCTACCATTGAGAGGGTTTTAGGCCGTAGTCCACCACGCTGGCCTAGTGCGGGTTGGCGGACTACACACCTAAGAAATTTCTAAGAACTTTTAGGTGTGCAGGTTTCATCACGATGTTTTCCTTCACCGTTAAAGCAAGTGATAATTCAATGTGAATACACACATACCTAACTTCGAAAAGTCAGAGGTGTGTGCCTGGGGTTCGAACCCGCGACCGGCGAGATTCTCGACCGCGTGCCCAAACCTCGAGGCCATCACTGCTACACGCTACTACAACTAATAAATTAAACACATTTATTTTTCAAATCAGTTTAATAAAGTCACGAACACAGACGAATAAAAAATATTTGTCCATGTTCACAAATCACTGATCTTTCATAAATATTTTAAGAGTATATTTTAGTATTTCATGAATACATATATTTCTTATAAACTATGATATAATCGGGCGGTCAGTCGAAACATTTTAAATGCAATTTTTTTACCACTATAAATGATCCCTCCCTTATACCATCCCAGAAAAATCACCAAACAGATATTTTTACAACTGACCATGCCTTAATATTCTGATTATTACACAGTTATATTAAATATCTGACTAGAAATGTATCACTCCTTAAAATAGTATCTACACATATAAGTTTTATAACGAAACTACGATTATCACAATGAAAATACTGGTGATGGGATATTCATAAATCCGCTAGTAAAGTGACAACAACTATCGTATACAAAGCGTGAAACCCGCCAAAATCCGCCATGACAGCGTTATGTCAAAGTCTAGCACCAGCCCAGGATTTATAAATAAAAAAATAATAAATATCATTTTATGGCTAATGGTACACTCATTTCCAATTGGTAGTGTTATCTTTCAACTACATATGAAAAAAAGTCTCCAGAACTTAAATAAAGAATTTAAAATTTTTATAAATTCCTAAAAACATACCTATATACCTTTCTTGGGGAGGCCTACGTTCAGCAGTGGACGGTGATAGGCTGATTGATTGATTGATTGATACCTATATAAATAACATTTGTACTACATCTATGTCCTACAGCCAAAATTATTAACTATGAAGATAAATCTTATTATTATATATATTTATTTAGTCCAGTAGTTTTTAACTATTTTAGAACACCTCAGAATGAGTCGAGCATGTAACTTTGTTAATGTCGACAACTTGGATCTTTGTAACAACGCGATATGTAACACTCAAAATAACTTAATAGGACATGAGAGCTTCAAAAAGCTCTGAAACAGTTTATACACTTTGTGTACATATTTTCATTATAAACAGTCATCAATTCCATATCTGGTTTACCCATTCCAGTATATTACTTGAGCAATTATCTTTTGCCAGTCTTTCCTCAATCTATAAAACACTATAGTTCACAAACAATGTGATAACAATAAGATAAAATATAATCATTTATTTAAAGCTAATATGTCTCCTACAATTTAGAATTCAGAAAAAAAAAGATTTCTAAATTGTTTTAGATATAGTCTTTTTTTACAAATATGGGGATTACAAAAATAATTGTAAGTTCACAATACCAATGACATCAAGGACTATAAAAATAACCACCTTGCACAAAGTATTTAAGTAACAAGATTAATTAAAATTCATAGAATATAAACAAGTAGGAACCCTTTTACATATACAGGCGGTCCTCGACTTACGTCGTTTCGATTTACGTCGTTTCAAGTTACGTCGAACAATGTTTTGACACTATTCCTCAAGCATACGTCATTTGTTTCGATTTCCGGCATATCGGAGAATTCACTTGTCGCAAGGTCAAGGTCGTGAGGGGCGCGGGCGGGGCGCGGTGTCGTCTCGTGCGGGGAATACCCCGCAAATTTCGCTGATTTTGTTTAGTACATTCAGGGACCACGGACAATCAAGACGTAATAAATTAGTTTTTTTGCATCTTTGACAGTTTTTGTGTTTACATACATATTTAAGTGAATTTTAAACAATGCCACCTAAACAAAACAGTAATAATAAAGTGAAGAAGAGAGTAAGAAAGTCAATTACAATGGAGGTTAAATCTAAGATTTTAAAACTCAAAGATCGCGGTAATTCGACTTCATCTATTGGACGAGAACTTAATTTATCACGCACGACGGTACAAACAATATTGAAAGATAAAGAAAAACTCTTAACAGCTCTTCCTTCCGTCTCTTCAAACAGCACTATTATACGCAAAAGGAGTGCTTTAATTTATGAAATGGAAAAACTGTTGTACAATTGGATTCAAGATCAAACTCAGCGACGGGTTCCTCTAAGTTTGGCTATTATACAAAATAAGGCGCTGAGTATGATCAACACACTGCAAAATAAACGTGGCGAGAATAATAGTGACGAAACAAAATGTTATTCTGCCAGTCGCGGATGGTTCATGCGCTTTAAAACGAGATATTCGTGACATAACATTCGAGTGCAAGGAGAAGCTGCTAGTGCCGATCATGTGGCTGCTCAGAGTTTTCCTGGAATATTAAAGGAAATTATCGAAAGTGGAGACTATTCGCCTAAACAAATTTTTAACGTGGACGAAACTGGTTTATTTTGGAAAAAAATGCCCTCCCGTACTTTTATATCACAGGAAGAAAAGTCTATGCCTGGATTTAAAGCGGCTAAAGATCGTTTGACGTTGTTATTGGGTTCGAATGTTGAAGGTGATCTTAAATTGAAACCCCTTTTAGTTTATAGGTCTGAAAATCCTCGAGCTCTCAAAAATTACGTCAAGAGTACTCTTCCAGTTATATGGAAGGCTAATCCAAAGGCATGGGTTACATCAATACTTTTTGAAGAATGGTTTACTAAGCATTTTATACCTGAAGTGAAACAGTACTGTTCAAACAATAATTTGGCTTATAAAGCTTTACTTATTTTGGACAATGCTCCCGGCCATCCTGTGCGTATTGCCGATATTGATCCTCAAATCAAAGTCGTGTTCCTGCCTCCCAACACCACTTCGTTGTTACAGCCGATGGATCAAGGAGTTATCGTGTCTTTTAAGGCCTATTATCTCAGGAGAACTTTTTCACAGGCTGTAAAGGCTAATGAAAATGATGGCATGGAGCTGAGAGATTTTTGGAAAAGTTATAATATCCTGCAATGCGTAAGAAATATTGCTACTTCATGGGATGAGGTGACACCCAACAATTTAAAAGGAGTTTGGAAAAAGTTATGCCCATTTTTTTTTGAGCCATCTGAAAGTTCTACATCTACAGATCAACCAAATGTCGATGAGATCACAACTGACATTGTTCATTTGGCTAACCGTTTGCCTGACATTGCAGTTACTACTGATGATATTAATGATCTGTTAAGCTCACATTCGCAAAACCTGACTGATGAAGATCTTATTGAATTGGAGGCACAAGTACAAAAGGAAGCACTCGAGTCACAAGAAATAGCTTCTTCTATTAGTGACTCTGAAAAAGAACTTACACTTAAAAAAACTTTCCGTAGCCTTTGCAAATTTGAAGAATGCCATGAAAATTTTTGAAGAAAATGATCCTAATTTTGAGAGAAGTTTTAACGTTAATAACAAAATTTGTGCAGCCTATCACTGTTACCAAGATCTGTATGATAGCAAGAAGAAAGAAGCCAAACAATCTAGAATTGATAGTTTCTTTAAGCCAAAAGTTTAATTTATTATTTATCATTACATATGTATAAGTTTTATAATTATTATTAAAATTAATAACACACAAATACCAAAAATAACTAGCAATTTCATAAGTGCATAATATATAATTATTTTAAGAACTTACTTTTAGTAATAAAGTACGTCCTTTATTATAAATGCAGTTTTTTTTTATTATTTCGAGTCCGTGTGGAACCTAACCCTTGAGTTTTACATGTAAACATATGAAAAAATATGTCTCGACTTACGTCGTTTCGATTTACGTCGCGTATTTCGAGAACCTAACATGCCGTAAGTACGAGGACTGCCTGTATATCTTGTTTGCATACAACCTTTATTCACATCATCTGATATCTTTATAGACCTCACATTTATAATTTAAGTTAAAAATTCTTTGATCAAAGTTGTCAAGTACACAGATATCCTCCCAAAATGTAACTTCATCAATGAAGAGGCACTGACTTTGTCCTCTTGTAGTATTGTTTCTATCTCAATTCTCAAGATCTTATCAGTCTTTTAAAAAAATTGCCATTGGTGACTATAGTATATGTTACCACTTTTGAAAATATTATTAAAAATTTAAACATTCTAGGAATATTAATATTGAAAAATGTAAACCATAAGTTTCAAATATGTTCGATATAAAGGTAAATAACACCTAAAGATTTATTTTTCATACAAGATACGGTGTTTGGGTCTGGTACAAGGTTAATCTGTAGTCTTAATATATGCATGCTTATTAATCTTTCTACTTCTATTCCTATGTTTCTTTTTAACAAGATATTATGCTTTTGTCTGTCTTATAATGCACACATTTTATTCATATACATATATCCTAACATAGGTCCAACAGGTAGGTAAAAATTTTACTTCACTATTTATAACAGCAACCAAAAAAATATAATTTGCTAAAAGATAAACTACTTTGATATTGATTATTTTAGCTTTGACAGACTATTGAACTTGCAAGCAAATTTGAAGATGTTTGATGTTTAATGACAACATAAGTGACTTAAATCTATGGACACCAAATATAGCATTTACTTATTAAACATGTTTTTCGTAAGTAGTTTAACAGAACCCCTTTTACTTGCAATGGATACTTATGATTAATTCTCTATCTAATCAAGCACATAGTGATTCAATTTTAAAATGTGTAGCAAAATAATGTTTAGGCATTTACCGAATCAGACAAAAAAAATCTCATTCTGGTCATCTAACCCACAATCAGTGCTTTCTCTAACCATTTTTATTTGATCAAGAATATGTAAATAGTTATAATTATGTATACATAAGTAGTTTCAATTTCACTTCTAATTCAGGTAAGTCTTTGTCTACAAATTTGTGTACTAAGAATACACTATATTTGTATGTCAACATATCTATAAACCTACCTTGAATTTATTCCTGATAAATTAAAAATATATCAAAATAAGAAATTTTTGAAACATTCCTAAATAAACAGGTGGGTTGAATAACCTCCCATAAAGTTGAATAAAGCTTCTCAAATACTTGACATTTCAGTACAGTTGTTATACATCTTATACAGAACCAAACATAGTCTAAAAAGTGGCAGACCAACAGCATTAAAATAGTCACCTTCCACACGCTCCACAAACGATGCCCCAGCACCCTTTATACAATACCCTCCATCCATGTCTCTGAAATAAAATTATCAGTAAAACTAAAAAATTTTACACTAATTTAATAAAGTTTTTATGTTAAAATGAATAGTCCTATGTTGTCATGTAAAATAAGTAAATCAGTACTAACTACATAGGTGGGATATTAAATGAGACAAATATTGTTGTGATCTACAAATATTTGTTTGTGATATTAAAAAATCTCTTGTTTCTGATACCCATGTCACAGGAGTTTTATCCTAGTGTGGGCCTGTGGGGTTACTACTGTGTATGTGACTATTGAGTTTATCTATATAAGTACCCTACAAGTCCCATTTTTTTATTTATACTATAATTTATTTTAAAAATATATCAATACAAATAGTTAATAACTTACAAAGGTTCTCCTGAAGCAATATATGTAAGTATCTGATTATCATCCAATTCTTTGAATGTAACATCAGTTTTATCCGTGAACTTCACTGTTTTCTCCCATGTCTTTATGACCACCCCAGTATACACAGTGTGAGTTCTGCCAGAGAGCCTGTAACAGTATAAATTATTAAGGAGTTTTAATATAATATTGAAGCTACTTTGTAATACCAATTACCATGTATCAATCAGAAATATTACAGAATTACACAAGTAAGCATTGAAAAAAAAAATTAAGTGAGGTAAATCAACATAACACAAATTTTGCAAAGGACTAACACTGGTCTTTCCAAAAAACCATAGACCCTGTATACATACAGGATACTGTTACCGCACCCATACACCTTCAATAATATTGAACAATATTCTGATTGTACAATATTATTGAATGTGTAGGGATAGTATTGAAGCATTGCGCTGTGATTGAACAAAAGATTGAGGGAGCTTAATTTTTATTGAACAATATTTTTTTATTGCGCTGTGTAGGGTTAATATTGCGCAATACATTTCTTTATTTTTTTTTTCAAAGCATTGAAAACACTCCTCATTTTTTTTATACCCTCAACTTGTGTCTACAGAAAAAAATATCTGTGCTAAAATAAACTTATACTTGGAATGTGTTGTTGAATGGAAAACAAAACCAAATTTATTATTTAATAAAGACGCGAGTGAACAGTGACGCCAACAGCTATATAATTATATGATTTACTTGGTCAGCATCTGATATGCTTGATCCACATCAAACACTTTCCCAAGAATCTGGCCGTCCAAAGTAACAATAGTGTGAGCACCAATCAATATATCGGGGAAGAGACCGGTCACCAACAGCTGATGCTTCACATCTAGAACTTTTTGTAATGCTGTAGTTTCCAAATACTCAGCAAATGTACTGAAATTTCTTGGATCAAAGCAGTGTTTAAACATTGCAGGAAACACATCAAACTGTAAATCCTGAAATATAATAAAAGAAATGATGTTTTCCATTTATTAACTTATTACAGAACTCTAATTTATATGGGACACATACTATAATATCCAGCAGTTCTTTCCTTCGCGATGAAGCACTGGCCAGTACAATATGTTTTTGTTTTAAAATGTGCATTATTGATTGCAACATAGCAATCATACAAAATAATGTTTCACTGTTATAAATTAACAATTCCAGGCCCAACCCAGGTCCCAGACGTCAATGGTGTTTTTTATTTATTTTCATTATTCATTTTTTTAGAGGTAGACGAAGAAATTAAAACTATACAGCCAATGTTACACATTTATTTTGTTTTGACTAGTATTATCTGACGCAACATAGTTATAGTTTATAGTATACTAGCTGTTGCCCGCGACTTCGTCCGCGTAGACTACAGGGTTGAGTTCAGAAAAAAATAAGTTATAGTCTATTTTACTCCTTAGAGTCCTATTTATGTCCATACCAAAAATCATACAAATCGGTCAAATCACGTGAAAGCGTAACGCGCCGGCCGGCGCCTTGTACATAATTATTGTGCACTTGATGATTATTTTGAAACTGCGATATCTTCTAAGATACTTATTGAAATCAAATGTTGTAAAGGGCAAATTTCTTTTAAATTAAATAGATACTTATACTAAATAACGCATTTATTTAGATAAGGATTAATATAATCTTTATAAAAATACCTTCACAAACAATGCTTTATTTTATAACAAATTTAGTTAGCATAAAACAGGTTATAGTGAAGCAAACCTAAAAGTTAGACATATGCTACCGCTGACTTTTTTGTAGACATTATCAAGCTCTACAACTTTTCTCTAGGACTCAACTATATATCTCCCATGAGAAAGGCAGCGTTTGCAAAAAACGGTATCGATCGCCCGTTTTTTCTCCGACTTACTCCACAAATCCTGCTACAACGAAAAAGTCTTATCATTTTTCGGACTAATATATAGCCTATGACACTCACAAAGAACGTAGCTTTCTATGGGTAAAAGAATTTTCAAAATCGGTTCAGTAGATCCGGAGTTTACTTTCTACAACGTCACAAACATACAAACTCACAAACCTTACCTCTTTATAATATTAGTATAGATTGACATGCTCGTGACGAATAATTCATATTACAAAATATTACACCATTTTTGTATGCAATTAAGGAATAAAGAACCAAAGTAACTGAATAAGCTAATACCATTAATAGAGCAGCTTATACATCTTATGCAGCTATTATTATTTTAGTTATTGTCTTAAATAACATGATTTAGTCCAAGCAGAACATTCATTGTACAAAAATGATATTTAATTATTTTAAAATAAAAACATGTTTATTAATTAAATAAATTTTATTGTATCACTTTAAATGACAATTGGTTTTTCACATTTTTTTAATTGTGGACATATTGTTATCAATATACTTAAGATATAACATAGCATTCAATGCAAGAAATGTCATAAATTAATTAATGCATAAATAAATATAATATGTCACTTGTAATTATTTTTAACAAAATATTACATTATGATTTGCTGTACAACAAAGTTGTGATCACAATATGATTAAACTTAAAAAAATAACAACTACATTTCTTTGGAAATGATTTTCAAATTTTCCTAGTCACATAATTAATCTATAAAATCAACAAAACCTTTTATATACAATCTTTGTACATATCATAGAGAACAGAGCACAGTCTGTACAGTGGCAAGCCAACAACTGTAAAATAATCTCCCTCGACTCTCTCGATAAATGTTCCACCAACACCTTGAATGCCATACCCACCAGCCTTATCCCTGAAAAACAATTTTAAATTAAATAAAAGACATGTACAAAAGATTCATTTCTTAATTAATTTGATTTTCTGTCATTTCAAATTTATATGATTTATATTTATATTCATATCAATATTAGGAATTATAAAAACGACTTTAGTTTTCCCTTCAGTATCTGTAGCTAATACAAAACAAAGATTAAAAATGTAAGGATAATGGTATAATATGGTTTATTTAATAGGTGTTATTGGCAATTGTAATGAAAGTAAGTATTACATACATGGGCTCTCCTGTAGCAATATATCCTCTGATCTGGGCCTCACTTATATTCCCAAATATAACATTGGTCTTTTCTGTGAATGTCATAGTCT
Source organism: Cephonodes hylas (assembly GCA_030295005.1). NCBI lineage: Eukaryota > Metazoa > Arthropoda > Insecta > Lepidoptera > Sphingidae > Cephonodes > Cephonodes hylas. The sequence continues at coordinate 14,786,798 of AP025364.1, forward strand.
TGTCCACAGTCTTAATTACTACTCCAGTGTATACTATGTGTCCTCTGCCTGAAAGCCTAACAAATTTTATATCAATATAAAGTTAAACAAATGAACAAGATTAAAACATGTTTTTTTTACCTAGACAACATTTGAAATGCCTCATCTTCTGTTGTAGGTTTTCCAAACATTTCACCGTCCAATGTTACCATGGTGTCTGCGCCAATTACAATGTCCGGTGCCTGGCCTTGGCTTGTAAGTCTCTTTTCCACCTCTAGAACCTTATGCAAAGCAGTCTGTTCAACAAACTCACTAAAACCACTAAAACTTTTAGGATCCAAGTTTTCTTCAAATAAAGACGGACACAGGCCAACTTTTAAGCCCTGAAATGCAAACAAATAGTATTGTTTATTTATTTTAGGTGAAAAAGTTCTTTATTAAATTAAAATGTGCAGTCCGTACTATATTCTCTATAAGTTCTTTTCTTCGTGGAGAACCACTGGCCAATATAATATTTTTTTGTTTTAAAACGTGCATTATAGGTTGCAACATATTTGATTATGAAAAATTTAAAAATTCAAACTTTAGAAAACTTGGCCGAAACAAATTTATATCCACGTTTTTTTGACAGTACAATGTTTTCCTCTGTCTTTTTTCTAATCTGGAAATAATAGACAATAAGCTAATATCGTACAGCCACACTCCGAAGTTTATACAGTTTGTTATAATCGTTCTAAAAATAAGGATAAGGGTATAGATTTCAACAACCCATTTTTATTTATTATTATCATCTTTTGATACTCAAATACCAATCAAGTTTGGTAAAAAAAATCTATCATTTTTGATTAAGACTTCATTTCAAAATTAACTGGTTAAACTTCATAGCTGGTGACAAGAGTAAATCAGATATAAATCAAAATAATATGATAGTTATTTTCATGATGAAAACTCTCATTCAATATAGTTACATAAAGTTTTCTGTTCAGAATCTTCTGATTAAGTACATATATTAAATTTAAAAAATCTGACAGACTACAATAATTCATGATTACTCTATGGATAGTGCATGGACACATGCATGCAAATTGCAAAGAATAAAAATATTCTACCTTCGCCTCGGAAGTCTAATTGTTGTAAAAAAGTTAAATTATTGTCTATGGCTACTGCACAGTTGTCCTTTGAGGTTGAGCGTAGTTTTTAGCATTGTATGTTATTATTTAATAATCAAATAAGGTGATGGAAACATAATTAATATAAAATGAAGTCCATCGTGGCTTATATACGCGGTCTTTTAGGCTTGGTTGATGAAAATCCGCCACTTAGAACAAGTTTCAAACGCGACAGGTAATGACATTACATGTTTACAACACTAGTTATGGCGGCAAAGTCGGTGTAAAATAGCTAAAATTGCTATAATTGTCCGAGAGAATATGTTTACCGTGTCGCTTCAGGCAGCTGCAAAGTTTTGGAAGTGAGATTTGAAGTTGAAATATGGGTTTACTCGAGTGAAATAGAGAGTTTAAACTGTCCCATTGTTTTGCAGGGGAGATGATGAATATTCGTCTGATGATGAATCGCCGGCGTTGAAAAGACTTAAACAGTTGAAAAGAACTCATTATCCAGACGTTATGGCAAGCAGTGGTATGTCTTAACTTGTCCCCGCTTATTTGTTTACTATAACCTATTGTCGAAAGAGGAAAGCATACACATAGTATAGAAGCATTTTGCCCTAACTTTTATCCTAAAATTCGCAATTGAATCAGTTGTAACCAAGGGTTTTTTGCATTGTCTATTTCCTGTTTCTAAGAGTGGCTAACTGATAATTTGTTAACATGTTTTTGTCTGTACTAAGAATGATAAAACATGTTTTATTTTATTCTTGATATACTCTTTATTTGATTTAATATATTTTTGCAATCCTACTCATATTATAAATGCGTGAGTTTGTATGTATGAATTTCTGAATGTCTGAATGCATGGATGTTAGTTCCTCTTTCATGTAAATACTGCATAGATTTTATTGAATATTAAAAATAATATGGTTTATATATTTGAATAACACATACGCTATAGTTATTTTTGAACAATAGTGTGTGAATTGTCCTAAATATAACAATAATTGTCAAGTAAGTCAGAAAAAATCTGTCATCTGTCTGGCATACCCCATAAAAATTGTAGAATTTACACATAATATATTATGTATATTAGAACCGTCTATCTTAATGAATTCTACAAAAAAAACTTGCAACAGTCTTGTCTATCTATTATGAGTCAGCTATTATCCCCAAAACAGTGAACTATAAATACAATTAAAAATGATAATATGTTTCAAAGGCACCTTTGGTAAACACAAATTGTTTTTTTTTACCATTTTGGACAATTGGGAGACAATTTTTTTTATTTACTTACTAACTTTCTGCACCCAAATCCTCAATCCATGAGGACAAAGTCACTAGCAAAATTTAGCCATTAATAAATGAGTATTCATTTTATTTTCTGCTACTCTTTATTTTGGTGTTTGCCCATGAGATTGGTATTTGATGGGATAATGTAATTAGGGAGCTTCTTGGAAAAATTCAAAAAATCAATTAAAGATAACCTATTTAAAAAAGCTTATTAAAAAATTTCAGATTATTTTGAGAATACTATCCCCTGGGAGTAAATAAACTGATCAGAGGATGTGTTGCTACAATTTATATCCTTTGACATATTTTATAAAATTTATATTGTAATACAAGTTTAACTTATTAAAAAATAATAATAAAAAATCACATTTCGTGTTGCTGAGGGACTTTCTTGCCGTTTCTTCTCCACAGCGATAACATGTTTCGAAGTGGCACTAGTTTTAAAAAATAGCATAAAAAATTGACGATTCAAAAGTGCTTGTAAAAATCTATTTGAATAAAGGAGATTTGACTTTGACTTTAATATAGAATAATTGCAATAATACTTAACTCCCCTCAGTTTTAGAAGATTTTTGTGATTTATAATGGGATTCATATAGGCTAATTAAGTATGGTAGATATAATTGTTTAGTTATATGAAATGGGTATATCTTTCTCTAACTAACTATATATGGATATTTGTATAGGTTTACTCTATAACTGTGAGGGTTTAGGTCTCATCTACCATGCTGGCCTAGTGTGGGTTGATTGCACATCTAAGAAATTCCTAATATCTTTTGGGTGGATTTTTTTTACAATGTTTTCTTTTACCTTTAAAGTTTGTTTTAGTTCATTGTGAATACTCAAGTCAGTATTTAAAGATTTTATTTGGTAAGACATTATTTGGTACCCTTTTTTAGAAGTAATATAAAGTTTTGTGAAATATAACTTTAGCTATACATTAAACATATTCTGGTAATATGATCAATTACGATTTGTTTGCCTAATATGACTTTGATTATGAATAAAAAGTAGCATAATTAATCATGACTTTGTACAGATGACCAATTAAGTAATTTTTAGGCATTTTATAGATTTTTGCCTTGATTCTCTATTTGTATGGTATCTGTGTTTATTTTTTTTATAAAAATGCTATAAATTTAAGGAACCATAAAGCACTAATAATAATTATAGTCTATTGTAATAAATATTGTAAAATATTCAGATCGTTGGGAAAAAGAAGAGAAGAGAAGCAAGAATGTGCATTATGTACCAATACAAATAGAAGCAGGGCACCCGAGTACATCAACACCTATTGAAACATCATCAAAATTGGCGAGCCGAGTGCGGACAGTGCCAATAAAACTTGTAGGAGTTTCTGAAAATGGTCCAAGCACTCCTTCACGGAAACCTAGGATGCACACACCTGTGAGGCCCGTCATACACGCTGTTGTAGATGACGATGATGAAGACCCTGAGGTATGTAAAGAATTTGCAGGATTATGTTCTAAATTTCCATAAAGTCACTACTTTTTAAACCAATGGTAAAAGGGTTTATAATTGGAACTCTTAAAAAAATTATGATACAATCCAGACCAACAGGCTTGTTTGTTATACTGAATATGATATCAGAATTTTTAGTGTAAATATTTCTAACAAGATAGACAAAATAAACTATCATCTCCTCTGTTCTCCCTGCCTTGTTGCAAAATGAGCTTGTGGCATGCAAACGAGAATTCCTCGATATGATTCTTTGATTGGGTAAAATGTCATTGTGCAAAAAACGACAATTTCATTCTTACTTTTTATCTATGGCTTAAAAACTCTTAATTCAGGGTAAAGATACGCTTGCAACTTATAGAGAGAGATGTGAGAGAATGAATGCAATGTTTAAAAATTGATACTGTTTTATGTCAATTAGTCACCATAGGGCCATATACAAACAAATTGGATTATGTTAATTTCTTGGTACAAACGGACAACGGCCAGCTGTAAAAAGAGGGGTCGCGCCCTTCGTATATGAGCACGAAAACTCCTTCATTTATTAGATTCATGTGCAAAAAATGTCAGTTTAGTGTATAAAGGGCCAGTTCATGTATAGGTGTAGTAACATATACAATTTTCTTAAAGGTTTGAGTAATAAATGTTTGTCTAAGTCAATCTCCATAATAAGTGCGTTCCTTTTTTGAAATATTTGACCTACGAATTATATTAAAGTATTTTATCGGAAACTATAAGTAATGTTGTAAGTTCTTAGTCATAGTAACATATTGCGTTTAATTTTGTGTGTGATTTTTAAAGTATTATATTACAGGTGGCATGGGTAGAAAACAAAGCAGAGAAATCTTTAAAAAAGCAGCCCAGATTATACATCAACTTGGAAGAAGAGGATAATACGCCATCTCCGCAGGAAGACGATGTGATATTTGTTAAGAAAGTCCAATCGCCGGCAGCCGCGAAGCCTTACGAAATCTTTGTTGCCAACGAGAGTAATGACGTCACGGACTCCGTAGAAGACCCAGTATACTATAGGCTAAAGAAAAACGATCGGGGGTCACTATCTCCAAGAACATACTCAAAATTCAAAGCACCTGCTGGCATAACAAAAGTTTATAGAAAAGCCCCAACTCCGGTGCCGCGATGGATGCAGACGACGAAGTCCACGAATCTCTTAAATTCAAGAAATAAGCTGTTAGGTATCAATGGCAACACACGATCTACAATGTCAGCCATATATAATTTAGACGAGAAGCGAAATTACCAGGATCTCATTAGGAGAGTGGCAGAGTCTATGAAACCGACCCTGCCGAAGAAACCGATGGACATCATCGATTTAGCTGAAGAAACCGCTTCTTTTAGACTGACGCAGAGGTCACAAAAACGAGCTCTCAATGAAATAAAGCTAGTTGAAAAAGGCTTATCTGCCGAGAAGAATGAAACGACAAAGGAGTACGATCCCATAACAGTCGCGTCAATAAATTCTTCAGATTCAGAAGTGGAAGTGATCACTTCAGATTGTTCGACGACGTCATCATTAAGAATAGATCCTATAAATACATTGAAAGATTCATTCAGAGATAAGGCGGTGATATCGAATGACTGGCTAGCGAAATTAGATTCTAAGTACAAGAAGAAAAAGCAGGAGACGCAAGAGAAACTGAAGGAGGCGCGGCGCGAGTCAGATATCATATCAAAAGTGAACAGTGAACAGAAAATAGCACATTTAGAGCACAAATTAAAGTATGAGTTGAGTATACCGGAGAGTATTTTGGTGGAGCCACAGCCCACGGCGGAACTGCCGAAGTTAACGACGGAACAAGAGAAATTAATAGCGAGAGCACTTGGCCCTGGCCCGCCCTCTAATGTTTTAGTGGAGAAGTTTAATTTAAGGATAACAAGGTAAGTGCTAGTCTCAGTTTTAGTATCCGCATTGGACATAAGTGTAGTATTTTTATTAAAAATTGCTATAACGACTTTAAAAAAATATCTATCTTCTAACAGGCCTCTTGCGACTTAAAGAATAAATAGAAAATCTTCAGTTTCCTTAGGCGTAAATTTATTTTTAATATCTTTCGAGTCCTACTTATTAAATATTAGCCACTATATTAGAATTAAAATTTTACATAACATAGAATTACTTAACACAGTATACTAAATTTTTTTTATTTTCCATTTCCAGAAGGGACTTGCAAACTCTAGCAGGCTTGAACTGGTTGAACGACGAGGTGATAAACTTCTACATGAACCTGCTGATGCAGAGGAGCGAGGAGAGAACAGACTTGCCCAAGGTGTACGCCATGAACACGTTCTTCTATCCCAAGCTCATGCAGTCGGGACAGGCGGGCCTGCGACGGTGGACTAGGAAGGTAATGATATAGAATTTTGAAGTTTTTCTGTCTTATTCCAAACTATTTTATAATTATTTTCTTGTTTGTAAGCAGTTTTGATTTCGAGATATAAGTATAGCTTAGAAAAAAGGTGCAGTGTTTTTTATTTGGTCTTCCCAGTAGCAGGAAAGAATTTGGGAATGTGTCTTAGACAGAATAGTCTTAACTGTAAAGTAAAATATTATTGTATGAGACAAACCCAGTAACTTAAATTTGGGTATAGTAAAATAATAGTGCCTATGGTATCGGATAAAATGCGGAACGATAAGTCACATTGAATTCATGTGTCCAAGGTTAAGTATTGCTTGAGATTTCTAATGATATATTATAACTATATTGTTATTTACATTTTCTAAGAAACATTGTGATAATTCCAGGTAGACATATTTTCATACGACCTGCTAGTGGTCCCCGTGCACATGGGCGTGCACTGGTGCCTGAGCCTGGTGGACCTCAAGAGCAAGAGCATCTCGTACCTGGACAGCATGGGCGGCCGCAACCAGCCGTGCCTGGACGCGCTGCTGCAGTACCTGCGCGACGAACACGCGGACAAGAAGGGACAGCCCTTCGACGACAATGGCTGGACCACCACTAATCTCTCTAAGAAGGTACACTATGTCCTAAATCCTAATGTTACAAATAATGAAACTTTAAGTTACGTTTAACTACTCCCAACTGACCGACCGATGCCGGTTTCTGACTGACCCGGTGAAGATCATTGGGGAAGGCCAATGACTAGCAGTGGATGTCAATTGGCTGATTATGATGACTCCTAACTGTAGAGAAAGTCAGTGCCGTTAAAGTGTGTCTATTGAATGGATTTAGTGTCTTCTTTATAGAGCTTTCGGAAAAATTCTGAGTGTGCAATTCACTGATCTATTAGTCTAGATTATATGACCTGCTTGTGCCTTTAACAACACTTATGTATTGAAAATGTTCTATGCCATAATACAATGCTTCCTTTCTTAGTAAATGACATCAACAACAGCATCAAATTTGCACTACTATATATTAATAAGCAAACCACGTGTTGCAGGACATTCCGCAGCAGATGAACGGCAGCGACTGCGGCATGTTCGCGTGCACGTTCGCGGAGTTCGCGAGTCGCGGCGCGCCCTTCACGTTCACGCAGGCGCACATGCCCTACCTGCGCCGCAAGGCCGCGCTCGAGATACTCACCGGCAAGCTGCTGCTCTAGGCACCTCCCGTCCTCATCACACAACTCCTCTGCACGTCCACCAACCCTACCCTACCCTATGGTCAGCGTAGGAATCACTAGTGTCACCTCTTCATACTGTATTTCGAATTATCTCAAAAACACCTCAATATGATTTTGTCTAATAAAATAGTAACAGAATCTTTGCCTCTTGAAATACAATATAGTTTTTTGTATTTGGAACAGAAAATATTTGTTCACCCAGACCCTAAATGTATGAATATTGCTAAGTTATGTGAGAATTGAACCCGTCATGTCTTGTTTTGCATTCAATTTCTAACTGAACCATTGAGACTGTGTGTGTGTTAAAACTTTGTAAATAATTTAATCTAATCATAATTTTTTTATACCTTTACCATGGTGATATTGTTTTGTCATTCATCCCATAAAAAGTATTTTAATTGCTGGATATTTGTATGTGCTGCTTTTGTATTATGTGGCTAATAACTGAACAAAATATATTTAATTTACGCCCAAGTGCATTGCGGGAAATGTGCTGTACATTCCATAATGCAGTCGCATTTTTACTTTGATTATGTTTAGGCATTCATCAACTCAGTGGATGAGTGAATAACAGCATAAAAAACTTGCTATTTATTTTCTATGTACTGTATGATGGAAATTCATATTAAATCCCTTATCCCTCCCTTCCTGTTCCCTTCCTTTCTTCTCTTCATGCCAGTAATGGATGCTAACATTAATTTTTTTTTCGAATAAAATGAGTGATTAAAGTGAATGGTGATGTGAACAAAGACAACCTGACAAAGTGCTCTGAGTGATAATAATGCAACAATGAAGTGTGATTGAATTTTTTTTAATTGGTACCAGAAATTTTCAATCTATGTTATAGTGTATATGAAGGTAAGAATAAATTCGATTTGGACGAATATTTGAATAAGTGATTGCGTTTATTATTGTTGTGCCGTAACTAGAACGATGATATTTTTATTTAAACGTAGATTTGCGCTTCACACTCGTAATGAAAATAAATATTTATGCATATAGAAGTTTTGAAGTTGATGTTACTATGTGACGAAAATGTGAATTTAATTAGTAATATCTGAAAATAATATTGCAATGTCTTGAGAATAAATATTCCAATAACAACGTACAATACTATTTTGTAGTGTTATGTTTTTCGTATCATTCGTATGTTGATTCATTCATAGTTTTAGTTACGGTAACGCATGACATCTATATTGATAGGTGCGTAGTAACTCCGTCATGGAGTCATGGCGGTGACACGACGCCATTTATCGAGACGTGATGCAATAGCCAACGCCCACATAAAGCTTATTCTCCATTTAATTTTCCCGCGTAATTTACTAACGAGAGGACTACTTGAAACAAGAGTGTTTTAGTGAAACAGTAACGAAAGGGCTTGAAATTGTAGTGATTTTGCTATTTTTTCTCGCACACTTGTTTTGCATATTTTTCTTATAAGTTATCCTCCTCGCTAAAATCAATAAATTCGAACTTTAATACTATTTTGTACCCACAAATTGATCATCATTCATTACCCGCAGTTTGACGTTGGTTCCTAGGCATAGTGATTGGTGAGGGTGGAGTCAAACGTAGATATTCCGGCCCAATTTGTATGTGAGAGTGTGGTACACTATTAAGGACACAAGTGGGTCCTTGAGGGGGGTGATGTAGGTTCTCATTGAACGTGGAACAAACGACTGATGTTTTAGTAATATGAACATGTCTAGTTATTTTTTTAAGTGTTTGTACGGCATTAAACTAAAACTAAACTCATATCTACAAATATGGAATTAAGAACTGCAGAGAAACCATGAACATAATGAAACGTGTGAAAAGTCGCTAATTGTAATTATTGCCACATTTTGGCGTCGTGTACAACCGGCTGCCTTTCTTAAATTTATCACCATAGAATAAATACCTATTTAATTGAATTTAAGTGATCACTTGTATATATATGAAAAGGCGAATGAACAAATTTGTTCTTCCAGTATTGTAAAGTAGTTATAATCAGATTCCTATAGTGGTTCACTGCTAATATTGACGATGGAACTAGGAAGAAACTATTTTTGTATCAAAAAAGTAACCGTTGCAATTTGTTATGGTGTAAGTACTTAATTTATTTAACAGTTTAATGCATTTTTTTACACTTTATTGCCAATTACTATTATATGAAAAGGACGCTGAAGAGATTGCCTTCTACGCTGTTAGAGCTGTAGAATGGCAACAAGTAGTTTGATGATATTATTTGTTTGTATAGGTAGATAATTTAAATTTTTGAAGCACTTCGAATATCAATTGAAATAGCAGTTTTCTAATATCAATAAAGCATTTCTATTAGGTCATTTTTTATACTATCGACAAATGGACTTTCGTTACACGCATAATTACGATACAAAATTAATGCATTTTTTTTAAATATAATTAGTGCAATATTAGCAGTGATCCTTCATTTAATAATATAATTGTTATTAATTTGATGCGATGTCTTGACGACGATGTGCGGTGACATTAAAATAAATGGAAGACAAATTGTCGTAAAATGTAAATTATAAGAAGTAAAACGTTTGATAACCGTAGCCTTTTTATTTATTATCCTAGTATAGAGTAAAAAAGGTCATTTTATTGTATTTTTTTATTTTCAATAAAAAATATCAAAAATAATAAAAAACATATAAATGTATACTTGCAAATAAATAAAATTCTCACATTAAAGGTTTAATCAGTATTAACTCTTATGAGGCGTAGTTTCCCGCCTTCAAGCAGCGCGACGCCAGAGTCGTTGGTGCCGCCGCAGTAGTGATACGACGAGAACACGGAAATCAGCCGCCCACGCAGTTGACACTGCCGAGTTTAATTTATATTGATGCTACCTTGTGTTACATTCACGGAAGTTATGTCAAAGAGACCAAAGAAACCTTTTTAAGTTCAAAATGTAGTAAACTGGAGCAACTGTTGGTAATAACTAAAACAAGTTCTAAATGTTAAGAACCTATTTTTTTATCCACAAGAAATTGTTACGAACCTGGATGTTTGTGAGTCGTTTAACGAGACATTCATGTCTATGGCTTTACATCACAAGTAAACGCCTATGGGTTCAGCCGTCATACAGTTAAATTTCTAGATGTCTTCCCTACATTTTTAAATAAAGGCTTTCTAACCAAAAATCCACTCTGGTGCATCTCGTGTGCTCGTACGACGTGCGAAAGTTGGTTGGCGAGCAGGAAGCGGTCGAGCGCCGCCTGGTCGAACACGTGGCCCGTGCCGCGCTTGGCGTTCGCCGCGAACCCTTCATTTGCCGCCAATTCCAGAGCCAGCGTCGCCGTCATTTTGTTCGGCCTGAAGGGAAATTTCACAATAATGTCAATAAAGTCCCTAATCTTGATTTATATACCGGACATATTAGTTAAGTAGTTATTGTCTATTTAATTATTTTTACGTTACATGAAAAAGGTATTGGATGACACAATCTTATAAACCAAACGGAACACAGTTTAAACTAAGTGTGTTATAGGTAGTGTAGTAGCCGGCAAAATTAAGAAAAGGCATTATCTTTATTAAACCATTCATCAATGGCGTCGAACGTTTTTATGTGTGCGATATTTCAAAAGGTGAGATGCTCTAGGCAAGCTATAAACCCATGTCATGCAATAAACAAATATACAAACTTAATAGGGTCATTCCATAGAAGTTCCCATGCAATGGAGCTCTGTTCAGCTGGTTTTGGTAGTGGTACCGGCACTTTGTCTATTGCCGTTATGAGCGGACACACCCAGGGCGGAGGGATACCGCCGTGGCAACAAAAAACCTGGCATTATATTGTTTGTAAGTTATCAAAAAATTATTTATAAAAATTAATAGGACTAATTAATAATTGTTATTTGTTAATCAAAATTTAAACTAGTCTTATTAGTGCTTAGCTCGGAGCTGTATTTATCGTATCATATACAAACATACATAACTACGTAAGTATTAGAAATTAATATATAGATAAATTAATAAATCAAAGATGTATGTGTATTTAATGCCTTGCTCAAAGTTCAAACTGACCTTGTCGTCCACAACAGCTGCTAATGGCAGCACGTCAAAAACACTATTGAGTGCATTCCATATTTTAGCACCTTCCACCTCGCCGTATTTTACAAGGCATTCACTGCAATATTGTCCATTTACTATCAAATCTACAGAGACAAATTTAAAGATAAACTTGACTGTTTTGTTTGTTGTAGAAGTGATAACAGTCATGACAATAAACATTACAATTTAGGAACAAGAAAACCTTGTAAGAGATGAGGAATACCTATCTAAATAAAAAGAAGCGGCAAGCAATCGTAAATCTTTAAAAACCTTTGTTGTAATTTAAAAAAGCATATGTTGCAAAACTTCAACCATTAGAATGCCTTCGAAATTTGAAATGACAAAAAATCTAAACAAGTGACGAATTTTAAATAACGAACTTGTAAAACGTGAACATCTTCTGTATGTCCCTGATTTCATGGTTGCCTCGTATTAGAGCGATGGCGTGGGGTCTCTGCAACTTGGCAGCTAGCAAATACGCCATAAGTTCCGTGCCGTGGGCGCCTCTGTCCACGAAATCGCCCAGGAACAGAATTCGAGCGGGTGCTAGGGCGGTGCCTGATGGCCAGAGAGCAGCCTCCATTGCTAGCAGAGCTTGTAGATTGCCGTGGAGGTCACCTTTGTCAAGAAAGGAAAGGAGCTTTATGATTTTAAAGCCGCGAAACTCTTCCGAACAGTTCTAATACCCAGTTGCTGTTTAAGGCACCCAGTTTTAAGATTTAAAACATTTGGGGCGACGTTGGAGTACAATTACTGTTTAAACAGACTCCTCCCACGATAGAAGTGTCAATGAAAAAGGTAATTCATTTGGTGGCTGTAAAATGAGCGTGGTTAATAGATGTTTGAGACCTATGACGTAGATGGGCGAGGTGAGCCTGAGCAGGCGCGGCTCGTTGGCGCAGAGCGGGCGCACGGCGTCGGCCAGGCGGCACAGCAGCGCGCCCAGCGCCGCCTCCTCCGCCGCGCCGCCCCAGCACCACGCCGCCTTGCTCGCCGCCGCGCCGCTCGAACTCGACTCGCGCCTCTGGACCACAACACACCATACAACACACCTTATTAAACGTCCAAAATAGTGTTATACTTTTGGTACAGAATAGTCAGTTTGATCGCATTTGAGTTGGAGTAGAAACGAGTTTCTCTTGAGTCCTGACCGTCTTATGTACATTTATTCACGAAATTATATTACAAATAACATATTAACTACTTTGTTTTAGTTCCTTGATAATTAAGGGCCGGCGCTCACTGACGGCATAGCATAGCAGATTTTACTGCAGCATGCCGTGGCATGCCGTAGCATCCCGCAGCATGCCGTGGCATGTCGTGACATCCCGCAGCATGCCGCGGTATGCCGTGGCATCCCGCTGAAAGCCCAACCACTCCGGTATCAGTTTTGCTCCGCGCGGATTCGAAGTTGGTTGTGTCGTTGCGCTACGGCATGCTGTGGAATGACGCGGCATGCCGTAGCATCCCGCGGCATGCCATGTCATTTCACAACGTGCCGCGTCATCGCGTACCGAAATAAATTAACATGAATTTTAACTTCCTTGAAATAAGATTCAAAATAGATTTATTACTAAAGAAATGCTTTGCTATGCTATGCCGTGCCATGCCATCAATGAGCGCCGGCCCTTATTGACATTGGGGGAGACATGGACGATACTTGATTAAATTTTGACTTATGTAGAAGCAGGTACCTTCTTCCCTTACAATAACTACTTGAAGTTTGGGACTACGCTGAGGATAGTAAGATTTTCAAGAGTCTTTAGCATGTATGCTTTAGAAAAATAAGAAGAATATTAGAAAGTAACAAAGTTACATTTGGAGATCTTTCAATGGCAGTGGCAAAGTAATGTACGGCCGCCAGGGCTTCAACCGGAACCGACGAGGAACCCAAAATATCCAAGGAGTTAGCGGCACCACTAATCAATCTAGCTGTAGAGGGGCTGACTGCATCCTCTGAAATGGGCAATAAAAATGTTTTGAACAAAGTAGTAGTAAGTAAGTAGTTAACTATTCAATAATGATCAATCCACAAAATTATTAGAAACATTCATATTCTGGCCTGTGTGCTAGAATGTGGGATAAATGCGACCACGTTGTATGAGGCGAGCCTATTCCCTTTAATTGAATACATAAGATACGATGACTGGCACAAGTGATAACGAAAGTAAAATTATGACATGAAAGCAATGTTTAATGATTTATTACAAGTGTCTTTGCGGCTTAATGTAATACCGTCAAAAGTATTGAGCTGAAGCATCTCGTTGGGCGGCCGCTTGCGCAGCTTGATGGTGTGGGCGGCCACGATGTAGTCGGGCCGCACGAGCACGCGACGGGACGCGTTCACATCCGCCGACAAACTCTCGCCCGTGCGACCGCCGCCTACACCTGACTCTGCAGAGAAGAAGCGACACTACATTCGGTACCTGAACAGGAGTCGTAGCGGAAAATGATTAAGTGATGACAATAGTTAGCCCTGTTGCTTTGTACTCAACACAACATCACTGTAGTACCATCAGATACTGTATATGCAGTGACGGTTCTTCATATATTAAATGCGGACTTCTTGACCCAATGATAAATAATTATAAACTGGACAATATTTTAAATTTGTGTAAGCACAATCACCGAGTACCGCTTTTGGGCTAGTATGAAGTTTGTTTTGCTAAAAGTAATGTTAATAAGGACATAAATTATTGAAATATGGTTTAACTAATAATAACAGGTTAGCGCAGCGACGGACGTCCAACCACAAGGTGGACCGACGATTTGGTGAAAATCGTGGGAAGCCGCTGCCCGCTGGATGCAGGCCACTTCCGATAGAACACTTTAGAAGTCTCTGGGGGAGACCTATATCTAGTAGTGGACGTCTCTTGGCTGATGAAAATGATGATAACTAATAATTACCGCTTGGCACTTTTTTCGACGTGGAGGCAATGTTGACCTGCTTTAACTCATTATCTCGCTCTCTGCAAGAAAATGCATATGCTAGTCATCTTTTTCGATTTATTTCCAAATAAACTTTTAGTTATATAGCAAAAATGTTACTGTAAGTCTATGAGGTAGCTGGTAATACTCCTCGGAGCGCGCAGTAAGGAGCTGGTGCCGCGGAGACGAAGCTCCCCCACGCCTCGAAGGAATTCAGCCAGTGGGAGTTGAGAATTCGGCTGCATGCCCATCTGCCTAACAATTTAAATTATTTTTTTAGAATACGGGTAAATACGGAATTAATAATATTTATAAAAGAGAAAAGCCGAAAAGACTTTTATTGACCAAGATTGATAAAATCTCCGACGTGAGGAGTACGTTTTATTTTTCTTATTCCATCCATTATGAAAATAAGCGCATAACACTTTAAAACATTAACCAATTAATAGACCAATTTAGACAAAATGATGGTTAAACTCTAACCGTTGATAAGAGACCGTATTTTAAGATTAGTGATGATACTAAATTATTGACTATATATTCAGGCTATCGCCGTCCACTGCTGAACGTAGGCCTCCCCAGGAAAGCGCAACCATCCCGGTCTTGTGGAGCCCTCATCCATCCGTTACCCGCCAACTTTCTCAAGTCGTCGGACCATCAAATATGTTTCCAACAGAAGTAATAGCGCATAAGAGAAACCTTAGACAGACGTCTGCATCCCTGGCGACGCTGAGCGCGTCGACCGGCAGCTGCCTGGCGGCGCGGGCGGCCGCCACCAGCTCTTTGAACTCCACATACTCCAGCTTCAAATCTCGGTTACTGTCGAAGTATCTGGAAACCGATATAATTTATATTTCTTTTTAAATTGAGTTGAATAAAAATTGCCACGGGTGAAGGTACCTATATTTTATTAGTATGTTCTTGTTTTAGTGTAATTATAGTGGTCTAAGCGATTATGAAAGTCAAAATAATGTGATGGACAGAAATATAATATTACCTTGTAAGAGGACTAAATTGTGGAATCTTAATTTTATTTTAAAATAAAATTTTGAACGAAAACTTTCAAATTATAGGTGAGCGTACCCTTGACCCAACTACAATCCTATAATATGCGACTTTCTCTACCATTGATAAATATCTATCGAGGCCTGAAATCTAACCTGAATATGTATCTGCATCTTATTTCAGCTGGTATACCGCTGTGCTGCGTGGAGGGCTCTAACGCGGCTGTCCATAACAATAACTCCAAGAAGCTTAAACCTCCTCGTCCTGTTACGTCTGCAGCTCTGAAGAGGTTATAAATCTTTTATTTTAAGTCCAAGACCATAAATTATGCATAGGAGAACTAAGAAGCTTCTTAGTCTGCCATCAAAGTTGTCTCTGGTGACGAGATTGTAATAACCTTCTTAACTCCAAATTCAATATCAACCTAACGACATCTATTATGTACATTACCATAAATTGTAACAATAACTTCTTAAAATATATTGACACTGTAGGTATGCAATGCAGTAGCTACTAAACTGGTCATTATTTGTACCTGAACAAGCTTTGGCACTGTGACCTCTGCCATCCGAGGTCCAGCATGAACTGGGTGAAGATTTGTGGACTCATGTAAATCGCCGGGTACACCATCAGTATGAACTCACGAAACAGTCTAACTTGATCTACGGAAGATATGTTTAATGTTTCATAAGCTATAGACGTCGAAGTTCTTACTAAAATATTGATAAAGCTTTTTTATAGTTTTATTTTAACTTTATAATTTTGTTTAGTCTCATTAAAGCATCATTTTCAGTATGTAAATGAAGTAATTTACTCACTAGAGCTAGATTTGCTGTTTTGTCCAAATCCAAAATAAATATCGACAATTGAAAAAACCCAATAAATTTTTTTCAGACTACTTGCTTATTTTTATGGAGTAGGTACACAAGACATTTCTTGGGAAAATATGTAATTGTCTTTAAATAAAAATAGTATTTAATACATGCACCTTGTTAGATTCCAATCGATTTTAACAAATCTCTAGAAATTAAGTAACGTATGCATCCGTAGAACTATGTAGTTTTAGGAAGACTTGAAGAACATTGATTTAGGTACCTTCTCGTGTGTAGTTGGCGGCCTGCAGCAGCTGATAGTTTGGCGAGGCTAGTACTACAGCGCCGGCCGCTACATCCGCGCCGATGATCACATTATCTTCACATATTTCTATCAGCGCACCGTTCTCCATGTCCTAAAAACACTTTCATTAGTGCCATCTGTCTATATTAAGATAAATGTACCTGTATATTTTAAAGGGGTTAATACTATTCAATAATCCAAGCTGATCTAGGACGATC
The DNA here is from genome assembly GCA_030295005.1 of Cephonodes hylas. Taxonomy (NCBI): domain Eukaryota; kingdom Metazoa; phylum Arthropoda; class Insecta; order Lepidoptera; family Sphingidae; genus Cephonodes; species Cephonodes hylas. The sequence continues at coordinate 14,803,590 of AP025364.1, forward strand.
GAGTAGATAAAGAAACAAAGAAAGTTAATAGATGCGGCGATAATAGCCAAAGTCACTAAGTACAAACTCATTGGCGGTTTGTGATTACCGTAGCTATTACCCGCCTTAGATTCCCATAACGGTCTGAATACAGCCTGTATGAAAGTCAAGTCAGCGTAAAACAGGATTAAGGAGCAACCACCGTTACCGAAGATTCTTGCTCTTTGATCTGATCGCCACTGGCCATGACCGCGAACACGGCTACCTCGGGGCTGCGAAGACCGCAGTGCGCCCTCTGTCGTTCCAACTCCATCATACTAAACCATTGAAGACGGTTGCGCATCCCCTGCAATAGAGTCTATTTTTATTATTTATCTTTTCGATTTAGCTACTTTTTATTTTGATTTGTAGAATAACGGTATAATAGTAGCAATAGACGTGACCAAATAAAGTTATAAGAAGCTTATTTATGCTAGACGATTTAGATTTAGATATGAAAAGAAATACTTATACACTATTATGATTTATGGAATTATTGTAGCATTTCTAATGGTTCCTGTCTTCTAAAATAAAGTAAGAAAGACATACGATTTATGAAGTCGAGTCTACGCATAGCTTAAAAAAATAATTAAAAAAACTAACAGATTTCATTTTCGTCCTTTTCTTGACCTCAGCTTTGACTGATACTTTATAAATTGCATGGTACACGCACGGCGTAGAATGATGCGGTACCCAGATCTTATAAACACGAAGAGGTACGCAAAATGGGCCTGCATCCATTCCGAACAACTAGCAGATAAAAAGTTTTTTTAGTAAACTCAGAAAAATCTAACTGATATTGTAAGACGGGCCACTTATCAACCAAATAGGAAAGTCGCGATACAGAAAAATACCTCGAAATTAATTTTCTGTGCAGTCGTTTTCCAGCAGTTCTTCTCGGATCTGCTAGAAGGTATCCAGTACTCCCCAGTAGATTCTTTTGTAAGTAAATAAGATCTTTCGGATGGACAATGCACTACTAACGATACAACGTCGCATAAATCGTTGTAGTGCTTAAACATTTTAAGATAGAAATCGATCTAAATAACGAGAGAATAAGAATTCGTCTTCAGGACATAGCAATATGAAGTTTAATAATTAAAGTAAACAATTTTCGATGGAATCTAGTGTTTATGTAAAATATAATTTGTATAGAGTTATTAAAAATGATTTGACACTCTATGTCAAATCTTTAATTCTTTTTGATGACAGTTTGATTACTTCTTTCCTTTTTGGAATAATAAGTTCAAGTATTCAGAAGAAATCCTCAATGACAACAAATTTATTTCCAAATTTGATATGTACATACATGCTGTCTTGGGAACGTATTAGCCAAAGTTATAAGTTTGCAGGGTCCCGGCAGTCGCGGGTTCAAATTCTCAGCATCCTCTTATCAAACTTACTTATCAAATTTCTCAGTCATGTTGAGTAAGACCAAAATGTACTACAACAACGGCTTTATTTTTTCAACTTAAGTTAGGCCATAAGCTAGCGTTACTTTTTCCCCTCTGATGGTAATTAATGGTGAAACTCTATTACTTGAATAAAGATTATAGTTAGTTCCATAAACAAGACATAGATGGCGTAAGAAAAAAGAGACATACTATTAACATTTAACACGCTATAAATTTTCTGATATTTCGGATTTCATTGCTAAAAACAGCCGTAGAATTATATAAGTAGGAATAAAAAACAGTACTCTATTTAACCATTCATAAATTCATAGTTATTGATTAAAACGTCTAGTAAGCAATAGATACTCGCGTGTTTATACGCATATACACGATGACGTAGCGATCACGCCACCTTTTTCGTGCCGGCTCCTGTACTCTGATTGGTCCATACGGGTAGCATCCCTCCCACAAACAAAAATACAGCACATTCAACACGTTTAGTGATGTGGCTCCATAAGAATTCATCGTCTGAATCGAACAAAATTTCAACGATTAAATGCATATCTCTTTTCATGTAAATAAGATTAAAAGCAATCTTATTTTATTTTATTAAGATCATGTACATAATAAACATACTTTACATAATATTTTAAACTAAAGAAGCCCTTTGTAGGCTGCACTGTGATTTAGTAGACGGAAAACATAGGTGTTTTATCGATTAAGTCGGTTTTAAGCTGTCAAGTTAACTTAACGGAACAACACTATAACGTCCGGATTGGATTTGCAGAACGTCACGAGTCTCGTTAGTGTTTATTTCCGATTTATTTGAAAATTAAGTGGTAATTTACAAGTGTAATAAACTCAAAAGATCCGGAAATAAAATACGTAAGTACATATCCATTACAAATAATATTTTTTTCAGTGTTCACATGGCTTAAACCATGTAAAAAGAATAACCTACAAGAATTTTTCTTTCGAAAATTCTAATAGGATTTTTTTAAATTGATTCTAGTATTTAAAAATTAAACCTAACACAGAAAACATTACATCTAAACGAACTATTACTAGGCAGTATTGTTCATGTAAACCAAATAAGAAATTCCATTATAATTTTATACGAACACCCGCATGTTCTGGTAATATATTTCTGCTTTCGAATTTAGTTAAAAAATATAACGCTTTAGAAATTTTTTTGTTTGCTCTAATGCAAGTTAGTTACAAAATATATATAATATTTTTATCTCACGTTTCGACCCACTTTGATCGAAACATTTCATCACATTGACTTAGTTTCGTAAGATTATGTTAACAACCGCTGACTTTACGCTTGTTTCCAATTTCTCGTCACATTTAGTATGCTATTAAATATATGAATTTATATTTTTTCACTTTTCTTCAGTAGATAATGATACAACATATGTCATGTCCTATAAAATAAATGTACACTATTTATAGCATGATAACGAACTTAACGATTGTTTATTTATAAAATAACGCTATAAACGTGAATGTGAGTACTAACCGGTAGGTATTTATTAGTCCTACGTACCAAAAAAAATATGCTGCTACTAAATAAACATTTGGGCTTGCCTTAGTTTGACACCCTAGGCACGCCACTGTATATGGGATCAATGTTTTTTTTTTATAAAGCATAGAAGGGCTATAACTCAGAGCAATGAGTTTTTGGTAAAAAAAACTGAATTAAAGTAAATTACTTTTGGAGTGTGGTCTATTTGGCATACCCAACAGTGAAATATCAGTGTCAAATACAAAACAAAAACATACTTCTAAACTCTTTAAGATTTTTTATATTGCCAAAGGATTAATTATGTTAATGGTAAGCTATTTGTCTCATCTTTTAAATATTCTAAGCCTTCAAACAAAATATAGGTCTTAACCATCACATTTATTTGCATAATTATTATTTTAGAGTTTTTTAAATGAAAATTTTCATCAGCATATATTATGCCGGACTATTCTGCATGAGCCTTCTCTAATGATATTAACTGGTAAACAAGAAAATATTTTTTCCTGTGTTACATATTGAATCGTGTGCTACAGGATTGGAATAATGTGAAGTGTAAATTTTTGACCTTTGTTCTTCTCATTATATGGTTAGTGGGGCCCTCTTCGGACTAGCTTAACTGTGATTGATGTAGCCGACAAACATTTCCTTGTCATCCTATTTGTTGAGATTTAATAATAAATTGTCCATTAAAAATGTATGGTTCATTATCAAAAAAATATCTTCTCTTTATGTTGTGTTAGTAAATATTGTTATTTTTTCTGTTATGGTATTAGCTTTTCTTTGATTGACATGCAATTATGTTTTTACAATACAGCATAAAAAATATGTTCATGAATATTAATACTTACTTAAATACCATTTAAACTTAAAGACATACAAATTTAACATTGTTATTTTTGAGAACCTTTCCTTATTATTATTATTCCTTATGTTATTCGTAAAAGAACTAACCTACCCCACTTAATTCTATATTACCATTTAATGTGCATCCGGTATAGGTACTATTTCGATTTTATGGCAAAGAGTAAATTATATTTTTCAGTTCCTCAAACTTGATAGCAGTTAAATTACCTGTTTATTTGATTATGTAATTTATGACAACATAAACCTAGGCATAAAATTAAAGTTTTGTATTGGCAGGTAATAGCTTTCGCTAATTAATTACTTCTAATTTATACACTCAAGGAACTTTCCAGATAGATGTCTTCGAAACTCTAGATTTAAGCATTTTTGGTGTGATTTTAAGATTATACAAGATATGATAAACAATATTTGTAATTTAGCTTGATGTCTTGTGTTTAATGGAGCAATCCATCACAGTTGAATTGCTTACTCGATTTTACTCAAGCCATGATTGGAACTGGCCAGTCGAAGTCGAAGTGATCGCTGACCCCGTTCCAGATAACTATGTTACTAAGGTTTACGATAACAATTCTCGGACTTTAACGTTACGGTATAACACGTAGCGCGTGACATTATGACGATTCGATTTCATTTTCCCGTGGATTGCTGGAGTTGAATGAATGATTCAGAAAGGAATTATTATTCGTTTTGTTGTTTACATCAATATGTGTTATAAGTTCTTTTGGATCTTGAAAGCTTCCTACGGTTGTTTTTTGATCTCTTAGTAAAAAAATATGACTGGCTACCCCATTTGGACTGAATAGCGACTTAAATTTAGTAATTAAGGCTAATACAGCTGCTTTTACCTTTTTTGATTTTTTTTTTAAATTGTAGTAAGCTTAATGTTCTTTTTTGCGTATCTGGTTAACGCTTGTGCGATAAAAAAATCTCGCTCTGATGTTGATTATGTTACTTATTTTGCCGTACTACGACTAAATAATACTGCGCATAAAATTACCGCATTATTACCGTGAAATGTGCATTAATACCCCCCCTTTGTTTTTGTTTTACATAACATTGTACCAAAAAGCGACTGACACATGTAGCTAGTATGACAGGTATATTTTCCTCAGCTACATTCTAGTGAATATAACGCATAGTGACAGTTCCTGAGAAGTGGGTGCCGGTTCGAAGTCCGTCCGGTCACTGTGACACACGCACGGAGATAAATCACGCGGCTAACACTGATAGCGCTCGACGGGTCTAAAGTGCACCTACTCTGCGCCTGGGGTCGATACGCTGTCGTATGGGAATAATGAAAATAATGTGTATATTGCTCGGTTTATTGCAGATAAATGTTTTTTCAAGGGAACTATGTAAAAGCAGATTGGAAGTGTAAATGCCGTTTAGGTCTCGGTTAGGTTAGGTACCTACGTAGATACTAGATATGTAATATACCTGCAATATGACTTCCCTTAGAGTATTATATTATTGAAGGAAGTAAGATCAAACGTCTATCAAACAAATCAGAAAATAAGGAATAAAAAAGGAAAGACGGTATCCGTATACGGGATTAGAAACTTGAGGTTTTGCTTCATAAAAAAGTTGACATTTCAGTGCGCGGTTGATGGCATATTTCTAAGTGAATATTTGCCTTTTGTATGGTTTTAGTGAAGCTATAATAGCATCGAATATTAGAGAGGTTCCAGATTCGATCTACGCACAACGATTTGTTTATTTTATAAATATTTTTTCGTGCCTATGTTCAGAAGAGTGACAACTCGTCGAAAGTGATGGTTAGGTGTGTTTTTCCTTCCATTCTCGGCGTGTGACCGTACAGCACGTAATGGTTGAAGTTTTGACGTTGAAACATGATAAGAATTGTTTGACCTGGCAATGCAGTATACGCTTATGGATTCCATTAAGGGATTTTAGGTCATGGTCTGACATTCTAGTCAGGTCATAGACCTAAGTTTTTTGCAACACAATCCATGCCAAAAGCTATTTTGCCGTAATTTGCCTTAACTCGCGATCGACGCTAAGCAATGAACTCTGCAGTAATAGCTTTATAGTAGTGTTTTTTGCTTAATGTGTTAACCCGTTGCCATTTTGTTCATTATTCAGTATTGTCTTTTGTTATTAATCCATATAAAAATACAACTGGGCACTGGTTTTCTGTTAGTCTGTAGGTAATCATCATTGACTAATCCCACAGTCTATTTTAATTAGATTCACAAATCAGGATAGTATTTTAAATAACGATTGATCATACAATTGTTTCAAGTATGATTTAATCACGGTTAGTAGATTTTTCTTCTAATCCGAATTCTCGTTGACATTCTAGTTTCCATTAGAGATTTTCATAGAAGTCGGTTCAATTAACTTTCGCAATATACTTGTAAGGATTACATATCGTAGTACTTGCGTAACTTGTATTAGTCAGAGGTACGCGCACTAGGCTGGGACCCACGGCTTCCGCCCGACATTACCTAATTCAACCAGCATAGTACTGAGTCGATCAACCTCTAGCAGCTACCGTATAAATTCTCCTTTCAAAGATATCGTAATTAGTAACGATCCTGCTATTAAACGCAATATTGCCTACCTACGTTACACCTCAGTAAACACAGTATGACGGTTAGGTATATTTTATTGAATCCATGCAGCTTAAAGTAGTGAGGGCCTCGAGGATTAGGCGTGCGGTCGTGATTCTTGGCTGTCGTGGATCCAAACCCCAGGTACACATCTCTGAATTTTCGGAGTTATTTGTGTATTAACAATGAAATATCACGTACGATAGCGAGGAAGGAAAAAATCGTGATGAAACCCCGTACACCTAAAATCTCTTAAGTGTGTAATTTGTAATTAGGCGTGGCAGACTAACCCAAATCGTTTCAGTTGTTGAGGAGGCCCGTGTCCAGCAGAGGGATGGATATTAGTTGATGATGATGCAGATTTAATTTTAAGCACCACGAATCCGCAACCCCCTCCAATTTACGGTTACCATAAATCCGTATTTACCTCAAGATAAGCCCTTATTTCCATATACGGGTCGCAGCGACAATATTAACAGTAGCACGTGAGCAACAAATCTGTGTTGGATCAGCCGAGAGTGCCAGACGGCCCTCTTGAGACGCTCCCCAATCTCGATCCGGCTGATAAGTGTAACCTTGCGGGTTAGATAACACCACGCTGTAATACCCGTGTGGAAATCAATGGATATACATACAATATTGTATGTACGTATGTGGAACAAATGCACAAATTAAACTGAATTGAATGAAATTAAATCCTAACACTCTCGGCTGTAGAAGAGGTCCGTTCCCCGCAGTAGGACATACGAATATGTGGGCTGTTGATAATAGATTGTCATGTCAATATAGTTTTGACCCATAATGATACAAGCAGTCTAGAATGTGCAAGACAGGTCATAAACTAACTAACTCGTAAAAAAGGTATTACACAATATATTTTTCTAGGAGCAGGCATGTACAAATGTTCTCCTTTCATTGACTACCTTATAGCTAAGCTGTTTAATAACTTGTTCGTTTTATTGTAGGGCAGTGAAAATTAATTGCGTTTTATGGAAACTCTTTGTACTATTCAGTACAAAGCACTAGACGAAAGAGGTTGTTTACAACGTAACTCATTTCAAAGACTCGTGTGGAACGGAGTTGCGGAACCGTAGTTCGCAGATTCAATTTCCGCCGCGTCGGTAATATTTGTTCCATTCGTAACTATTTGTCGCGGGGTTGGGATGCTGTGGGACTGAAGCGTGGCCCAGTTTCTGACAAATAGGGTAAGGTTGTCTGGTCATTAATGAGAATTGTTTCATTCAAGGCTTGGCGTAATATAAATTAACTGTAGTATACTATGTACAACATCTTACTTAAAGTATTATTGATTATGTATTTACATAATAGACATAATTTCTTACCTCATTTTCTGTTCTTCAAGGCCACAAAGATTTTATATTATTTGTTGCAATTGGTTTCGTGAATTAAATGATAAAACTATTCCTACAGACAAAGCAAGTCTTTTAAACTCTGTCATTGTAATTAAGAATCGTGTTAGGTACGATCCCCAAAACAAAAGAATGACGCCAAATATTAATTTATCCACAGTTCTATATCTTGACGACATTAGAGTTGACTTCAATATAGTACGTAGAAATAGAATAGTTTGATATGAATTATGAAATCCATCGTTACATCACGTATGCACAAGGAAATATGTAAGTTTAAATGGAGACACAACATTTAGCTTCGTAAAAACCTGTATCTATTCAGCAAACTTCGCTACTCAAGAATCACATTAATATGATTTATATTACAAAACAAACCATCCGAATTTAATACGACGGCAACTGCGCAACAGCAATTATGATAAAAATTGGGATGTACTTTAAACTGCTATAGTTAAGTGGGCTATCTGCCGCTGAGGCAGGCGTGGCCTTGTTTCGCCGACCTTTGATATTGTCTAGTACACCTTCTCTTATAATAGATCTTATGTAATGCTCATTATATTAGGGCTTCCTTGATTTACCTTAGTATTGTACAGATTGGCAAACTAAACAATACGAATTTTTGCGAACTCGTGGTTGGCATTATGTTTAGTGTCTGTGGCTTCAAATTTGTGCGTTAAATTTGAGGTATCTCTATACTAACTTGACCCCAGTTGTTTTAAAGGATAAGTTTTAAATACTCCATTATAATTACCTTTTACATCGGATGGATGAATGCTAGGTTTTCGACTTACTTATTGTCAGACTCATTTACTTTTTTTTTAAACACAATGTTGGAACCGCATCGCAATTACCACCAATAATGCCATAAATTGCTTACTTATTAAAACGATTATTTTTTTATATGACGTTGTAGAATAATTAACAACTTCTTATGTTTTATAGTTATTTCTCATTGCACTGAGTAATTATGATAACATAATGTCCATTCACCTAATGATAATCCATTTATAATAGAGCTATAAACTCGATTTCATGCAAGGCCCACAAATGCAGTGTAATATGTACACTTTGGAAGGATTCATAAAAAGTGGTATTATTTGATATACGTGTCTTGGGGTTGGGCCTCGTGTAGGCCAAAGGTGGTGTTGGACTCTTGAATTTGGTATTTGAAACTGCATGGCTTTCTTAGCTAAATAGTGGCTTATGGGGAAAATTCTGGGTCCACAAACGTCTTTTTTTACATTTTCTTTATAAATATATTTGATACTAAAAAGTCCCTCATAGTTTAATCCAAGGAAACAATTAATACAGGCATTGTTAAAATTTTGGGTAGGGGCATACTATGTATGCTTGGGTTTTAAAAACGTTCCTGGACTGTTGTTCGTATGTTACATACGAAGCCTCGATTTTATCACGACTTAATGACATTTATGGTTTAATTAAGCAGGATGAATACACATCGTTTCTTAGAAAGCATATAATGAATGAATCATGCGGGGGTGAATGTCAATAAAATATCTGCTTTTCCGCCTTTATTTGATCTGCGTGGTCTGATCTTGCAGTATTAAATTGATGCTAAAATGACTCACAAATTGGCGGGAATGTCTATGCTCTATAGTCATATATGTCTATAACCTATACTTTGAATAAGTGACTGGCTGTAATGATCGATGAGGATGTCGCTTCTAGGTGAAAAGTTGTTACTAATTAAAGTTAGTTTAAATAAGGCAATTTTTCCAAAGTCTCTGCTATAATTCATATTTTGCACACTCTGAGCTTTAATTATTGATAACAGATACACTGAAAAAAAAAACAGGCAATTTATTAACGAAATATATAACACTGGAAAACAGCATATCTGTTGCATGAGATTTTATACATGAATCTGAATAGTTTTTCCACGCTGATTTCAAAAACATATGCCGTTTTTATGTAACAGCTCTAGTTTTGGAGTTATGAAGTAACATGGTTTTTCATTGAAAATGCACGTAGTTTAAGTTTAAAAAATCTATTAAAAATATCAATTCTGAATAAAATTTCCTTTTTTTGGATTTTCTAGAGTCAGATGTATTATGAGTACAATTTTAAATGCTCCAACAATAGTCAACCGTGATATGTTCATTACAGTACCCCTAATACCTCTCCGCTATAGTGTGAATATTCTGGTATAGCGCTTTCCTTGTTCCTCGGATAGAAGTCATCGAGATTTTCAGGAAAATGGTCTAGATGGCTGTGAAAGTAGTAAAGCTTAATACTCATGTTCCATCCAAGCCGTTGGAAGTGTATCAGCAACTGTTCAACGTGCTGAATGCAGCCGTCAGACATCCTTTTGACCAAAATGTTTCTTTCCTTCAATCGGGAAGTTTTAGCTTTCTGATGCCGTTTTAGACAGTCCAAGGTTCCTGATTAAGTCATTTATATCATCATTTAGTGGTCGGGGACTACCGCAGGAAATAAAATCACTGTCATTATCACCGTCGTCGTTTTTGGTTTGTCCACTGCACTGGTCTGGATTCTCCGAAAATGGACATGACTGCTGTGGTGATGATTTGTCACTAACACTCAAGACTGGTCTTATGCCAGATTTTAAGTTAGATATATCCACTTAGAGCATTTTTTATGGTTTGAATGTATGATTTTCGTTACACAGAAATAACAGTCGTCATGATGGTTGGATAGTTCACACCAAATCGTAGGAGCTTTGTATTTGAAAGTAGGTCTTTTCTTTGTTTGCCCACAGTTGCAAGGATTCAACACAACTTTTACGTACTAAACTTGGTATCCAAGATTTAGCGTTTAACAGCAACGGAAACCCAAAGTAGTCGAAATATGCATTTTTCACAAAGTCCGACACATTTAAACGAAATTTTTGAACATATATTCTCCACAAATAATCCAAAAACAATCAGGATTATTCAAACACGTCCTTATTGAGGAATATATAATGAAATTTATAAAGGAAATAGTTAATTTACACCGCTATTGATAGAAATTATCGACTTCTTAGGTAAATTCAAGACGGTACCTGTATCTCACTAACTAGAGCTGCTACAAAAAATCTGAGGCCAGATATGAAATCAGCGCACCCAAATTAGTAAACAACAGTTGAAAAACTTCATGCAACATAAAAAAAGTTTGATTTTGTTGTCCTGTGTAATTTATAGTTAATATTTTTCGAAGAAAAATATCACATTTAGGGTACGTGAAATTGCAAAACGAGGTTGAGATCCTAAATTGTGTGTTTATGTTGAAAGGAAAATATACTAAGTATGTTTCATATTTTGTAATGGTTAATCTCGACCAGTAAAATGCAGAACCGAGTTACATCGTTATGTTTATGACCTATTTGTTAGTGTTTTATAGCCAACCGGTAATAAGTAAATGTAATAATGCTCTGTTATTTATGGTCTTGTTCGTGCTAAGAAGAATGAAACTTCAAAGGAAGTTGGATTTTTATTGCACTTGGATTTTCCTTAAACAAGTCTACATGGCTTTCGAAGTATATTCTTAGTAAAGTGCGCAGGAAAATCAAGTAAAGTATGTTGGATTCCTGAAAGCTCTCTACGAGGATTCTCAACCGCATATCATCTGCTATCCCACTACGCAAGGGCACTGAACACATAGTATTATATAATACCACCTCTATTATACCACATACTTGATATATCGACCCATGCATAGAATAAGGTTACTTATGACTATAACACCAAAGTACTTTTTATGTCTAAAATAGAGTTAAAATTGTTTATATATTGCACTAGTGAAGTAATAATGATCATAAATTTTGTTGTTGTTGGAAGAACATAAAAATTTACTGATAATTTTGTGCCCAATTAAGTTTTAATCGCTGAGAAAGAGAAGTTGTGCAAAAGCACATATAACTTTATTCTGCGCATAGGTCGATATATGGACCATAAATTGGGGTGTAAATAAATAAATACACCCAACAGTCATACACATAGTTCTGACCCCACATCAAGGAGTCTTGTGTCGCGGGTATCAGAAACTACGAAAGAATTTCGGTGACACAGCCACCGTAACAATTATTGTGGATCACACTAATAATTCTCTCGGTGCGGGGATAGAACCCGCAGCTATTGGTTTCGCAAGCTGTCTAGCCGACTGCGCCACAGGGGCAAATAAGTAAATAAGTGGTTGTAACTCTTTGCTATTTCCATAATAAGGGCAATCAGAATATAATAAGTTAATTTGAGATAACGATGCAGTAGCTTGCTATCTGTTTGTCGCAGCTACTAATACGTACAAGGCTCACAGTCCGCCCGAAGACCTTTGCTATGGCGTGATCGGCTCGTTAACCGATAGGGTTGTGTAAAGTTCACTGTTATTTGTGCTCGAGTGTTTATCTCGTCGCCAAGACTTAAGTGTGCCACTGGACGTATGTCCACACTTATCTTGCTAACTTGGTCTATTTATACTTTTGTGTGCCCGTTGTAATTCCACGCTAAGATTGGTTAGTTCTAAAAACTAGTATCTTAAGATTGATCGGTAGAAAAATTGGCAATACAATTTTTTGTTTCATACAAAAAATATAGGAGTAATGGAATATTTTTGACGATAATAAGTTACCAACTGATCCTATATATTTTCTTTTTGATTTTTATGTTTATGGCTTAAGGACGGTACCTATTACCTTGTTGAGATTTGCAACGCTACCAGTCTTGCAATTTCCCCTGTCTACTTTGGGGTAGAAGAGTAGTTGAGGTGAAAAGGTCGTTGGATAGTTGCTACTCTCGTGGTCGTAAAAGAGTTTTTTATTGAGTTACTAGAACGGATAAACCATTACGTTTATAGTTCTTAAACAGCTCGCTGAAATCCTGCAAACTTAAAAGAGTTGCACAGTTACTGAGGACACACAAAAACAAATAAAATTGAATCAGTAAAGTCTAGATTATTGTAACTCGAAGAAAATCTCTGTCCTCATCATTGGTACGTAATTTGTCGATAACACAATTTTATATCTCTCGAGATGATTCGTGTTACGCCACCGTCCAATTCGAGGTCAAGTGGTGATAAATTCTACTTAATCATTGAGTTAAATACAAGGTAATTGGGACGAGTTGTTTATTATCAAATACATTAAATATTTATTTGAGTGTGATTAAACAAAGAGACAAACCCGTTATATTAACCTATTTTATTTAAATCGGTTAAGTCACATTGATAGGTCCGAACCTAGTCCAGTCCGCCAAGTTGGTGGACGACAATTATGTTTTGTTCACTTATTAACTGCATATGCCACTTAAAGTAAGAAATAACAAGAGTATCTGCTAAATTTTTAACCCATAGCTCGGTTAAGTATCTCTACCCAAACATAAACGGATGTACAACAGACAATTCGACAAAATCAATCAAAATTACACGTTTGACGTAAACGCATTGTCTTTACCGGCCCACATGTCCACTTAACTAATTCATAAGGGATGTATAACAATTTGCCCACATATAATGCGGGTTCAGTTCCCGTCGCCGCGTGGACTTTGCCCCCCGTATCGGCCCATTATCCCATCGGTCCCGCGTGCGCAAGCGTCGCTATCCTGTGACAGCCATCCGTTTCTACGGCGACCACGCTGTTCTCATATTGGAGATTGGTTTTGCTTTTTTTGTTACGCTTTGAGGCATTAATACCTAAAAATATTAATGTGCTGACTAATCAATGTTAGCCGTAAATGTTGATTGCTGAATTACATTACTCTTCGCGCTTTTTGGTATATCGTCGGTTCGCTTTGCTGATGCTTAATATTTTATACATTAATGCATAAAGCTTATAAATTACTTATCAGGAGAAGAACAAGATCCTTTTTTACTATGATGATACCGAAGGATTAATATTGGTACTTAAGTACCAACCGAAAGAAATCGAAGGGATTAAATAATATTATAAAAATTTATTTCTAGAACATTTCTATTATCAAATCGAGGCTAATGACTTGCTAATGGTTATCTGTCGAGATCTAATTAGGTGCCAGACACGCGAGTTTATCTGTGTACAACTTTATAATACTAACAATAGTAATTGTATAATTAATTGGTCGGTCGGCAATTCTAAAGATTCATTTGAGTCAATATTTAAAAACTGTAGCGCCAAATTTACAGTGACTACAAAGCCTTTATATCGTCTTTAACGTTGTATACAGGATTCGACGGAGTATTAATATTATATCACTGAAAACAAAGAAAAGTGTATTAATTAATAATGGAGGATTATTTCAAAATCAAAGGTTTACTGCAAAAAAGGAAAGGTATTTTAAAAGTCAAAGTTCGAATTTATTGTCTTTTTGTAATTTTTTTTAAACGTAAGTGGTTAACGAACAGAAATAAACTCTCAAAGGCTTGGGATTTCATGACTCGCCAATCTTGGTCAACGAAAAATAATACTACATCTTCTATGTTTTAATGGAGAGTAATGGGTATGTATATCTTTACAAGTAACATAACATTATCGGAAATCAACCTGTTAAGTGTTTGTTAATCTAATCATTGAGCTAATATTGACACGTACCCGTTGAATCTTTTGTTTAAGTTATGTGTAATGATAATATAATACGTGTCTCTTGTATAGTTTGTCTGTCCGTGACTTTAGCTCTCCAATCGATTTTGTAAAGATGTTCAATACGAAGAACACCTTACTTATTTTGTTATCGTTCTAATTTCGTTTATAAACCATTTCAGACAAATTCCTCGAAATGTAAGTATTTGCTATTTCTGCGCAAATTAAATTGCGAAATGGCGAGATAGGTTCCACGAAGGATCATCCGGTTAATTCAGTATTAAAGTGGTTAAAGTTATTTGAAACCTTATTTGTTATTTGAAATGTTGTTTCAGTCGAGTAAATAAAGAGAGTTCATAAGAAAAGGTTTTTACTGTCATTTGTGTGGCAATAAAACATTTTAAACAAAGCATTACATATGTGCGCAGTTTAAACAAAGGGTACAATGAAGATTATTAAATGTATAATTAATTGTCAATATATATTTTAACAAAAGGTGAAGCCATGGTCACCGGAGTACTGTCCGTGCATAGGTCACGTCTCACCATGTTTCGCTGATTGTCTCACGTGTGTGGGAGTCCTTATAAAGTCTACATGTACTGTGATATATCCGCCGCCACACGACCCTTATCAGGATGGGATAAGATCTATTTTAGCACGATGATTAGAGGAAATAAAGCAGGATGCACACTGTTGTCAGGGCATTATTCTATTCGCAGTTCTCGAGACGAGATTTGTGTGAAACAATTGTCTTATTGCTTATCATTAAACGGTTTGGTTTGTATTGCATTGTGTCGCTGTGGGATTGGTATTTTAATTATCGTAACAAATGTGTTTCAATATGGATGGAGGTTTAATTGTTCTTTGTCTTGTTTTTCGCTACATATACTTTTTTAAAGTATATGTTTGTTTTAAAAAACACTGTCAACCAAGCAAAGAAATAATCATCATAATCCTAAAATATTACTGGCAACAAGCTCTAAAAATGAATGGAAATACCAAACTTATTACTTCGAACTTAAACAACGTAATTTACGGTTTTTAAAATATACTTTCGCCATGCCTTCAAATAACCAAACATAATATACTTGATAATACAAATTTGGTCCACATAAATGTAATTTTCCTTGTAAAAGTACTACCGCTTCTGGTGTGTACGTCAACCGCACATGAGGTGCAAGATGACGTCACGATTCACTCCTCGAAGCAGGGATACTCAGTTTAGTCTTCCCCGACAATTACGTAAAGGACTTTCCTAGAGGCACTTGTTTGTTTCCTGCACGAGGTGTTGGCCTTACACTTTTATATTAGTTAGGTATGGGTGTCTCGCTTCTTAGCATTGTTCGTGACTCCACATCCGAGCATCCTGTGCATTTCTTTAGCAACTTTTATATTGATTTATTTTTAACTTTTTTTGCATTTATGGGCGGAGGAGCTAATGAAGTGTCGGGCTTTTTTATTTAATTAACATTAGCTAGCGAAACGAGAGTTCGATACCTGCATCGTTCAGGGATTGGGTGTTTGTGAGACCGAAATGGGTCCCGTACTTTCTGATAACCACGTACTAACACTTGTTAGCTTACTGCGGGATAAGAGCTATGTAATGTACATGTCTCTTGGGAGTATAGTTTATATATTTAACTTTATTTCAGGATCAATATTTCTGCTTATATGCACTTTGCAGTTTTCCGGCTAAATAAGTCCTCTTGTCTGTGAAAGACAAGTGTGTGTTTAAGATTTGCTTTTGTTCTAAATGTTTATGAGATTTAAAAATCTGAATATCCACAACGCAAACGGATCTAAATGCAGGATCATACCATGAAAAAGTTGCATGCATTTATCCTGAGCTCATGATATATCTGGATGCGAAAATCACCAGTTAACTTAAATTTTTACATCATACATTCAAAGGTCGAGTAGTGGCACAGGTCTAAATATAACCGATCGCCAGATGTCGAGGCGCTCGTAATTCATCCAGCGATAAAGGGCTGCGTTTGGATTGCCATCGAGGCGTGTTCGCTCAAGCATAGCATTAATCTTGCACCAATTATATCTACTGTATATTGACTTGATAGTTGACAGCCTCCGTGTGCTGCGACATAGATTGCAGAGATAGTAAAAAATATACGCTTCATAAATATTATTGTGTTATGTATAAAAGACTTGTTGATAGCAATACTAAGGACACCAGATTTGTGTTTAGTTTTTGCTTGAGGTTGTTGAAATTGTGTGAGCTTAAATCGATCATAGGTCATGTCCTACGGTCGCGAGGGCTAAAAGAGTTTACATAACATGAGGTGTGTCGCTTCCTCGTTTACCTTCTTTCTAATAAAGAAATATCTTCGGATAGATAATTCGGGTATGTGAGATTTTCTCACGATGTTTACAAAAGTCATACTATGAAGATATTTGTTTTGTATCTGAGTTCCACTATACTCGTAATAATATACTAAGGCCACGAATACTTGTCGTAGAACTAAAACAACCATACATATTTTTGTCAATATTAACTGTCATTGTTAGAAAAAAAAACGTAAGTGGAGTTATTTTCTGATCTCGCGACAGTTTCAGCCGTGACGAAATGTTTTTCACGTGCGTTCGACAAGGTCGTGCGAGTGTGTACGAGTAACGTGCGGACAAACCATTGTCTTGTAACGTACCATTACACTGAATGCGCTTGTTTCTCTATTATCAATAAGTATGTGGTTATGTATTTTAGATGCTGTTTGAAATGGTTATCGTAATAGATAAAACTGTGTGTGTGGTTGCGAAAATTGTTAACGTAACTAGTTGAGACATGCGATTCGTGTCGTCGATTGTTTCATAAATATGATAAAATTATGGTAGCTTATGATCCAGTGACTATATTTTCATCATAATTATATGAGAATATCCATCATCGAACTAAGTAACTTGTGCCTAACGACTCCCCTTTATTTGTTTTTTTTTTTATATTTTAATAAAATAAAATGCATTTATAAATATCTAAAACTTATTGAGTATGTCATTGAATTATTGAACTTATGTAGTCAAAGGTCAAAAATATATTCATTTCAACTGCAAATTGGACGCTTAATAATTTTCGCGTACTAAAAGGTCAGCTGATAGCTATCACAAAATTTAATGTATTTAAATTAAACTTAGTTATGTTTACATATGAATAACATTCTAATATAATCATAACATCTATCATGTCACATTCCGCAAAGTTCTAATCAAACCCTAGACTAGCGGCAGACGTGGCGCGATCACGGTCACTCACTAGCCGTGCGAAAATATCCTCCTCCTATCACGAGCCCTTATCGCACATTACGCAAGCAAACTTTCCCATTTTCCTCGCCGGGTAAGAGGAACTGAATCGAATACGAGCGCAGAGCCGAGATGCGAGTTCGTGGTACCGGCCCCGAAGGCCCTTCACCGGTGGCACATCGGAAGCTCGCTCAGTACACGAACACGCGCCGGGGAGACCACACCGCTTAGCGTGTTCCGCACACCAACTAGTTTTATATTTTTATTTATTTTAATTTGTCATTACCAAGTGGCTGTGATACGACATATTAGTGATATTGTTCAGTTATTTGTGTCCAAGTTGTGAAGGTGAGTTTTTATTTTTTTTCAATCGTGAACGCTGGACACGCGGGTACAAAGTTTAACTGAGCGGTTACTGGGAAAATTGTCAGTTGTCGTAATCTATTACGGGATATTTTGTACGTGTCGTTTGAATATTTCATCTCGTTGAGTTGTTTTTGATGAAATTACGGTGATAATTCAAACGTTGTCGTGTTTTAAGGGTAAGGTGATTCGGTGTTAGTAACATTTTTTTCGTATCATGCTTATCTATGCACTTATCCGTTTTGATCCCCGCAAGAGGCTTAGCCTACAGTCATATCGGGTTGGAATTGTTAATTTATTGCACACAATCCTGTATGTAAGCTGTGTTAATACGAATAATATCGGTAAATTTCTTTGTCGGCGCAACAGGCTATAAATATAATCGAATGTACATGCGTAACGACGGTAAAACGTAATAAAATGTAGGAAATGTCGAGCAAACCCGCGTGCCCCACCGCAGTGACGTACGGTTTTGTTGTCATTCGGGTTCAATAACTTGCCGAATTCTCACGTGCCTCTCGAAATCCCGTTAAACACATTTTTATTACTTACAATAACGGTGAATTTTTATATTATAGAAGCAAAAAGTTTTCTTAATTCAAGTCTAAAGGTCATTATGTTAATAGAATATCTTTTAAAATCCTTAAGAAAAAAATATAATTAATGTCTATGGAGTTTATTACTCACACATTCCTAACAAATTGTTATCTGAGTTTTGAGTGAGACACGGTATTACGAGTATGTATATAGACAAATGGTTTTTTTTTTATAGATAAGCAAATAAATATGCTTAGATCTTATTGTTTGCGCGATAGTAAGCAATAACTATAATTTTGTTCTTACGAATTTATTTATATGAATTTAGAATCTAGATCTTGTCAATTTTAGATTTGTATACCATGTTAATTTATTTCATCTATTTAGAGATTCACAATGGGTTCAAAATAATTATTCTAAAACATCTTCCCAGGATTACATAATATTCCATTTGCTTCATATTTATTTTTCAAAGAATTAATAACATGTATTTTTGTAGCTTTAAACAAGTTTTTTTAATTTAATTTATTTTTATTCAAGACAATAGTGTATTATTGTAATGACCTAATCATAGATTTTTTTATTCTAGCTTATTATTACAATGGTGGTAATTAAAAAATTCACACGGTTATAAGTTTTATTTATTTTTGTAATAGCAATAGTAATAGTAATACATTAAGAGTGCGCAGATTTTATCAACTGTATAAAGTATCTAGAAATATTCCCACTGAATATAATCATCTAAAATTTTTTAGTATTAATTTTTCTAGAATCACTTGAGTTTTACCTAAGTAAACTAATTTTACATTAATTATTTTTCTTGTATTGATTGATGTAATGAATAAATAGTAACTATTAGTGCTATTAATACTTTTTAAAATTAAAGTAATATAAGATAATTAACACCTTAAAATTTAATTTAGTAACTTTACGTGTTCTTGACCGGTAACCGCGACCACGTGTTTCGATTCCATTACCGTAGGCATGTCAAGCACGCTGCCTTCTGTACATAAAGTAAACCCGTTTTTCAACACCTTATAGATAGCGTGACTTTTCGCGTGACAAATATGTTTGCGTGTCGTGATGATCCCTAGCGATAATTGTGATATTACGATCACAGTAAAGTGTTATAATATTACACCTACATTAATATTATATTTAGATTTTCCGTCTAATTCGTATGCATTAGTAAGATTTTGTTTCTTTTGATTCTGTCAATATTTTTTAGCTTAATGTTTTCTTCAATACAATGTATTCGTAGCTTATAACCGTATCAAAAGCACAATCTTCGCTTTAACCAGTATTCATGATAAATAATTTTGTGGTTAGATGTTGTAAGCGTAACCAACTTACTAATAACTTTTCATAGTATTTTAATTAAATTTTGGCCGTAGCCAATCACCATAAAAACATTTTCTTATCGGTTTTCCACGTATATGTTAAAGTAAGTTCATCAAATTTGAATTTGTTCCATATTTCATACTAATTCATTTTGCATATAATACCTCTATGTACTTACTCCCTGCATTGCACGAATGAAACTCCAACAGAGTCTGGATGCATTTTGTCAAACTGTGTGTCTGTCTGTACCGTTATATGATAAGTAGTTATGTTTAACACATTATCAAACGTCATTCAGATGTATACGTATAGTATAACACATTAATACTTGCACGTGGATGCGCTTCTTAATGTTTGATGGCTTTGTTTAGCATGGTCACATTGACAATTGTCTGAGCAAATGTTTGTTCCAATATTTTTCGTACTGATTTTATAATTGGAGTATTTGTACGAAAAATATTGGATGAACGAATGACGGTTTGATTTGACAAAATGCCTTTGACTTGGACGATCGATCATGACCTTAATTGCATGAATAGTTCAGCATTTATCATCAGGCATGAAATCTTCAGAAACCCGCAACGCTCCGATAATTCCTCTGGTATTGCCAGTGTTCATGGGCGATATTGACCACTTAACACCAGCTGATTTAATTAAAAGCTTGATTACCTCCTTTCTCATATAAAAAAAGGTCTCAAAAATCAACAAATTTAAGCTTGTATCTTTATGCTAATCTTTAGCTATCGGCTCTTGGCGTTAGCTGTTCAGCCTGGGCGATTGTTTTATCGTGACCCACACATACATATTTTAATAGTTTATTGATTTGTAATGGCGGTCGTGAGATCGCGCATATGATTCGTGACGATTGAGTTATCGACTCCAGTCAACAGTTATACACTATTTATTTTCATTTTATTCATATATTGAATATGAGTTTATACTGTTGGTCGTTGACATCTAGATAGTAGTATCAATCGTATGATCGGTTGTCTAATGTAGGTATTTTGTGAGATCGATAAGTGTCTTGTTAGTATTGATATCTAAATCATTGCCCTTAATTTGTGATTAAAAAAGTGTATGACTAATAAGGTTTTACATACACCTTTACACAGTTAATGAAAACTTTGTGAGAAAAATTTGACCAATAAAATTTCTTACCTACCGTAAGTCAGGGGATGGACTAAGACCTAACCCCTCTCAATCGTTCTAGCCCAATAGTGGACGTATATTTCCTATCGGTGATGAAAAATCGTTGGTTATATAAAGAAAAATGCACAATAAATAACTAACACGAGTTGCAAGTTTGCCTCCGTAACATTGTTCGATGTTATTGAATCAGAATTGCTAAGTACGCTGTTAACAGTTCACCGGACTGATATTGTGCTAAACGCTCCACTGCTCTCACAACTACATCACAACGTTGTTTCGCTAATGAGGTGCTCTGCCGTTCGATGTACAGGTGGCTTGGTGGTGCGTGACAGTCGTGGTTATGGGGGATATTTTCAAAATCGGTTATGGAACAAAAATTGGTTGCGTTGTATCTAGCGCTAGAATCCACTAAAATTCAATTTGAAAGGCGGTGTTTTGATAAGTTCGCCGAACCTTAACTTTCATCATCAAAAACAACGGCATCATAATCATCTTCACCTTCATCATCGTAGCCATCATCATCGTCATCATCATCATCAGCCCATATCCATCTCTTCTATAATTGAAACGGTTTTAGGCATTTTTCCACCACGCTAGTCTACACACCTTAGAAATTTCGAAGAACTTTTAGGTGTAGAGTATTTTACCCATTCTCTATTTTACTTCTTTGTCATTTTAAAGCAAACCGACCTCGCTCTCGGCAGCGTATCCGCGAAAATTATTGGAGAATAATTTTAACAAAATTCATTTCCACTTCATAAGCCACATCGCAGTCCAATTTCCGCGACAAATTATTTATGACATTCGGCAGCGCTTCTCGAGCGGGATTGAGCAGGAACTTACAAAACCGGGCCGTAGACAGATTTATTAGGGCATGTGTAACGAGATAGTTTCTTTAAGGCACTGAACTCTGGAAATCTATGTCTTCTACACATACAACTCACGCCCTCCAAACACACCCTTTTTCGTTTCCTCAACTGACATTATCCTCTTGATGCTTGCACGTCGGTTCCATATTTTTTTAAGTAGAAGAATAACCTATTGTTATCATTGTATTTAACGTTCATATTGTAATGACAGCCCGGTGACGCAGTGACGAGATACCAGTTTGCGAAAGGAGACGCTGCGCGATCGACTCCCGCCTCGAGACAAATGTTTGTGTGATCCACAGATATTTGTTTCAGGTCTGGGCGTTTGTGAGATCGAAAAATCTCTCGTAGTTTTTGATACCCAGGACACAGGATGTGTATCCTAGTGTAGAGTGAGAACTATGTTATGTTTCTTTTGGGTGTATTTATTGTTTTAATTAAACCTCATCTAAAGCAGGCTTCTCCTTTACGCCGCAGTAACTCTGTATTGTAATTGCGCTAATGCCTTGTTGAGTTCACTTGGTAGCGAAGTAATTGCAGCATTTAGGTAATTAGTTCTGAAGGTCTATAGGTCGGCGCTGGTGCAAACGACCTATATTTCACTACCCCACCGCGTGTGCTATTAAGTGACCAATTATAGCAAATCACAATTTATATACCTATGTCATAAAAGTATTAGTTCGTATGTTTAAACGCGGTTAGTGTTTCTTAAATTGAAATACAAAAAAAATAATTTGTAAAATTGCGTTTAATAGAAAATAACTGTTACGCTGTCTCGCGTCTTAAGTATGTGTCGTACGACTTAGAGGTCGCCGATTCCATTCCCGAATCGAGCAGTTTTTTCTGAATTCCCATATTAAAATTCTTAGTAGAAGAGCAGAGTCAGAATAAATGCAAAAAATCTGCAATAAACTATCCTCCTATTATAATCTTATTTCTTAAAGATTTGCATAAAAAATGATCCTATGTCAAGTCATTATCCCTCGTTGCGTTAATAGCTTTAAGCAACATTTGGGACCTAAAGCACTAGGTCTAACAGGTCCTAAAATTTATCTTGAACGTTGAACCCACCTCTTGTCAAAGTCGCCAAGAATATTGTTAAAATTACACGATACGACCTAAAAGGGTCGAACAATAACTATAAACGTCAAGTCAAATTTAATGCTGATACCCGCACTGGTTTACTTAATATCATTTTGGATGTTAAAAGTGATAGTTGCTTCTTTCATACATAAAAGATACGCTTTTTTATTAAATATAAGATGACGTATGAATATCTCAACATATTTTACAGTTTTTCGCAACTAATTTTTGACGCTCTGTAAAGTCTTACCCCATGAACGTTATAGAGAGTACCACACTGACTCATATCTGACTTTAGTTAATGAAGCTTAGCTCGTGATTCATCGACTCGAAATTAAAAGAAAAACAATTAGCTTTGACCGCTGTTACTTAAAATGTTTGTGCACTCAAGATGGGCAAGCACCGCAGCGACGTTAATTACCGAGAACTGCATCGGATCGCTCAATACTGTTACGAAACTCTGCGGCGGTAACAAAGTGCGGCGACGTAGTGTGTGCATTGTGTCGAAATGCACCATCGAAATCATTGTACGGCATTTACATATGACCACATATAAGATATAATATGGATAACAATTTTGAACTTATAAGGACATACGCAAGACTACGTCTTCTAGGACTTAGGAGTATGAATGGCCCAGTTTTGTTCGGATGGGTAATATTTAAAGTAATGGAAAATTTTTCTGAGCACCATGATGGACTATCTTATCCGTTTTGCATTCCATAGACGGTCTATATCTCAATGGTATAGTTCACAGCGAGAGATTAATCAAAATTTGAATTAAATCAATGTCACTAAATAATTCTAACACGATTCCCTAATCCTAATTCCTACCCCATTACAAGGACTTGAAATATTCAGTGACTCAATTAACCATTTAAGCTATCTTCTAAAAGTATAATAACAAAGGGGTCATCTCCACGACAAGGCCTATCGCTAGCATTTGTTCTGTCCACACACGCGGTACGATATTACGGTTATGGAGGCGCAACTTGTCGAGAGCACGCGGCGAGGCGTGACCGGACCGTGCCGACTTGCTCTTCAAATGCCACCCGCTGTATCGCTTAGTACTACTTTGTGTTATCATCTTCAGTGGCATTCAATGCTATCATGAAACTAGTGTTATAGTCGTTTAGATATTGTTGTGGCAAATTGGGTTCAGTAGGTACTATTGGTTCTAATAAAAATATATTCGTGTCTCGTGATATGTTAAGTCAGTAACTCAATCATGCGAAAATGTCGGATCAGATCGCGCGGAATTTGGCACAGTTAGATATTTATTAATTTTAAGAACCCTTTATTTAGTTAGTAAACAAAAATGTTTTTTTAAATTCTGAAGTCCACTTCTTCGAAATCGCGTACAGAAGTTAGTCGATGATAAAATCTAACACGGTTATTGTTCCATTGTTTTATAATAAAAATACATTTAAACCGCAAACACAATGTTTTCATTCAGCAAAACATTGAATGTCAAATAAATTGTATGTTCAGAATATAAATAATAAGTGTGTTGAGTAGTTGCTTGTGATCTAATTATTAGGTCATTGTCTGCGGACACAGTTATCGCTGACATTAATGTAGACTTTGAAATTTGTGAAATAGTATTATGTCGCTACACATGTGTGGCTTCACATATTCAAATGACGTTAGTCTTGAAAAAAAATCCCTCTTATTAAGATTTCAAAGATGATAGCAACTGTGGCATGAACTTATTATGTCACTCATCCATCTACCCATCCATAGACGCATGGCATCGGAAAAAAGACATTCAGCCGTCCTGGGTCGAAGGAAATTTCAATTTCAACCTCGTCTTGTGTAAATCTTCGCCAGACATCAAGTCTACCCCATTCATAATTCAAGTTTATCTTCGTACCGACAGTCCGACTGTCGAAAGTGAAAGCGAATTTGAAAGTGACTCGTAAGATGGGAGATGAAATCCATTTACTCATACTTATTTATATAAAGCGTTATTTTAATTGTGTTTTAAATAGTAAATGTAGTACATATTTAGTATAGGTTATTGTATCATGGTTAACCGCAACTTAGAAATCTATTATGGTATTTATTATACCTACTTCCTATAGTACTTCATCAGGCCCTTTCTAGCAATAAACGTAATAATAACGAATCATCATTATTAAATAAAATTTTAAAATTTATACTTTAATAATCACACGCGTCTCGTGCTTGTCATATAGAAATAAATTTAAATGTTTCAAACATGTAAACAGCACATAAAGCTAAAAAAATACAAAAAAGTGTTAGGCTACTTTGTGAATCGAAACTAGGAGCAAAAGTCTCATCTACTCCCATACTTGTACAATCAGCTGTTTTAGTAGTCACGCTTGTCAACGGCGTCGCCGTGTCTGCGGGAATCTTTTCCAATTCAATCTTCATTATAATACAACCATGAGCGAATACATGGCTAGGAATAGATTATTTAAATTCAATATAAGTTATTGGCAGTTTTAAATCCTCTCAGTAGTAGGGCTGATGATATTGTGATTAGATTTATTACATCGGTTTATTTTATCGCAACTGTCTGAAAAGTAATTTAATCCGTTGGATATATGGCCAACATTTACGATTGATGCCATAAAACTTTGTATTTATCGGTCACAATACGGGTATTGATTATACTCACTATCTAACGACTCGTAGGGGTGATATTATACGCCAATCATTCGCATTTTATTTGGTTAAGAATAAGATTTTATACATAAAAATGTGTAATCAGGACTACAAGTCTTATGTCTTGGGTCTTGAGTAACAAAAACAGTGACTTTGATTCAACTTTACCATTCACCGCGAAGAATATCTGCTTCAAGAAAATAAAAGACACTGCTGCTTTTCTGATCTACCTCCTCCTCTTTGCAGAAACAATATTTCAATTCAAACTTAGAACATCATTCCAGTTGATCAGTCATCCCAAGTATGAAGCACAAAGAAAGCAGTTACATAAATGTCCGCTATTAATAACGGAGAGTTATCACCGACCTATGGGACAAGTGGTTCGATACTGGGGCTATCGTGTGAACTGGCACCTAGCACCGAGATAACCCGCGGTGAGGGTGCATCGTTGCCTGGCGGATATCGATAACACCAAGATAAACATGTTTATGCACCAATTAATGATGGACGGCTTGTAAGATGCTCTGTAAAACGCATCTTATTTATGCTAATTTATTTATCTCGTGATTTATTGGTGTATTTTTCTCGTTATACTAAGCAACAGAATAATCAGTACCACCTTATCTTACCTCAAATATGAGGCTGTAACCATTACAGAATTTTGGTTACGAAATTCAAAGGTTTAGACGCTTTCGAACAAAAGGTTTCAAATTCTAAAACATCTCCAGAAAAATCACTAGACTATATTCTTGAACCAATATTGAAAGGTTCACAAATTAATGCTGATACTTCATTACTTGAAAAACATTGCTGTAAGTTAAAAACTACTTAATTAATTTTACGGAAGCTTTAAAACAAATTGTCCCTTTCTGTATCCTGTTTTTGTTTCTCAAAGCAGTATTTGCCTCGGAAGTTGTGTTTTATTGTGAAGTGTTAATTTTAATTGGCTTACAAGTGCGTCGGTTTCCGGCTTGAGAATAAAACCGCTTTATTCTCCGCATGTCGTAAATGCAGATGTGGATGAAGCCATGGAGCAGTGCCCTGAGTTTAATCCCATGTAGCGTTACCAACACGTCTGGTGGGGGATTATCGGACATCCTATGGGAGCTAACCTATTTAGAGATTTCCATACACTAGGGTTTAGCAGACGGTGGTATAAAGCCTCCATATATGTATGCCTACTGTCAGAGTTAAGCCATACCAGCTTAGTGCGATTTCGTAAATACTGATGCATCGGCTGCATGGAAAATACGTGGCCAATATTAATCTTGGCATTTATTATTTATTTACGATTATGTTTATTGTATTAATATAATCGTAATAAGAATCATATATAATATTTAAAATTACTTCATTGCCGATAAATGAAAGTAGTTATGAATGATTTCGTAATTTCCAACTGGTTTCGCATGAACGTAAACTTAATGCAGATTTATTCTAGAGATTTCTGCGCCAACCTTGAAATAAGAAATGTCTCCTATTTGTCCTTGTCCATGTTTGATATTCAGGTAAGGGCAGGACGATAATTAGTTACAGGGGCATTAAATCGTACCTACTTGCGGCCGTGAACTGTCGTTGACTTCTCACGGGAGACGCTCGCCAAATACACGTGAAACGAGACCCGCGTGCGAACGCCTTGCTTTATGCACAACTGGATTAGAATCTAGGTAATAAAGGCCTAGATGTAGTTTTAAATAGATATACTAGGAGTATATCTAGTATGTGTTACTATAGACTTCTTTAATCTCATAATTGATCAATATTTTTTTTAACTAAAAGTTCAGTCAAAAAATATTATTTCGCATAGCTATTATTTATGCATACAGGCATATTCTATGTGTATTTATTTGATCTATTGTTTACTAACCGAGACATACATATACGTAAAAATCGAACGATTAGTAAAGTATGCAAATTATCGTGTGAAGTCATCGTTGTGCAAAACAAAGCATCGAATGATTTTCGTTGTCGGTCGCTCCACTGACTCACGAGGAAGCGGCCCAATCGTGTCCTTATGCATACACTTAACTAAAACACACATAGTATCATGTCCTCGTGACCTCTTTTCAAATTATTAGGATAATAAAACTACTTGTTTTTCTAGTTTAGTTGCTAGATCCGTAATACAGCAAATTTCTGTGGGAAAATCTTTATCAAAGATTTATATTTAAATATTACTTAATTAATCGATAAGAATAGATTATAATCCGTGTTAATCAATAGTGGCGTGATGCCGATGCGAATCACCTGGCAATAATTGTGTCGAACATAACAGATTGTCGAATTTCAATTCTTTATCTGGATGGCAATAGGCTCATGATCAGATGCTTTGTCTCTCAAGTATTCTTAATGATATAGTATACAATTTAGGAAACAAAAAAATACTGTCTTCACAATTCATTATTCACTCATTAATCATGGGCACCAAATTTGAAATGCCTACAAAAAAGTTTGACCTTCACATGCAGTCACCTTGACTCCGAGCACTCACGCAAAGTCCAAAAAAACAAGACTAAAAAATCTAGATTGTACTTGACGACTACGATGCAAAAAATCTGTAACGGTCTTTGAGTCGTTAATTTTGGTTGGGCGAAGATCAAAATTATTAAACCTCCTCCTCGATAACATGTGTTACCTGCTACTAATAAATAAGAAACATACGTAACTATGTGAAAAAATGCAGTTTAATATATCATTATATTCAAACACAATAAAAAATCTTCTAAATTCTGTTTTTACGTATACGTCAATATTTTTTCGCCTACATTATATCTGCCACAGCAAATTCTACGTACTCCGGAATATCATTAAATTTTGATTGCCCCAAGTGCCTTCTTATCCAGATGTCTAGTAACATTTGACACGTACGTTCTAATACGTTCGCCGGATTTGGCATGACTCAATGTGCAGACAGAAGACACGCGGTTCGTTGACATCCAGTACTTAATACTCTTGGCGAGCTAACAAGTTAGCTTCAACGACAGTCTTATGTTTTAAATGTACATATACTGCCTTGAAATGCGTGGTCGCACGGTTTATACTCAACTCACGACTTGCTTTGGGATTGAGCTTGAAGATAGTCTGATTGTCATAAATGTACTCTCTTGACTTTTTTAGAGTAGTTATTTATTATATTTGTATTCTAATATGGCTTAGAAATCGCTTTTAGATTATAATTTTATTATTAAGTAATTAAATTTAAACGGTTTAACAGACCTTTGACTTTGACTGACCAGATTGACTTTGGCTTCACCATCTAAGTAGTAAGTTTTGTAATAAATCATTGTCCAATTTATGATTCGTATGCAATGAGGAAACGGTTTAAAAGTTAATTATTAACACTTGTGCTTATCATTAGTATTATTCACAATCGATTAAAATTACTTTAGAACTTTAATCACTTTGACAATTCTGTTTATGTATATTGTCTGTTATGAAAACTTAACAGTGTTTCACTTTTTGTTAAACTCAGTCATTGATAATAATCCCTAACATATTAGAACAATCTAAAACCACCATGAATAGCATAGGTAGTTAAAACTTAGAGAATCCTTATGGATTGTAAATATTTTACTCTCTGATAATTACGAAATTCCGAAACCATTTTATCAATAGAAACAGTTGGGAACACATCAATAGACAAGTGGAATTAATTAACATGTACAATTACTGCTTGTTCTTTGTACATTATTATATATTCAAGCGTTGTGACATCCTGCAACAGCACTTGTTCAAAGTGATTGTTTTAAGTTAACATTTGTACAAGTAGATTCTAAAACATATTTGTTATATCAGTCTTTTACTTTCCTTGTAAGTTTCCAAATTAAATGTTAGGCAAGTGATGCTGTATTTTCCAAAAAGTTACGAGCAGTTTGTTCCATTGAATATAGCTCAGTTCATCATCAAATATCATCTACGAAAGAACTTTGCCATTCACAATTACGTTATAACAATAAAATAAACAAACGGAATAAATACGTCAATGAAACTAACACTTATTAATATGGTGTCACCGAAACTGGCAAAAAGATGATCTCGTGCGAAAATTGTCGATCGTACGCCAAATGCGACACGTCGGTGCGTAAACTCGACGACCTCACTGCCTCACGTTTTGCGGAAACAGCCTTGTCGACACAATGTCGCGCGCCCTCCAGCACGCGACCGGCTGCGTGGTCATCGGTACAAAGTAGGAATGCTACGGACATGATATTTCGGAACTGGATTCGGATATGGATATGGAAATTAAATTATATCGGTGTCAAATTCGGATATAGATATGTCATTATTTCGGATATTCCGTTAGTTACGAATATTAGATTAAAGTAAATTATAAACACAAATATTACGCCACATATAGGTTTAAACTAATTATGAAAGTGGTTAAGTTCTGACTAGAAATAAACAAAGTCCAAGATGATGCTGTCGAAACATGTAATTTTTATTAGACTTCGCTTTTATCCGAAACTTGGGATACGGTTACAGAGATATTTTTATTTCGGATATCCGATTGTTTCGGAGCTCTATAACATCCCCGGAGTCCAAAGTCCATGTTTTCGTCCATCAATTGGCCGGTATGTTGTCATCGTCGAATGTGGCGCTCGGCACAATTGCTCTGGTGGACTTCGGCCCTCATTGTCCGCGCCTTGTTGTGGCTCTGTAAGCTGAGTCTACAATGCTCGCTGTTTGTTTTTGAGTCACAGTGAAAGTAATGTTTGGATTTGTGCGGAATGTTAAAAACAGTCGCAACATTGTAGTGCGACTTGATAGTGGTAGTATGCTTGAAGTTAATTTTAATTTGTTTTTTTTTTAATTTAATTCAATCGGTATAATTGCAATTTGTCTTTATCCCTGGATACATTTTCAAAAATATATATAAACAGAACTGTTTATATTTAATCACTGTTAAGAATGTCGTATGACATAATATTTAACATTAAATTTTGTAATATAAACAGCAGACACGTCCCCCTTAAGTTTAAGCAGCACTAACTTTGTCACTTGCACTTTGCACTCTACTTCTCAAATATATATTTTTTTGTACATAGCAAAATATCACTATGATACGTTCAAGTTACAGTAGAATAAGTTTACAAGTTATATATTAGATCGGCGAATGATTAATTGCATCGCGCTATAAAGATAAATATATATAGTGTAGATTAAATATAATAAAATATGATTCAATTATAAAATGCTTCGTCATACGAGTGTTATATTAAATGATTTTTTTAGATAAATATTCAGTGTTATTACAACGTTAGTTGAGTGTCTGTCGCGCACTTGTGAACAGGAATAAATTATTGTGTTGGATATTTTTAGGTAAGCATTTTTATTTATATAAACATTTGTAAATTAATTTAGCTTTTGCTCGTACTAATTTAAATCTTAGATCCCACAAAAAAGGCCTAAAACTGTCTTCAGAGAACAAGTCTATAAGTATTTCTTTATGAAACTCATCGAAATCGGTTCGGCGGTTTGGGTGTCAAAGCATAAAGCATCCGATTTTTCCATTTATTAATGATTTTTAGTAGATTAATTTAATTAATTACGACATTTCAAAGGATAGTAATAAAATTAAATAATTATAAATAATTGAATATATTCTAAGATTACCGTGACCTTATGCAAATAAATTAATGAAATTTCCGTTTAAAGTTTTTAATATGCTGAATATATGTACATTTTTATTATTCATACACAATTTAATTTAAGATATTCAATATAAATTTTCATTTTCAATAGTGTCGAGCCGTTTGACTCTTGCAAAATTAAATATGTTTAAAGTGCGGATTTTTTAAGCCTTAATGATTGTGATTTACGATACTTTCATCTTAGTTCAGGATAATAGTTACAAATATCACTCTACGCAATGATTACCAGTATCGACACGAAAATAATTATGAATATTTTCCCCCCGAAAAATCTGCGATTAGTAATTGTATATACTAGGATGCATATGTCGTGGTCTCGCGGTATAAGTATGTGCCGTGCGATCTAGAGGTCTTGGGTTCGATTCCCGGGTCGGGCAAAGTGTTATTGGGTTTTTCCATTAGGAAATTCTCAGTAGCAGCACGGAGTCTGGAAATGTGCCCGAAAAACGGCAATAGGCTCGCCCCCTATTACGTGGGACTGATACATACCTGGCGAAATGTGGGTGCAGAAAGGCATCTCTGCTTCCCCTTCGGGGAATATAGGCGTGAGGTATGTTATGCATATGTATAACAGGCATGCATGCTATAATTCGAATTAGACGCGGAAGCAACGTTAAGATAAACTTAGTAAATGATATACAATAACTGATTATTCAAGCATATTTACTATGTTGAATTATGAAACACAGAACATTGACTGAGAAAGTTTTTGTGTCGTGTTATTGGAACAGATGGTTCGTGAAACAATGACGGAATGTGTGTCATTGGAACTTTATTCAGCTGAAACGAGTGCATTGCATCATTACTATAACATCAATCAATATTTATTAACATTTTATTGTAATTTGTCTACACGGCATTGCACTTTCCATTATGCAGTGTGTATCGTCCTAGTTTGACAAAGAATTGCATTATTATTAATATGCAACCGTGCTATAAGGTTCATTCATCGATTAAGTCTTAGCCTTAATGACTCACCCTGTTTATATATTTTCCTACTGGGCATTACCCTCTTGTAACTTGAAATAAATCTATTAGTAAAATTATACGACGATTTAAAGCGCTTTTTTGCAGCTGTTTTCTTGTCATCGGAATATCTTTAATATTTGTTCAAAGTTGTTGACTTGAGTACAATGGTATTTCAGCTTGTTGATAATCTTGACCCCCTACGATGATCTATGGATGATCCATACACAGTCCATCAAACAGGTCGAGTATTTATCTCTTATACTGGTTAGGGTTCATTTGAACTTTATAATTTTTCGTTAAAGTAAGTGTTGATTAAAAATTGCAACCAAGGCATTAAACAACAAAATCGGTTCGATAACAAGCGCCAATAAGTTCAGAGTTTAATCCCGATACACTTCAAAAAGGACTTAACAATTCACTGATAACAGCTATAAAAAGCTTAGGTTCTGGGTAGTAACAAAAATATCTTTATTTTTAATCTGTTTTTATTTTTACTACGTGTATAATGTATTTTTGATAGAAGATATTCTGATAGTTATTATTAAGCTCCGATTTGAGATCCTGTTGGCAATCTCGAGTTTGTAATATTATCAACGTATGTAATTACTATATTAAAGGTTTTCACACTTATCAGCCATTCAGTCGGTGATAATTTTCATAATATTTTGAACAAATGTTGAAATCGACGAGGTAACAATTATTTTAGTTTGTTCATTTTTTTATTCCTTTTAAAGGCAGATACGTTACATAGATATTTTCATTGTAAATAAGGCATGTAAATTTTACACAATATTAATTAATGAATAAAATTACATTTACTCATTCACTTTAAACAAGCATCAGCTGTACAACATATAACAGCCCACGTACTTGTATATAATTATCAATACATACATTAGCATATTCTCAATTCAAATTCATATATCGAACAATGTTCCATCTCGGGAATAGTGTAGCCCTCGCTTTAAATCTCTCGGGATGGATCACGTGTTTCTATTCGCCCCTCGCGCGACTCCATTCCACAGTCGCGCGGCGGACGTCCTGCCGACCACCGGCCTACAGGACGCCTAAACTATCCTATGTGCTATTTACGACATTTTACTACTATAGTTACTGTTCGAGATGTAAGTTATCTTTCTTATATATACGTCATGGTGACTAAACTATTAACAAGTTAACAGTTAGAAGGTGTAAATAATGCCTTAAGTTCGATCATTGAATAGAGACGAGCATGTATGTGTCTGTCAATATTAATTTTGAGTCTCTTGTTTAAAACTAAGAGGGTTTTCGTTTTAGATATCGATGATACGACGCGCATATCTTTGTGCAATTACCAGGACTATGTGTCTAATTGTTAGACTAGTGGTCATTTACCGTAAAGTGTATGTGATTCTTAGCAAATCTTTATGTGATTTCATTATAAAACACGTGACTATATTGCCAATAACGATTCACTACGTACGTAATTCAACGTCTTTTAATCTCAATAATTGTACCTAATAAAAACTATAGAAGTAGTAAACCATCTCCGTTAATCACTTTATATAACACTGTTAGGTATAATTATAAGGTGCATTAACAATTATTTATCCTTTGTGCAGAGCTTGTGTAAATAATTACTTGAACTAATAGTTTTATCTGGCGTCCTTGCTAATAGCGAAAGTGGATTAGTCTATTTACAATGCTTTCACGCCTAAACCACTCAAGTAATTATTTTTAATTTGCGGCTAATTTAGTTATAAATTGTTAGTTTAATCCTAACAGAAAATCCTAGTTGAATATCTTAGCGAGAGGAATGCAGCAAAATGTACCACGCAAGCTTAATTTTTAATCCCATCAGTTCAATACCCCTTTCCAATCGTCTCCAGATTTATGAATCATCACAATAATACTTTCTGAAGTATTTGTTGGTAGTGCATATATTATCTGTCTTAGTTATGGACCTGGTTTAAATCAGCGACATGTAGTCGGGGTCTGTATGTGTGTTAATGCTCGCTGTAATTCCTCAGTAACGTTAGTTATTAATCAAGACACTGCCGAGCAATTACTAAGAGCCTGCGTTGTCTCACGCGTCACTGCCGGCTTAATTATATTACCGGTGGATTCTTTTCCATTAATCTATCCTATACTTTATATTTAATCTACCCTGCACTTGGACCACTTAAGTCGTGTGTGTAATAATGTCACTCAGGACATTTTGCAATAGACTCGATTCTATTACCTATGGCTTGAAGCATAGTTAGTGAAACGAGGATGTAGGAATGCACATCTACTAAGTGTTTTTTTATTTCGCAAATATGTTTGAGACATGGGATGCAGACAACTGGTATATATTGTCTACATATTACAATATGAATGCGACTATATCATTTTCTCCATCAGAAGCCCTTTTAGTCAAAGCGTTTGTACGGGATGAGTAGGTAAACAAAGTTAGAAGGCCCGTATTTCTTCAGTTGGAAAGCTTTGTTATTCCATAATATTCACTTATTATCCTCAAGGGTTTTTGTATTAACTACGCACACATTATTTTTTTTATAACTAACTTTGCCCGAGGATTTCCCTCAGCTCTGTCCTGTGATAATATTGACTTTTGATTCCCCGTTTTCCTCGAATAATTAAATATAATTACATTTGTTGAATTAAATTAATCACGAGACCAAAGTACGAATTGGATTTGTGTCGTAAATTGATTGACGAGTCATCCCGACGAGGATAATCACGCCTGAAACTTATGTTGCAACGTCATATTTTATCAAAATTATTTCCAAAGAATTTTTTATTAAATTTCGTTAGTGTTGCATGTATTGGATCCAATTATTTTTGTTAAAAGTATGTTTTAATAAATAAATTCCTTTCTATATGTACGAAAATGTATCGAAATTGGTTAATAAGTTTCGTAGTAATACGTGACAGGCATACCAGACCGGTCTATCTTCTCATTTTAGCATTAATTTGAATATACATTGAAAATATTTATTGAGTAAAGGTAGCCTGGACCAGAATAGACTGAGCGATAACACTTTATATACCTACTTACGCTTAATTTTCTTGTTTTTATTGTAATTATAATTTCTTTACGGAGGAGCTTCTTTACTTTAATATGTGCGATGATGAAGTGACTATGGAACTTAGGTCGGTGGCTCTGAATTAATTGGGTACACAGTCGAATGTCGTGTTCATTTAGTGGGTATTAATTGGGACTATTATTAAGTCTGATGCATGCAGAATGTGGCTGTGGGCAAATGACCTTGTTGATCAAATCTCTGCATCAATTTACATCGAATGTTTACGTTCATTTACGGTGTTTTTCTTTACCATAAAAACAGTTACATGGTTCGTTATGTAGATACTCGTAACAACCAATAGTCAAGGATGCGTGATCTGAGATTATGCGTCTAATGTTCTTTGTCAAAAGGCATATTAAATCCACATATAAATAAATAAATACACCCAACAGTCACATACATAGTCCTGACCCCACACCAAGATACGAGTCTTGGGTCGTGGGTATCAGAAACTACGAGAGACTTTTCGGTCTCACCAACACCCACAATTTAAACAATGTCATGAGTAATAAACTCAAAAGTCCACCTTTTCAATTCTTATGAATTCAAAAATTCAAGATGTTATCATGCCGAAGACGAATCAACTATTGACAAGAAATCTCTCAGGCCGCTTATGCCCCCAGTCAACACTACAAAAGAACATGTTTTTTTCTGCAATGTCACAAAATTTAATTTGACCAAATAATTGTGTAGGTCGACAAATTCCAGTTTTAATTTGCAATGTCTACCGGTGTTCACACAATAGGTGTCAACTTACTTCTCTGAACGCATCTAACTCAATTAATGTTGATTGCGGTCATTGTATGGAGGCCGACTAGGTTCTAGCATTCCTGGGAACGAACAAATTGTTGACATATTTAAAATTTCACTGCTGTTGTTATGCGAAAAGTAAATTAACATAGATTAAGAGAAGACTTTTATGTCTCTTTTTATTCCTCCGTTTAATTCCGTTAAATTATATCTTTTAACAGGAGTACAGTTGTAAAGTTATATTACTATGAGTTTTGCTCAAATAAACCTGGCGTAATTTTCTCTTGTTTCGCTATCATCGATCAAGAATTATCAAGATTTACTTAAATAGATTGCTTATAGAGCCTCAGTTAGATCTTCCTTATTAATTAATTAATTCAATGGAAGACGGAATATTGTTTTTAGAAATAAATAATAATGTTAATATTTTGATTATTAAAATATTATTTCCCGAACAAACAGGAAGCGACATTATATCGTTTAATGAAAACATGAATGACAAAGTTGCTAATGTTGTTTTTAGTCAAGTTTGTCACTTTGAACACACCATTCTGCCGCTATTAAATTTTAATATCATTTAGTATTACGCAATAAAAACAAGATCTGGTTTCCCAGTGATAATTTAGGAGTTAAAATGGATAATATTAGAGATAATATGCGGATTTTAATTCCTATGTACATGGTCATATGTTTATTGCGTTTCTTCTACAATAATTAGCACAACATATTATACATGTCTTACGATTTTACGGTTTTGTTGCGTATTATTTATCTGCTCTAGAAGCTCTTGAAATCTTGGTATCTTGAAGTTTATTTTATTACCATTAGTTGCCAATGAATTCAAACGAAATCGCATGCAAAAACACAGTTATTATTGTAACATTAAATTAGAGTTAAAAATATATGTACTTTGTACAACTTTTCCTTAGCCAATGTATCTATGGGATTTAGGTAAATTGAAATTGAATACATATATTAACATACAAACAATTTTCCTCATCCGAACATTGCGACGAAAATAATGTGTTTGTTTAACCCACTTTACGTAGCCGAAGATATCCTCTTGTAGCATTTATTGTGGATCTAAACGAGGGACATTGACCTGGCTCCAACCAGTGCAGATCCAAGGACGAGGTATTTATAGGAGTCTCGTCTGCAATCGCCACATGTTCAACGGCCCCCTTGGTTAATGCGGAGCGGCTACTCTCGACTCGAGAGCTTTTCCATCCACGCTTTATGAGATGCGTTTATTTTCAGATACAGAGGGGTTTCTTTGTAAATATTCATCATATTGGTTACATGAATCGTATTGGCACACGGAATGATTTTGTTATTATTATATAACATTGATAAC
The DNA here is from genome assembly GCA_030295005.1 of Cephonodes hylas. Lineage (NCBI taxonomy): Eukaryota > Metazoa > Arthropoda > Insecta > Lepidoptera > Sphingidae > Cephonodes > Cephonodes hylas. The sequence goes on from AP025364.1 coordinate 14,840,859, forward strand.
AGTTTGCGAAACTAGAGGCCGCGAGTTCGATCCCCGGACCCAGGCAAAAGTTTGTGTGTATTTGTTTCGGGTCTGGGTGTTTGTGAGAACGAAAATAGTCTGGATAAGATATTAAGTGTTAGGTACTTAGCGGTAATAAAATGCGTACATATATCTTGCAATACTTAAATATATTTACCATTTTCAATAACTTACAATACTTTCAAATTGTGATAAACCTCTCACATAGCGCCATACAAGAAAAATGCAATCTCCAACAATTCTTTGTCCTCTGATCCTTTGTTCGCATTCTTCTGAGACAAAGAACGCTAAAGGAACGTGTTTTGACATAGTCTACGCTTGTATGAGATAGGAAATTGATATGGGAAAACACCCACCATGTATCCATGCTTTGCGAAACACTGCTTTTGTTAGTGAATCCTAGAAAAGTCCTAGGTTAAATGTTTTTTTTAATTTGTGCTATAAATATATTGTAACATTCACGAATCTCATATATAAATCATATATTCGCAACTAGGATAACATTTTTATTGTTAATTCAAATAGACAAAGTATTCATCGATAACTTAAACATACTTTTCGTTTAATACTAAAATTGAAAATGTATGCAGTTATATCGAGTCAATAACCTTGCTGATATGTTAAGCGCGAGAACAAAAGTCCGCTTAATAATTTCCTACTTGTGTACTCGAAGTACGAGATAAAAACGCGAAGAAAAACAATGTCTCGTGGTTGACACGCACTGTGTCTTTGTTTCGGCGACGGCAGTTCATTGCCGCCATTTCTACCTGTTTGCCTTGCAGAAACCTCTGGTACTGACTCACTTGTATTTATGCGTAGGACGACACACTTGTCGAAACTATTTGTCATGGTTTTCTTTGTATTTAAGTGTATTTTTTGTTCGTGCGAATTTGTTTTTGGACAATATTAATTCCAGTTTGAAGATAAGCTAATTAGTGGTGACAAAAAATCATTGTCATTTATTTGTTGACTGAGTATGTCGTCACATATAGTTAATATTTCTCATTTATAATTTTACTTAATTTTATTTTAGAATACAGTCAAGTTTCAGCCTTCTGCAACTTGATGATTAATGCCAGGGTAGAATAGAATTAACTGATCTAACTTTTGAATATTATGTTCATCACTGAAGTAAATCACTCAAATAGGCGTACCTATGCCTCTACTATTCAACTACTAATGTGGTTACAATAATTCCGCTCATAATGCGTAACGCTAGGTGGATACAATCTGCATAGTAAGGATTACACTAGTTTACAAAATTTTACTTTTTGTCTGTTGCCGCGAATTTTTTGCTTGATAATGTTCCCTTATGACTTGTTTTTGCCAAATATACCTTTAAAATTTTTTGAGCAGCTCGTGTTTTTTTTATTTTGATTTTTTTTATCCGACCGTATAAATTCATTGAAAACAGGCGTATTTTACTGAGTTAAGATAAGTATCTCAAGTTTTTGCGTCATGAATAGTTCAAACGACGTTGTTAAAACAATACAGAACCTTTTTTCTACATATGCAGAGAATATATGCTTAATGATCGTAGAAACGTTGTTTCAGAGTGTATGAAAAATACCTATTTTGAGTATTTTGGGGTGCTCTTGATTAAAAATGAGAAGTCTTGGGCTCCGAATTGTGTTTGTAAATCGTGTGTGAAATATTTAAGATTATGGAAAAGTGGTAAAAGAAGTGCCTTTAAGTTTGAAACGCCGACTATTCGGCAAGAACCGCGAAATCATCTCGAGGACTGTTTTTTTTTGTAGCGTGAACGTAAACGGTTTAAACACTAAAAATCAAGCTAAAATGCAGTCCCCAAGTACAAATTGTGTTCAACGTTCAATGCAACATTCACCTGACTCATCAGGCCCGAATTTTCTCCCAAAAAAAAATTTGAACTTCAAGCAAATTATATTGAACTTGTAGAGACACTGCTTCAATAAAAAAATATGAGGTAGAATATGAGCATGAAACTCCACGTCCTCCATCTGTCCTCCTTCCTCCTTCCTCCACGTCACTTGGACAGGTTTCCGGAAAATTTAGGAGATATGCCCAAAAAGCAGGGAGAGCGTATGCATCGAGACTTACGGGTCATGGTAGAGCGCTACTTGAGTTTCTAGGATACGAATATGATGTCAGACTATTGCTGAACTCTGGTACGTCACTTTCCAAAGTCTACACATCAGAGAAGAGCTTTAAAATAAAGTCTTTTAGTACTCAATGATTATTATTTTTTATAAATAGTTTTTCTTAGTAGTAGAGTTAGTAGAGCTGAAACTCGGAAACTAGAGCTGATAAAAATCTTCTAATTATATTTTTGAAAATGTCATAGCATATGTAGTCAGCAACAGCTAAAATTTCTTCGGCAACAGATGTACTGTAAACTAGTGTTATCAACACGCTGCACGTGGTCTAACATAACTGTCTGAGACCTAGATTCCAGCCCGCGCACGTGAACCCAACTCGACATGTTTAAAATTAAATCGCGGGGGCTTGACGCGGCCATGGTTCCTGACGCTGTTGCGTTTCATTCAATTCCGTAGGAGATGACTGATCGGAAAATCAATTGTCATCGGAATGATATCGATACTTCTATATTCCTATACTAATGGTACCGGTATTAAGATGAGGCGGATAATCATTTAATTTTTTTTCGGTTTCGAACCCACTTTGAAAAATAAACGTATGAAGAGTCGTACGAATGGTTGGGACAGGAATCGTAAGCGATTTAGGATATCGAAAGTCATTGAGGCGGCAGTTCCGGTGGTTATGGAGCCCCAATGAGGCTGTTTATAAGCTAAAAATTGCTCATTATAGGCAGTTATGATGTGTTTCTGGTAAATACGGTCTTTTTGACCTAAATATTATTCACATGATAACCGTTATTTTTATTGACAACGTCTTAACCATTTCCCGTAACCAAATAATCGCGAAATCGTGCTCCTTTGCTCACTGTCATGTGGGTATGGGATATCGAACCTGTGGCTAACTTGCCGACTAATGAATATCTAGCAAAGGCTCTGTGGCAAGCGTAGATTTTAATAACTTGGATGCATTTTGGTCCCAACAACGTGCAGTGGTTTTACAACTTTCAGTAAACTATATCAACGTTTTCTTACTCATAATATAATTATCTACAATGTGCCACAGGATATATTATTGACATAGCAGTAACAACACAATGTTTAATGTTTGTTTTTCTCGTTTCAGGTCCAAGCATACGGAAATGTTTATAGACGAGAATGAGACGTGAGTATTTACAATAATAAAGATAACGCTTGCTTTGAATATACAAATGATATTCAACAATGTTTGTATAGATGTCTCTAGATTGCTATCACTAATTAATTCCACCACACTTAATTACATTCATCCGTTTCATTAGTCCGAGGAAAATCAACATTGAGAAAATTCATTAACTATAATTAATTCATGTGATTTCTTAATGGATCTCAATTTATACAACTGTAAATTTTACTTATTTTCCGTTGTGTATCTCGAGTGTCGACGTTAATTAATACTATCTACATGATAATGCTTGAAGCAGACGAGGATTAATAAGAATTGAATTGGACGATTCATTAGAACTGGACTTTGGCTTATTGAAGCGGATGTCCGTATATTGCAACATTAAAAAAGTTGTGTAAGGGATTAGTGAACAGATCGAAGCTAAGATTCTGTTATCAATGTTTGTTATTGATGCAAAGTTGTGCGTGAGCGCTTGGGCCCGCGTGGTATGAGATAGGCCACGCTTGGCGCGTCGCCAGCCGACGTCGCCTCTCGTCGCCTGTTCGCCATGTGGGGTCCCTCCACTGCAGCTGATTGCCGCACTAGATACTAGCTATACTATTGCATTTGTATATATGTATTATTAGATGGATTAGAGAACATCTGGTAGGTCTAAGCGTCAAGTTTGTAAATTTGGTAGAAGTATTTGCTGTAGAGATTTATCAAGGAAATGGATATGTGCTAGATGAATAGGCAATACAGAATGCATCGCGTTTCATTGACGTCACAACGGCGAACAATGCCCATACTTGGCACAATTTGATAATGTGTAATGTATCTCAAACTCGTGTTACTTCTTATATTTGAGTTCTTGTTACTGGGAGCAAAAACATTTGTGATTACTTAACTGATATTGGATCTTTTTGTCCTTATAATATTGTGATGGAATGTTAATATATAGTAGTGGACTAGACAATTTATTACATAAATAGTAGCATAAGTAACTGATCTACAATAAACAATTTCGTTTAGAAGAAAAATTTGCTTTATTATTGGGACAAAGCAACAATCCAGGGACAGTACTTCCATAGCAGCCTAAGCTCCCAATTTGCCATAAAAAAATCTAAATGATAATAATGAAGACTTTAAATATCTAATTTTATTAAAAACAATTCGACACATGAGTATGTCCTGACCTCTCAATAAACAATTCTAAACTAGACGTTACAGATTGTATGTAACGCTTTTGGGCCTCTATGGAAATTCCGCGACTGCAAGAATTGGGTATAGTACAATTGCACTTGTTAGTGATGAGTAATATAATTATAGCTAATTGTCATCAATCAATTAATCAATTTTTAATAGATTAAATCATGCTGAATCACTGTATTGAGTCATAAATTATATGTAATTCGGTAGGTCGTACCATATAATGCCTAACGCATTAATGTTTACCGAATGGCCGTAATTGAAAAACATATTGCGTAATGCTAAAAACCCTATTTGTGAAAATACAGTAACAATTTATAGCAAAATAGTTTTTACACAAAAATCGGGAATCAACGTTCTAAAAAGTAGCGTAGAACAATCTTCAGGGTCCCATCTATTACGGTATTAAAATTATTTAATTAATAATTCGCATTTACATTATTTATTCAATGCTGAATTTGATTAAATCGATCGACCCTGTTAGAACTCGAAAAATGCTATTGAAATACTTGTTCTATTAAATAATTAATGGGATGTCAAGACCGATTGTTATTGCGTCTTGAATAAACTGGCGAAGTCAAATTATGTTTTAAGACATTTTCCCTTTAGTTTGGTTTGCGTGTGTAAATCTTAGTTTAAAGCGCATTTATTCCCTAAAATTTTGAGAATTAGAACCCATGCCCGTTACATTGAGCTCTGAGAGCTAATGAAACTAACAACATAAACAGAGGGTACAGGTATTTCAAGTTTCACAAAAGGCCGACGTGAAATAACAGAGGCCACGTTTCGAAGTAAAAAGGTTTATTTTTGTTAGTTAGTTTAAATGTTTGTTCTTTCTGCTAAATATTCGGTAAAATAGAACAAAACATTACTACGAGACGCGTGTATGCGAAACTTAACCTGTAGTAAAAGAAAAAGAGTATGAAAATTAAATACAACAAAATGGAGCCTATATCGCTTTTACGATTGTTTTGTAAACATGAAACAAACAGCGTAAATAAAACCCATTGAAAACTTAAGTGCACTCGAAACTCTAATCAGTCAACGAGGATAGGATGCCCGCGTGTTGTTTTGTACTGTTATCACTTTATCATGAGAAGAGCGTATCAGACGCGACGGAACAGGGCAAGATCTGCGTGAAACAGAAATAAACCGTGACGCATAGTGCGGGCTATACTTGCGATTGTTTGTAGGGTTTGCCACGTGCAGTTTGTATATTACAAATATTTGTCACTCACACACCCGCGACTGCGTCATGGGAATCAAGCGATACTGAGGTCGCTGAACTAGGAACACGCGATAATACGATCCCATAGTTGGCCAGCTTTCAGAGCAAACGTCATTAATTTTGATTGTAATGCGATTTGTTTTTCTTACATTTTTACCGAATAGGTTGCTCGATAGTAATAGACTTAATATATCAAAATATTACTCTTTTTTAATAAGTTTGGAATATTTTGCATTCAAATTAGAAAGTACTAAAACTAAATGTACAGGGAAAGGATTAATATCTTAGCCCATCACGCTGGCCTACTGCAGTTAGCGGTCTTAACTCTTAACAATGGCCTAAACCTTCTTAGTAATAGAGCAGGCCCGTGATCAGCAGTGGGACGCATAAAGACTAATGAAGTACAAGAAAAGTTGCATATAAAATAAGTAGCAGTAAAATACATTTAAAGGCCCCATATAAATAACCCTCTTCATAAACTTCAAAAGGCCAAACCCCTAGTCGCGAGTTACGTTACAAACGCAGCCCCATACAAAGGCAAGTGCATAACACAAACAAACATTTTAAAATACTCGATGTGTAAGTCCGAGATTGATTCGTATTTCTCGCCGGTATCTGATAAGGTATCGCGTGACACACATAAGGAGCTCCGCCACCACGCATATAAACTATGAATGTAATCCTAATGGTTTAGTTCGCGACCGCGGTCAATGGTGGCAGTTGATAATCGCCTGTACGGTAAACTCATCTGTGGAACCCATACAAGTGCGGATTGCGACATGGGATATTATCGCGAGTGAGTACTGGATTAAATAATGTTATGGTAGGATTGGAGTAAGTTATTCAGTAGGATCAGAGATGTGCTTTCCGAGACGTAAGCAAAGCGAGAGACCGGCGTAAGGAGTCGTCTTAAATGATACAGTATTGGATTAATTAATTATCAAGTGCAGTTGAGTGGACGCTACGCTAACTCCCTGAGTATTTAAAGTAATTGCTTTGAGCATTTAAATTATACATATCAATTTTCATTTTAAAGGTTGTTTAGTTTTATCTATTAAAAACTTTTGAATCTTCACACGAAAGCAAATGTTGGAATAATTCACAATTATTCGTTTGATACAATGGTTTATGTTAGAATATAGACCTCAAAATCATCTCATTGCTAAGATTATCTGTGGCTATTAGTTGTATTTATATGTACATGGTTTATCACATTGCCCATAATGTACCTCACACAAATTGTCTATATAAGGCTGCAATTACCTACATAAGATTTATAGTTTTACTTAATACCATCAAAATGGTAGAATCATGGTTATTCAAGGTGAGGAGCTAAGATTAAATCATACTTGGAACTACTATTTTTATGATATGCCCTTGCTAATATGTTGGTCTTTGAAAGTAAATGATCATTTTTATATTTAGATCAATATTACGCGACACCTTTGTTTTGTAATTACTATAAAGCAGTAGTTAATCATAAAATTTAATGATTACGCAGGCATAGACAAAACCTGATTTCACAATCTTTCGATAGCTAGTGCCAGACAGTATTAAGTAATTAAATTGATTAAAATCGTGTGCAGCTTAGTTGAGCGTAGAACGTTCCAACGAATCGTAAAATGAAATCTCTAGTGGGCGCGTAATTACAGATATAAAAAAAAACCGGTCGTAAAGATTGTGAAATTACCAATTTATAAATACCCAAAAAAATATTCGCAAGCCATGTTAAGTTTTGATTCGGGCAAAGATTCAGCCGACGAATTTATATTACGCCGAAAATTTTTAGTGTTGAGGGCACTGGACAAACCTACAACGTTCTACTATATAATAGTCTAATCTTACACTATGAAACTATATTTATACATCCAGTATACAAAGAAATATTTGCGATTCTCCCTCTCTGTCTCATGGCTATGACAATCATCCCCATATAATCCGAATTTAGTACAGAATAGCTAAATAATTTCGCTTTCTCTATACGCCAGTCACTAACTGCAATCCAGTGCATATAGTGTTGCATCGAGGTATTGCAACAATGCCGCCGCGACGGAGCGCACCCGAACTGGTCTTGCATCGGGCATCGAAACCACTTTCACTGCTTTTACTGACGTGGGCGTCTGCAATCCGCTTCTTGTTATCCTTCTTTGTATTTTAAATACTTTTATTGTGGATTTGCCGATACTTTGATTGGGTGCAACTTTTAATTAAAAGGCAAAGATAAATAATCTTTATTCAAATAGACTTTTACAGCCACTTTTGAATCTTAAATAGGAAATTCTTCATGATACCTTTCAGCAGCACGAAATGTTAACAAAATATAAGCTCTCGTCTTACTCAAGTTAATATTTCCTATTGATTAGTATTATTAAATGTTATACATATTATACTAGTGCTCATTATATCTTTGTATTTAATTTTCATGAAACAAGAATTTTCAAAAACATTTGGCTCCGGTCTAGATGGTAGGTGGATACCGGTCTGGTACTCGTGGAGTTGCACCGTAATGAGAGTTAAGATAGCCGAAGCATAATTTAAACTGTAATAGACTTATGTAAATAACTAATAGCGAGCATTAGCACTTGCTGCTTAATGTGTAACAAAATTAGCATAACGGACACTGAAAAAAGCTGAACATGTCATATTCCTTTTTTTTTGTTTTGACAATTTTTCCATTAGCGATTTCCGAAATTGTTACTCAAGTTGCACCAATGCACGTCCGAAGTTCGTTCACAATCTGTCGTGTTTCGTAATGGCCCTCACATGAGAATAGCTCCGATGTTGCTCGGTTTCTAAGTGAATTAGGGACTTAGACAAGTACTACAGTGCTATTGATTCCTGATTTAACTGGGATAAGTGATACCCTACGTTACTTAAGAAAAGAGAAGCTTTTTACTACAATTAATGTGATAGTTTTAGAGGATGCCCTCTACCTCACTTTAAGGCTGTTTCGCCATTACCAAAGGTCCAATTGAATAAGACTAATGTCTCAACTCTTCTCCCATGCATATGTAAAGAAGTAAGACGGTTTTTACACCTTTCTTACCATTCACACTTCTAAAAATTGTAAATAGACAACGCGTATCTCATTGACGGAGATATCGCTAAATCTCGCTAAGCACTTACAGAATCTCACAACAAAGGAGGACATGATAAAAGATATTCATCTCGAACATATATTCATGTCATTCAGAAAACAATAATGTCGAATCATAATGATAAAGAAAACAAAGGCGACATAAGTGGATATCAGTACTGTATTTAGACCGTGATCGGAAATTAAGACGGGTAATAGTTACGGTGTTGACAAAACTCTCTGACATTAATGAAAATTCCCATAAAAAATAAAAAAATGACGTTTTCCTAGCAGCAGCAGGTATACAATGTATGCAGTTGTTAGGAAACTGTTTTTGAATTTTTGTCGGGATTTTCTTTAACGCCAGCGGGTTTATAGTCCATCTTAGCTATTACCTGGGTTAGTTTTCGGTCACGGTCTGAATTCGCCTTATAATAAGTACATTTAAAGTACGTACTGACATAATACAGACCATCTAATAACAGCTAAGAAAAACACCGGCAAGTCACGTTTCCACGGCAAAAAACTAGTAGTTCGTAATGCCCTTCAGATAGCGTCTGTAAAGTACCTACATGCGTGCGTAGAGGTGCGGGTACGAAGTGCGTCGCGACGGCCCATCGCGCCGCTCGACAAGGTCCTACGTTATCGTTGAACCGTGGAAATAGGCCTACGCTTCTAGAATGTTCTAATTGACAACCACTCTTGGTGATTAAAAACATATTATAAACTAGCTTGTTGATACTGCGATATGAATAAGACGCGCCGGGTCGGTACTGTTTTAGGCTCATACATTCACAAATTGAAGTAGTAGTACGTCGTCTGAAAATGTCGGGAATATTTTGTGACTGAATAGCTGAAAGTACGAAGACCCTTTATTTATATACTATTGATATGTTTGTGAGAGAATGTCAAATAATTCAGAAATTAATCTATCATATTTAGTATTTCTTTTACTGTTTTCTTTTATATCATCTAAAGGTAATATAGTAGTTTTTACTACGGTTTAAGCTAGAGCCGATCGGCGCGGCAATGTGAGAAATAATAAATATTACATATATACATCATCAATCCATATACGACGCACTGCCAGGCACACGCCTCCTCTACAACGGAGAGTTTAGGCCACAAATATACCTTACTAAATATATTCTATACTATAAGTAAACGAGATTTCGTAATCCATCGACAAATATTATTTATAACCACTGCTCATTACGAAATAATGATAAAATACAAACATATAAGCCTGTAATGAACGTCGAATGTTGTAATAAATAATACGTACGATTAGAAATTTATCATGTTATCGGCGTGAATTGTGAAGTTACGGCAGACAAATTGAATTATCAGTTACAGCAATTTTATTACTAGTGATATGTTCATGATTGGTGTCATTGTATGGAGTGGCAAATAAATCATTAAAAACCTCTTGATAAATAAATGTAGCCTATTACACGTGTTATGAAATAATAATATATAATATTGCTTGTCTTGTTATTTTGATTGATTTAAAACTTTTTAAATGCATTCTATGCTTTTTCGGTTCCAGATCAAGAACTCGTCAGGACGATCACTAGACCGTTTGACTTTGTCTTAATAACTAATTTTATACCCTTTATTTATGTTTTTTAATGTGTTTAATTGTTATAACGATACATCATACATTAAAAAAAATAGCGGTTCTGTAGGGTTCCCTAACTAAACGTTAGTACAAATGTCTTACTCGACCGATTGAAACTGGTCCTTGACACTGGCGGGACCTTGACCTCGCGTTATTATTATTGATGCCGATTGTCGGCCGCTGCCGTCTCACAATGTTTATAAACTTATAGCCTCATGACATCCGCCGTTTAGATTGTATTTGTATACCTTCTTCTTCTTCATCAACCCATATTCGCCCACTGCTGAGCACGGGTCTCCTCTACCATTGAGAGGGTTTAGGCCATAGTCCACCACGCTGGCCTAGTGCGGGTTGGCGGACTACACACCTAAGAAATTCCTAAGAACTCTTAGGTGTGCAGGTTTCATCACGATGTTTTCCTTCACCGTTAAAGCAAGTGATAATTCAATGTGAATACACACATAACTTCGAAAAGTCAGAGGTGTGTGCCTGGGGTTCGAACCCGCGACCGTCGAGATTCTCGACCGCGCGCCCAAACCTCGAGGCCATCACAAGCCTTACTTTTCATTTATTTAGATCGAGAGTTATCCCGCGTAGAAAGGTTTTCATAATACATATTTCGACTTTACGGAAATCGAACTTAACATTAGAATTGTAGCGTTATTGTTAGTAACAAGTAAAACAAGTGTAGTCTAAGACCAAGTGTCGATTAGGGCCTAAACCCTCTCAGTAGTAGAAGAGGCTCGTGCCCAGCAGTAAGATATGTGAGCTGGTGATAATGATGATCAAACGAGTGTAAATGAAAAGCCGAATCCATTTTAATGATGTAAAAAAACTTTAGAACGCATACGAGTATACCTGTCATTTATGTACAAGAATTGTCTTTGCTATATAAAGTCTATTGACCTGTATTTATTCAGACTTATAGGTATAGGCATAAAAGGCCCCTTCACAGTAATAAAACGTGTGAGTTAATGTATTTATTAAATAAACAACGCAATCCAGATTCGTGATAGTGAACCAAATCAACAGAATTAAATCAATTTCACTTAACATTTAATGCGAATTCATCAATTCAGTGGTTGAACGATGGTCCAGTATTTGTCGGTTCGCGTTTCGTTTTGACCTAGTCTACTTCCATACATTAGACTTTGCCCCGCATCTCGGATGTGTGTTGCCTATATTTCACATGCACAAACAACCAGACGCGAATAAATATTTCTAGTCAATACAAATAGTTGTCTGTAAGAGAAATGCCAAGGACGCCTGTCAGTTTGACAATACTATAGTGTTGACTGCTCACTTTCAACGAGCAAACAAATCTTTGTGCGCATTCAAATCAGGTAGCGCAAGACTTTTTTATTTTTTGTTTATGTTAATTAACATGAAGTCGTTAATTCGACAAAAACATATAGTTTAAATATCATTATGTACAAAATATAACCTTTGTACTATACAAACGAGTTCTTTTTTGTTGGTATGATGTCAGACATCATTATTAAAATTAAAAGTATGAAACAAAATAAGATGTTTTAGATGCCGGCGTAGATTAGAGATTTTAATAACTAATATATTCATAATTTTTTAAATACAAGTTTTTATTTGAGATAATGTTTTATCAAAGCGCATTATCATTTTCATTTAAATTTAAATTCCATTTCTCATGCTTGCAATGGCTTTTTCATACAGATATTTTGCATTTATTTTATATTATGTCTATGTATATGAACCCCAAACAATTTGTCTTTAAATCTGAGTTCATGCCTACTAAAGAATAATTTTCAACTTTCTTATCGTCTCTGCTTCACTGACCTCTAGTTCTATTGAACAAACCTTCAGAATAAACCATCCTTTCGTTAGTGGTTATTTTTCTAAAAATCCTAACACTACATTATTTGAACTAATTCTGAATTTTTTACTACTGCATCTACAGATGCTGTTTTGTCCCAATGCCATATCTATGGAAAAAACCTATTGCAGAAATATTTTTTAAACTCGCGTGACCGTGATTGTATTGTGCCAGTCATGTGAGATAACCATATTACTGGCGTACAATGGCGTATAAGAGTCTGCAATCTCTTGCAGTATAATTATAGACAATACAGCTTAGGGGTTTAAGTGTATAACCAGGTCTATACTCAGACATCATTAAGAGGTATGTTTTAAGCATAATTAGGGACTAATAGCTTTGTTGATAGTATGTATTTTTTTATCCTACGGAGAATAATGTGCCATTTTTGATAGGGTAATGACGAACTAAACTATGTCGCTTAAATATAATCCTTGCTTATTTTAGAGAGACCAACTTCATTCGTAGTTATTCCATTTTCGCAACACGTCGCATCCTTTGCCCAGCCCCTCTGCCGTAGAAACAACGACTGCCTATTTCATACGACGGAAATGTCCATATGAATGGTCTATCATCAGCAACATAGAATATGTTGCCGACCACCTATAGGATTCGTCATAAACGATGCAATAACATCCTGGTGTATTTTTCGCATTATCAGTGACGCATAATATTTTACTACATCAATTAATCTTATCAAAATGTTGTGTACTTGGTAACATATAATCTTAAAGTTTGAGTCATGATTAAAGGAAATCCTTAGTCGGTTGCGCAGGGATTACTGTTGGATTAGGTAACTTAAAACTACTGGTCATGGTAATGCAACCACGCACGCCAGCTTGCAGGGTTACGGTTCCGAGGTCGGGTAGAATTTAAGTTGCCCTAGTTACTTTTAGTACTATTCCCCTAATTTGGCATTGCAAGCAGCACAGTTGTAAAGAGCCACCATCGGAAATTCATGTTTTTCGCGTGCAAGTCAGATATTCAGGGCTGTTTTATCCCTTTTAAGTGAGATCTAAAACAGGAGAAAAACCCTGAAAATTATAAAAACTTGTTATTTCATCTTATAATAACATAGTTTCACTATAAAAATATTTATGCCTCATGGCTAAATCTTTAAACGATCTACTCATGTTTGAAATTCTTTACAACTGTGGCTCATGAATGTGATGGTTGAATAAGTATTTAGTTGGCCCATCATAATGGTGACAGTTTGAGAGATAAAGAATGTTCTATTAAACAAATTTTAATTGCTCTAATTCAGAAATGTTTCATCAATCGCAAAACTTTCAATGGAAAATACGGCAAACATAACAGGTGCTATAAGTTTATTGCGTTTCAATGATTTCTAAACCTCTATAAAATTAATAACTGCTTTATAAATTAATAAGCGAAGTGTTAACCACGTCGTGTTTACAAAGAAGTGTTCATTTTATTCTTAGCTTATATGGTCTGTTCGGGTTCTAGTGTCTTTTGATAATTTCTTTCTAAAATCAAATGGGATCTACTAAAATTTAAAGGTCACCGAGCTAGCACTTTGTGTTTTAAAATGTTCTGCTCAGTTCTCGAGTACTCTGATAACTTAAAAGACCTTACTTCATACGAGCCATTGTAATTATAAATATCCGTCCAGCCCTCAAGACGTGAACTCTCGTCAATAGCCACTTCACAGGCGCTCGATGTCCTCGGCTCGGGCTCATTAACACTGGAAAGGTCACAGTGCGTGTCTCGGTGCATTTGTGGGGGTGGCACGAGGGATCTAGGGGGTGAGGTGGGGTGGGGTGTAGGGTGTAGTGCGCATGCCCGCAGGAGTGGGAGGGCCCACTCGGGTCACGGCCAGCTGTACCGCCAGATGCATCCGCAACCTTCGCCACTGACCTTATCTCGTTTGCCGTAATGTGGATACTTGCCAGTGTTATTTGTAGATTTCGTTTGAGTTGCGATACTTTTTAATGCAAGCTCAGGGGACATAGTCGCAGCGTAATGTAGATTTAGGAGTAATGTATTCGATTTAAATTGTAAGTCTGCTTCTTGGTCCTTATATATTTTACATATCAAAGTAGGAACCATGAAATAGGGGCTTAATGTACCAGTAAGTTACAAGCAACAAAGTTATAAACACAAAATTTTGATTAAATAATGCAGACTGATTTTGTATATGTTTATATTTTTGCCCAAATACGATTACATTAAAAAGTCCTTTTATGGCAAAAAATAGCGACTAGTAGACAAGGATGGCAAGAACTGGCGAGGTACACGTACGCCTTGAACCGCTTATTCATGTCTTAGAGAAAAGTACTTACGCGTCATCGGTACATGCAGCATCTGGCAGGAAAATATAACAGATATCCACTAAACAAACAATAATTGACATTAGTTTACTATTTGATACTTTATTTTTAATTGTAATTTATCCCTGAAACCGTGTTTACTATACCATAAAAATCTGCCAGTAAAAGTCCTAACAAAATTCATGCATCAGTTTCTTACTGCAGACGATTTATATTGTATCACCTGTAAGTGGTGCTGAAAAATGGCAAAGAATATCATTAATGTTTGTGATGTTTGTCTTTAGGCCGGAGTCATGGTGGGTGTCGGCAGTGTTGAAGACGATCCGCGCGGTGGCGCTGGTGTTCGACGTGCTCACATTCCCCATCCACCTGCTCATCCAGAGGCCATGGAGGAAACGCGCACTGTCTAGGAGAATCAAGGTGAGCGTGATGATGAGTTGCTATTTGGAAACCCTGAAGAACAAGCAAGTCTGCTTCTTACAGTTCTATTAGGACGTATGTCAAATATTAATAGATAACAAATAGAACTTGAAGTAAATCTCAAAGCTATGAACGATTATTTACCACGCAGTATGCTCGGTGTTATAGCACGGAGCAGTGTTAAAATCTCCGGTCTTTATAAAACGTGTATGACAGAGGTTTCCCATCAAGACTACTTTTTTACATCCAGAATTTTAGTAGTATGTAGTTACGTTCATGTAATTCATATGTATGACCACTGGCCTTCACCACTGGCCTTCAGCGCTTTTAAAACTTTAAGTCACCATACGAAATTTATACGTGAGCCAAACATTGAATGCATCGGGCAGGCGGAAACTGTATGCTTCATGTCTCACGCTTCGATGCAAAAAATGTATTTTCGTAGTGTTTCGTCGACTGCAGTTGTTATTTTCGATTGACCTGTTTTTAAAATTCCCTCGCCCACGCGCCATTTCGGCCGCTGTCGCCTCGCGCTGAAGCAATTTGTGAAAAACTGTTTCGCCGTTCCGTTTCATTGTGTCGTTGCCAGATTGCAGGCAACCGCTGTTATATGCATTGTCTCCATTTATTAATAGTTCTTTGGTACCCGGAAGAATGTATTTAAATCGCTGATGTCCGTAATTTTGACTGAACTGCGTCACTTGCAAAATAAATCTTTTTATTTATTTTTAAAAAGTGAAATAACTCTACATTGGTCTGTTTTTTCCGCCTGATACTTTTTACGTCATCCGCAGCTGACATATCCAACGTTAAGATAGTTTATTTAGCATAATTTAACTCTCGTGACCATATTTCATTTCTTGAAAAAATTAAAATTCTAACACTATATTTTCTAACCCCACAATCCGGTATACATGGCGTGTTTCCAACTTTTCTATTCCCTTATTAAGTAAACCACGAGTTAAAGATTCCTATTCCATAGATAAGTACATGCAGGTTCACTTAGTTAACATGCTAATCCTCATTTAAGGAGTTGCATTAAGATATCAACCAGCTGAGACCAGATGGTGGCTTGCATTTTGATCCTTATATCTCTATGCATTAGGTATGTGAATTGGCTCTTGACATAAGCGGGTGAGGTAACCCGGCCGTTGAATATGATGTAGGTGCATCCACGTGGATAAATGGCAAAGGTCGTTTTCCGTCCGGCCGAGCTAGCAGTCCTGGGCTCGTGCTCAGAGCTCGGGTGCGCCTGTTGCACTCGCCGCCGCACCGCTCGCTTTATTGATTTCCCACCACTCTGATATTTGTTTCGTCAATTTCATACGCCCGTGGAGTTTACCGTCTCAATGCGCTTTGTCGGATATGTTTGCATCAGGGTTGGGCAGTATTTTAATTACTTGTAATTAAAATACGTAATTGAAATACAAATACGTATTTTGTATTTGTATTTCAATTACTTCCTTAAAATGTAATTTGTAATTTGTATTTTAAATACCTGACGCCGAGGTATTTTGTAATTAGTATTTTAAATACTTGAGGCTTTAAAATACATTAATATTAAAATACAATTAACCACCATGAGCGCAATAGTGGTAAGTGGCGAGAAACAGCATAATCCTCTCAATGAGTGAAACTAGGACCAGGCCTCCAGTCCCCGGCAGCCCCACTATTCCTGGTTACGGCAGCGGCCATGGTAACGGCGGGGCAGGGGATGCTAAGAATCCCCGGGTTGGCTCCGGCTACCACACCCAACGACGACTGGCCATGGTTACACACTTTGAGGACAAACGAGAAGATTGTTGATTGAATTAAGTGGATAACACTGGGACATGTCGGAAGTCCGAAAAGTCGGGGAGGACATGACAACCCTGAAGTCCGATGTCCCGAGGAGGAGTCGGATTTCTCATCCACAGGTCTCTCATTAACAACATCGTATCCAATGAAAGTGTGTCGAACAAGGCAGTGTACCTCATACTCAGAATATTCAAAAGATATTCGTTGAAGCTCATAAAGGTATACGCGCCGACCTCGATACACCCAGATGAAGAAGTAGAGGAGATCTATGAGAACATACGTCGAGCCATACATACTTCCAAAACGTACTTCAATGTTGTTATAGGAGACTTCAACGCAAAGTTGGGCATGAGAAGCGATGCGCAGTTGAAACTGGGGCAATTTGGACATGGGCAACGCAACCCCAGGGGTTAGAAACAGACCGATTTTCTGGAGAAAGAGGGACTCTTTGCGATGAATTCATTCTTCCAGAAGCCGCCTCACAGGAAATGGACCTGGCTGAGTCCTGACGGTTCTACGAGAAATGAGATAAACTTCAGTGACGTCTTTGTGATCAACAGGGTGAAAACCGGCAGTGATCACCGAATGGTTAGAGGCTCATTGAATATCAACGTCCAGTTAGAAAGGCGTCGCTTGATTCGACCTACTCGCGCTCATATCCAAAACCCCGAGACCTTTTAACTCGATTTGAAAATTCGCTTTGAGTGTCTAGATTCTAGAAGAAAACCGTGTAGTGGACGAGTTAAACAGCGGTTTGGTAGAAGGTATCCGCGGCGGGATCTAAGCATTTTAGACCTCGCCGTAGAGATAGACCACAAAACTCTCGTTCACACTGTTGGCTTTAGCACCTTAGATCACATCCATACGCTTCAGCAAGTTATACAAAAAACCGAGGAATATAACTTGCCGCTTTGTTTAGCGTTTGTAGACTATGAAAAAGCCGTTGATTCGATCTAGACGTGGGCTGTGCTAGAATCCCTCCAGCGGTGCCACATTGACTGCCGGTACATCAAGGTGTTGGAAAGAATATACAGCAACGCCACCATGTCGGTCCGAGTACAAGATCAGAGCACGAAGGCTATTCCACTATAGAGAGGCGTGAGACAGGGAGATGTTATATCTCCGAAACTGTTCACTACTGTGCTGGAAAACGCCTTCAAGCTCTTGGAGTGGAAAGGATTCGGTATCAACATCAACAGCAAGTATATCATACCCCTTCGGTTTGCCGACGATATTGTAGTCATGGCAGAATGGCTGAAGGACCTTAGCACTACGCTCGAAAACCTCAATCGGGTCTCCCAATAGGTGGGTTTGAAATGAACATGAACAAGACGAAAATCATGTCGAATATTCATGTTGTCCCCACCTCAATCGCAGTTGGGAGCTCGACTCTCGAAGTTATTGACGAATATGTCTATTTAGGACGAGTGGTGGACTAAATAATGGTTAGGCATGTCGACCTTCGAGAGAGAGGTAAATCGTCGAATCCAACTCGGTTGGGCAGCGTTCGGGAAGTTGCGAGACGTCTTCTCGTCCGAAATACCTCTGTGCCTGAAGACGAAAGTCTCCAATAGTTGTGTGTTACCAGTGATGACGTGCGGCACTGAGACGTGGCATCTCATTAAAGACGTTATTGGACGGTTCAGAGTCACTCAACGAGTTATGGAGAGGGCTATGCTCGGGGTTTCCCTACGAGATCGCCTCAGTAATGAGGAGATTCGTAGGAGAACTAAAGTAACTGATATAGCCCAATGGATTAGCACGTTGAAGAGGAAATGAGCCGGTCACATGGCGCGGAGAACTGATGGCTGATGGGGCCAGAAAGTTCTCCAGTGGAGGCCACGTACAGGTAAGCGCAGCGTGGGACGTCCCTCGACAAGGTGGTCGGACGACCTTGTCAAGGTCGCGGGACGTCGATAGCTGCAGGCGGCTTCCAACCGATCCCGGTGGAAGTCATTGGGAGAGACCTATGTCCAGCAGTGGATGCTCTGATGATGATGATGATGAATCTTTTTTTCCTCATCTTTCCAGACCATGCAGATTACTTATTAAGTATTTTGTATTTGGTATTTTAATTACAAATAGCTAAAATACTGTATTTTGTATTTTATATTTCAAATACCTTACTTAAAAGTATTTTGTATTTCGTATTTTAATTACTTGTGATAAAGTATTTTGTATTTTGTATTTCAATTAAAGAAAAGCATGTATTTTGCCCAGCCCTGGTTTGCATATGTTTTGTGATGCAAAGTATACCGTATAAAATTTCTTTTGTTATGATCATCTGCAGCGGATTGGTTTAATATATATTTTTAAATAAAGAACTCTGTAAATTAGGTATAGGTGTAAATATGAAATAAAGATCATTAACAGGTCGACAATTTTGAGAATTTTCTCGCACCATATCAGAGTATATCATGGACAACATTCGTCCTCAGAAAAAGTAATTAAACATCAGGAACTACAAAAGTGTATTCTTATTATTTATATTTATGTGTTCGAGAATCTCGGAGAACGCAGTTTCAAACCTCAGGCATATTTTTGACTTTTCGAAGTTATGTGCATATTTACAATTTATTATCACTCATATTAACGAGGAAGGAAAACATCGCAACAAAACCTACCTACCCAAAAGTTCTTAGGAACTTCTTAGATGTGTAGTCCGCCAACTCGCCCTCAGCCAGCGTGGTGGACTAACTAATACTTGTGACAGTAACATAAATGTAATGTATGTTTCCACCACAGGCCCGAATAATCCAGACAACGCCGGACAGCATCACGGTGCGGTCGGTGTCGACGCCGTGCGCGCTGCACCTGCGGCTGGTGCGCGACGGCGTCACGTCCATGGAGAGCATGCTGCGCGCGGCGGCGGCGCGCTGGGGGCAGCGGCCCTGTCTCGGCACGCGCACCGTGCTCAGCGAGGAGGACGAGCCGCAGCCTAACGGACGGGTCTTTAAAAAGGTACACACATACACTAAACTAAGCCTGTGTTCCCCAGACATTGGTCTTCACACTGCTCCTTCGTGAGTCACTGAATGCTTTGAACCCCTAGTTAGTTCCACAAAGTTAAATAATACACATCTTATAACAGTAGAAATGTTTGTCAAATGGGAAACCCTACGCTAATCACTTTTACAGGGAGAGGTGAGACCTGGAACTTGTGAGGAGTTTATGATCTTTCCTTTTGGATTACTAGTCGGTTTTTGATGATACCTTAGAAAGAATTTAAGAGAGGAAAGAGATAATGTCAGTAAAGCACAGTAATGCTTTAGTCTTGCATCAATATTGCTAAATATTTCTTGATTGGAAAAGAAAAACACTAATTGCCCGTTCTTCTCTAGTATTCACTGACTTCCCTATAGTCTTCCGAATATTAACCTAAATTTTAAAATGACTGAATACTTTGCGTGCAGTTCAACATGGGCTCCTACGTGTGGCGCTCCTACGTGGACGTGGAGGCGGAGGCGCGGCGGTTCGGCGCGGGGCTGCGCGCGCTCGGCTGCCAGCCCAGGCACAACGTCGTCATGTTCGCGGAGACGCGCGCCGAGTGGATGCTGGCCGCGCACGGCTGCTTCAAGCAGAGCATTCCCGGTACACACACACACACACACACGCAGGAACGCATGCACACATACACACTAGCCATAAACGCAGGCACACCAGGATTCTTCTCATCTCGTAGCTTTACTTGCACACGTAAATGCATAGATAGAAAAGGGTATCTAAAAAAATCCTCGTCGCTTCTTCTCCATAGCTTTAACACAAAACAGCTGCAATTTTAAAACAGGTAAAATATAGTCCAGACTAGTAGACAGCCGGTCAGCAAAATTCTATGACTTCCTTTTGCCGATCAACGCACACAATCTCGTACTACACGAAATGTCAATATTGCCATGCATCTATATTCTCAAACGTGTCGCAATAACCAAACCCCCATATTTCCAGTGGTGACGATCTACGCGACCCTAGGCGACGAGGCCATAGCGCACGGCATCAACGAGACCGAAGTCTCCACCGTCATCACCACGCACGACCTGCTGCCCAAGTTCAAGAAGATCCTCGCGAAGACGCCGCGCGTCGACACCATCATCTACATGGAGGACCAGCTGAAGACCACCGACACCACGGGGTACAAGGAGAACATCAGGATCATCGGGTACAAGGAGGTCGTGCAGAAGGGAATGGATTCGAATATCGGTGAGTTGGGAACATAAAGCTGAAGTTAGTGTTAATAATAAATTAGAATAGAATAGCATAAAACTTTATTGTACACACACAAGACAAAATAATAATAAAAAAATATAAATTATTTTGCTAAATTGAGCTAACCTGCACTAGACCAGCGTATGGGACTGAACTCATAATGGCAGAGGAGACCCGAGGTCAGAAGTAGGACGTATATGGGTTGAAGATAATGACGATAATGGTGATCAAATCATTGACGAGTGTAACTCGTAAGGTTATGTCTCGCTTTCTTTTTTAAAATTTTTAATGTGTTTGTAATCTACCTATCTAAGCTCTCGATCACAACCAGTTTTCAATCAATATGAACCGATGTTGTACGTGTGTTGTTCCAGACTCCGTGCCGCCGTCCCCGAGCGACACGGCGATCGTGATGTACACGTCGGGCTCGACGGGCGTGCCGAAGGGCGTGGTGCTGTCGCACCGCAACATGGTGGCCACGCTGAAGGCGTTCGCGGACGCGCTGCCCATCTACGACGACGACGTGCTCATGGGCTTCCTGCCGCTCGCGCACGTCTTCGAACTGCTCGCCGAGAGCCTCTGCATCATCGGAGGTAACGATACACCCACTCACTCACTCACTTATTCATTCAGTCACTCATTCGCTCTTCTTCTTTATCAACCCATATACGCCCACTGCTGAGCACGGGTCTCCTCTACCATTGAGAGGGTTTAGGCCATAGTCCACCACGCTGGCCTAGTGCGGGTTGGCGGACTACACACCTAAGAAATTCCTAAGAACTTTTAGGTGTGCAGGTTTCATCACGATGTTTTCCTTCACCTTTAAAGCAAGTGATAATTCAATGTGAATACACACATAACTTCGAAAAGTCAGAGGTGTGTGTCTGGGATTCGAACCCGCGACCGCCGAGATTCTCGACCGTGCGCCCAAACCTCGAGGCCATCACTCATTCGCTCACTCTCACACATTATTTATAATTAGTATGAGTTCAAATTTGCCTCATGAAATCAATTCCTTGTTAAATTTGTTTCATTGACAGTATCAAACCCTAGACTTCTTGACTTCTTGACAGTATCAAATCCTAGGTTGGATGTTTGAAGAAAACGAATGCTACTAATTAAATAAAATCCAAACCTTATTCTTCGAATTACATTCATATTACGTACAGACACTATAGACACTATAGAGGCCCAAATGCCACAGACAAAACACACGCCCCTACTAATTGTATCGATGTCAATCTATTTACAATATCTAATTAATCATAAATACACAAATTTATCAATGTCTATAAAAAGATAATTTTGACGCACCTTATTGTGGTAATCCCCTTTAACTTCACCAAAGCATTGTAAATTGCTTAAGAATGATTTATTGGAGTGATTTCCGAATCAACATGAATCAAACGCCTGATAATTGGATGGATTTTTAAAGATATTGTTTTTATTTATTTCTGAGTAATATTTACCGATAACGTTACTTGTCACGCGGGTGATTCCAATGTAGTAATATTTTAATCAAATCTTTTCCTTACCATCTACCATAGACCTATAATTCCAGTGATAGATAAAATGTAGACTCATACTTTTCACTTTCACCATAAAGATCTTTTCATTCGATCTCTCTACATCAGAAAGCAAAGAATTATTTCAGGCCTTCATCTACACAAAAAAACTATGTAATATGAATAATAACAAACTTGGCTGAATGATTTGGTCCTTTGCCTTTCCATTGAGTAAAAAACAACTAGAACACGCTAAAAGCTATAATTTATCAAGATTAAGAGAGAGTTACTAATTAATTTTATTTTGGTTGCAGGTGTCCCAATTGGATATTCCACCCCGCTCACAATGTTGGACTCGTCCAGCAAGATCATGAAGGGCACCAAGGGTGATGCCACCATTCTCCAGCCCACATGTATCACCACAGTGCCGGTGAGTTCAACAGGCTTAAAAGTAGTAGTCTTTACAGTAGTAACATGTTGATTAAAAAAAGTTTGTCACTATGTATTTATATAAAGCTGATAAACATTGCAAGGGGTTTAAGATCATTGATATACTTTTTTGTTTTACAAATTTACTAATAGTTATTTAATGAAAACATTTTAATTAGGATTTTTATTAGTGATATTAAATGTATTTATTATAAACTTTTTTAGGCATGAGGTTAAATTTGCAAAACATTTAGACGTTTTCTATAATTTTTATTAATCAAATTCTAATTGCATTGCTCTATTAGTTCTTAAATAAAATTGTATATTTGACATTTAGCTGTACATAAATGTATAAGTTTGGCATGTACGTCGCAGTTGATAATGGACCGCATCAGCAAGGGCATCACGGACAAGGTGAGCCGCAGCGGGGCGCTGTCGAGCGCGGTGTTCAAGTGGGCGTACGCGTACAAGGCGGCGTGGCTGCGGCGCGGCTACGGCACGCCGCTGCTGGACCGCGCGCTGTTCCGGCGCGTGCGCGCGCTGCTGGGCGGCCGCGTGCGACTCATGATCGGGGGCGGCGCGCCGCTCGCGCCGGACACGCACGCACAGGTATACAGGGGTTTCTTTTCTTTTTTCTTTTATTTTAATTTTTGGTAATTTTAATTTTTTTTCTTTTCTTTTTTCTTTCTTTTCTTTTATTTTTATTTTCTTTTTCTTTTTTTTTGAGGGGAAACCTATAATGGCTCTACCCCCCTATGTTGAGACGATAGTGGCTGTATCCCTAACCTCCCCTCCCCGCAGGTGCGCATCTGCCTGTGCTGCGACGTGGTGGCGGGCTACGGGCTCACGGAGACGACGTCGTGCGCCACGGTGATGGACCCGCACGACCGCTCCACGGGCCGCGTGGGCGCGCCCACCACCGGCACCGACCTCACGCTGCTCAACTGGGAGGAGGGCAACTACCGCGTCAACAACAAGCCGTATCCGCAGGTACATTCAGTTATTACAAGTTGCACATAGAAAAAAGTTATTTAAGATACTAAGTGTGCATAAAATGTGTAAATTCCTTATTATTTTTTGCGATAAAAGAAGCAATCTAACAAGTATAGGACCTAATGTAAAAAAGTCAACACTGGGTAGTGTTAAAATAAACACCCACAAAACCAAAAGAATTTTCAATATGTTGCCAACCTTTGAAAAATATAAAGGCTCTTTTAAAAAGTATTACAGAATAAAATTAAAACAATATATTAAATAAACCATATTGTCAACTTCCAGGGAGAAATAGTAATTGGTGGCGACTGTGTAGCGGAGGGCTACTACAAGAACCCGCAGAAGACCAAAGAAGAGTTCCTCGACATCGACGGCCGCCGCTGGTTCAAATCCGGAGACATCGGAGAATTGCACCACGATGGATGCATTAAGATCATTGGTTAGTACTACACAACAAAATTTTATTAATTGCTTCTATACAATATCAGCTGCTTAGAGATATAAGTAACTTCAGTACATAAAAAATGTCAAAATAATACTTATCAATTACAAAAAAAAAGAAAAAAAAATAGTGTAAGAAAAAACAAAAGAAAACAATTGTAATTATAATTTTAAACAGTCATCATTGCTCCCTTCATTAAGCAACATTTAGTAGAAACGAAATTTATACCTCCTATCTATATCGATGACATTAACCTCATCACAGACCGCAAGAAAGACCTGGTGAAGCTGCAAGCCGGCGAGTACGTGTCCCTGGGCAAGGTGGAGGCCGAGCTGAAGACGTGTCCCATCGTGGAGAACATCTGCGTGTACGGCGACAGCTCCAAGACGTACACCGTGGCGCTGCTCGTGCCCAACCCGCAGCACCTGGCCGACCTGGCGGCGCGGCTCGGCTGCCCCGACATGGACTTCGAGCAGCTGTGCCAGAGCACCGCCGTCGAGCAGGCCGTCGTCAAGGAACTCGCCGAACACGCCAGGAAATGTCAGTGGTTGCTTTTTTATTTGGGAAACATACAATGCAATCATTCTTATAACCTCGAGGTTTAGGCGCGCGGTCGAAAATCTCGACGGTCGCGGGTTCGAACCCCAGGCACACACCTCTGACTTTTCGAAGTTATGTGTGTATTCACATTGAATTATCACTTGCTTTAACGGTGAAGGAAAACATCGTGATGAAACCTGCACACCTAAGAGTTCTTAGAAATTTCTTAGGTGTGTAGTCCGCCAACCCGCACTAGGCCAGCGTGGCGGACTATGGCCTAAACCCTCTCAATGGTAGAGGAGACCCGTGCTCAGCAGTGGGCGAATATGGGTTGATGAAGAAGAAGAAGAAGAAGAATTTTTAAAGTAAACCCATACATCACAAGCGGTTTCCACTCATAGAATTGTTTTTTGTCTAGTTATTGAATTGATAGAAACAGATTGTATTTTCTGGCCTTTTTAGATCCATTATGTTGGGTTTGGTTAGGACTTGTAACATTAGAGAGTAAAAATGATGTCGTCATAATCATCAGCCCTTATACTTCCACCTGTAGGACACGAGTCCGCATTATAATTGAATTGATTTAGCCATATAATATGTGAATGTATAGTAGGGTGTCCCAAAAAAATCAAAGTCTTTTTTTGTCAACGCATACCCTCTAATTATTTTCGAATGGTGTTAAAACACTTATAAATAAAATTTCATGAACTTAGGACCACTGCAACCCGTGCCGACTTGCATTCATGTGTTTCAGTACTTACATACTTTGTATGAACTTCGGCGCGTCGCAATATTCCCATGGAAGTTTCGTGGTTGCTTGTTTATTGTATTGGTAAACGCCTCTTTTTGTTTAATCAATATGTCAGATTAAGATTTCAAAGGGAAATTTTAATAGGGGGGTGCAAAACATTAAAATAACGGCTTAAAACTTCTCTGTAAAGAACAAATATTGGCAGTTCTGTTTAATAAAATTCATGTAGTGAAATTGAATTTTGTACATCGCAAATCTAACTATTCGAGATTAATTAATTTTTGTTAAAGGGTTTATATGCCTATTTAAGCTTTAATTAACTAATTCTAAGAAATAAGTTGCCTTATACCGACTCTGAAGAGATCAACAAATAATGCGGAAAAATCGCAAGATATGTTCGTACAGTGTCGCCAAGAGTTTGTTACAAGCTTGGACTACTTTTTGTATATTGCACAGTACCCTTTAATTGATAAAAATAAATCTAGATAATAGATATAGTTATATAAATAGATATACATTGTTTTACCGGACAGAATTAGGAAGGAAATTTAAGGGATGGTTATCAAGAATTAACAGTTATAGCTATAATCATATTTTTTGGCGGTGATACAGAAAGAAAATTGACTATTCGATCTCCAAGTTCTATGTACCAGACACCATGATGGCCGAAGCAATTAATTGATTAAAAATGTCGTAACTTATTTTTTAATTGTAAATTACTAATAAAAAGTCGCACTATTAGACATCTAGATTTGCATCGCTATATACCATGTTAAGGCTTGGATGCATTGTATATTATCAGTGACGGCACCTTACCACGACTTATGTTTGCTTAATACTTTGAAACCCTGGGAAACTGTCAATAAAATTAACTCAGAAATGACTATACGGAATATTTTTCAGCATTTTTGGTCTTTGGTTCATGAAGTAGCTGTCTTGTCTCTATATCACTGTGATGGAGACCAGGAACCAAAAATGATAATATTTTAAAGCTTAACTAAAGAGGATCCATCAATTCATATATCCCGTGGAAAGATATCTGCGTGATTTTCTTTTTTAGAAAGATATAAACGACTTTATTTCGATCAAAAACTAGTCTTGCTTTTCTTCAATCGTTTTAAAAATTTTGACACTTTTCTCAATGAGTTGCTTACTTCACAGACTAGTTATACTTCTTTTCAAGCAGTTAAGAAATAAATAATGACACTAAAAGTCGCTAGTGATACTGCAAATTGCAGTTATACTGATATAACATTTGCGTGAAAAAGTCACCTTTAAAGGGAAACTAAAGCAATTTTTCCTGTGATTTATCCTAACAGTAAAATGAAAACTTTTAAATTAAAATATCACAAATATTCCTGTTTTAATAATAAATATATAATACCGGTGAAATAGGATATAATTTTGAAAATAAAAATTATGTTTTTATATGTGCTCTACAATTACCATACAATTTTTTCCTTAATACTTTGCCATCAAGTCGGCACGGGTTACCGCTATCCAATTTCAATAATATTTCGTATTTGAGTTATTAGGGTCAATTAGAAAAAATATAGAGGGTATGCGTATCTAATTTCGAGAAAAAAAAATCGCCCTACTAAGCTGGGACACCCTAATGTATAGTGAGTACAATGTTGTAATGTATGTTTGTTTGTCAGGCGGGCTGGAGAAGTTCGAAGTCCCGGCGGCGGTGAAGCTGTGTTCGGAGGTGTGGTCTCCCGACATGGGGCTGGTGACGGCCGCCTTCAAGATCAAGCGGAAAGACATCCAGGACCGGTACAAGGACGACATCAAGCGCATGTACGCCTCCTGAACCGCGCGACCACGACCTTTACTCTCATAAGTCTGTACATATTTATTTCTCGTCTCTAATGTAGCTCGTGTTCTGATACGGAACGCTGATGCGTGATGATGAATGTGCGCGGAACTTTTCGCTCTTGTTTCATGTAAAAAGTACACCGTGTAGAAATTGTCGCAATTGAGATTATGTGGGGTTGCAGAGATCTGACGTCGGTGTGGTAAATTGTGCGAGTGCGATGTGTGACTGCGTCTTGTCGATATACATATTATATTTCTCGGAGTTAGTTATTGGCCTAGTGTCTCAAAGTGTGTAGCTCGCCCGCGCCGGACGTCTCGGGGTCACTTATGGATTATTATTATTGTTTTGCCGTAGAATAGAAATTTTAAATGATAAGTGAGCTTATTTTGTACAGGCGTTTTCGCTTTAGTTTGTTTTATACGTTGTCTACGGTGATTTGAATTAGTATATTGTTGTCCTGTTGCGTTACCGTGGACGTTGTGAGCTGGATCTCGCAGCCCCACGGCCGGCGACCGGCGCGGGCGTGGAATGTAACTCATTAACATAAGTTGATCATTTAGTACTTAGGGGTATCGGGGGTAGACTTTGCCAATGTAATAATAATTTTGCAATAATACCATTTTCATACGTTAATGCGTGACGTCGCATGTGTCCGAGCGCAGAGATGCCACGCGTCGCATAATAGTTAGGCGTTTGAATAATTAACGGATGTAGCGAGTGCGAGGTCGCGTTGACACTCAAGTAGCTATTTCGATGTTAAGCGATCGAACAAGTGTAACTTTTCGATGCATAACGATCTCCACATGTGCTGTTCAAAACGGCACGCGGAAAATATTTTGTCATTTTGTGGGTAGTCAGTAATCCAGAGTGTCAACGCTGTGCGATCGCAATAAAAATTGTTGATTAGTTTTATTTGTGTAATAATCATGGCTATTCTGCTGCCCAATGAAATAATGTGAAGGAATATTCAAATACAATGCTTTACGTATGCGATTACATAAGAATTATGTAAAAGATATAGGCTTTTGTTTGGCTTTCGATACTGATGTGTTGGCATACGATGTAACGTATGTGGGTTCGATATGTTTTGTTTCTGCGCATTATTTTGTTGGTGGTGTTGTTTCGTAGCGTGGTAACAACTACGAGCTAGAGGCTAGTCAGTGTTACTTGGATGTTCACTATGTTACACGCATTTCACCATGTCTCCGGCCGCATTTCGCTGAGCATTTACCTGTATTTTCATATTAGTGAAAAATATTATATTAACTTGAATATAATGTAATCAATGAATGTTACCTGATTAATAATGTTAAAATTCCATCGATGTATTTAATGTGAAAACTTGAATGTTACTTGTAACGGGTAGCGAAATATTTTTCGAGATGTAATCGTATTGTATCAAAAATTTTAGCGTGAAATCAGTCTATCGTTAGGAGTTACTTGCTCAGTTTATGTGACTGTATTTTTGTTTGAAATTCTGAAAATATTGCAACTGAAACCAATTTTGTATTATTTATTCAATAAATGTTAATAAAATCAATTGTGTTGTTTTATTTATGAAATTAAATAAGTGGATAAACGAAAAGGCCACGTTTAAAGAAAATATCGTGACGAATCCTGCACACCAAAAGGTCCTAAGTATGTAGCCCGCCAATCCGGACTAGGCTAGCGTAGTGTACTAAGGCCTAAACCCACTGCTGGGCACCCTCCAGCCCAGCAGTGGGAGATGTCGGGTATTTCATGGTCTCACGGCTCAAATGTGTTGTTATGATAAAATGATCCTGGATTCGATACTCAAATCGGGCAGTATTAATCGGGATTTTTCCGAAATGTAAATTAGAAATGTTTATTGGAACTGGCCGCTAATACTTTCATAATAAATTTGTATCAATGCAAAAGTTTCCTTGTCAGTTATACTTTTATGACCAAACTACTGAATCATTTTTGATTTAGATATAAATAACATCTCAGGAATGACGATGTGCTCAGTGCTTTTCTTTTAACTCAACTTGTAAAAGAATCAAATTACAACTTGTAAATAAGACCATCGAAAGTTATACGAACAACTTTAGCGTTTCCTTTTTACTACTAATCTAAATACACAACTCTTTAATTCTTGTCCTATGATTTTGAGTGAGTACTTTTCTCGCCACTTATTGAACTATTTTTAATTTTGAAAGTATTATCAAGTGCTACCGAGTTCCTTTTAAATGTGTAAAGTAGTCTTAAAAGAGTAATAAACATAAGTGCTTATAATATTTACGCTTATAATGTGACTTCTGTGAAGCAAAGATAATAGAAACATACAGCCACAGAAAAAATACAATCACATTTCAAACAATCAAAACAATTTTTTGTAACCTGGCAAAATTTTCCATCAATACACGTAAAGAAATAATGAACAATCTGCATAATAAGAAAAGTAATTTCAATCAATTCCATGATGAGAGGAAAGCTAAAAAGGACTAAGAGTAAACAAACGGTACCAGAGGTAGTTTTTGGGTGATATACGATATGGTGCGACAATAAAAGTAATTTGGTTTATTTAAAATTTTATTTTTAACTACTATATAACTTGTTTCCTTTGTGGTTACACAGCTTTACTCAAACTATATAAATATTTCCAATACGAAAAGATTTGGGCTTCAATGTCAATATTTATTGATGTGTTAAGCACATCACAATAAGATAATTTTTAGAATGTGTACATGTATGTCGATACATACTTTCATATATTTACTGAGACTTGAGGGTTCATGTTGTGAAGAACGACATAGGGGGCAATCAGAAGATCATGTATACACATTTACCATTTCGAAGAATGAACTTCGCAGGTGAAAGCAATCGTGACGTTCCACCGTAAAACACACGCGCGGAGTTTGAAACCGCAACGAGGTGGCGGAGGACCGTAGAGGTTTAGGCGGTGCTCATCTTGCAGAGGTGCCGCAGCTGCATGATCTTGATGTCGTCGGTGCCGAACTTGACGACGCCCTCCTGGTTCTCGATGGAGATGAGTTGCCCCACGGCCTCGCGGTCCTCGCCCGCGATGACCTTGACGCGGTCGCCGGCCTGCGGCAGCACGGGGTCCAGCAGGTCGGGCGCCACCGTGAGCACGCGGTCCTCGGCCGGCAGGAACACGGCGCACGAGCCCGCCGACACCGAGCGCAGCGCGCCCACCTGCCCCGCCAGCCCCGCCTCCGCGCCCGCGCGCACGCGCACCTCCACGTCGGGCGTGTGCCAGTCGCCCGCGCCCGCCTCCGCGCCGCCGCCCTCGAACGGCGAGCGCGGCGAGTAGCCGGCCGGGCTGGGCGTGCCCGGGTAGCCCGCCGCGTAGCCGGGGCTCGGGCTCGGCCGGTACGGGCTGTACGTGTGGTCCGAGCCGTACATGGCGCCCGGCGTCTGCGGCGCGAACGAGCCGCCGCCGTACGCCGCCGCGTCGTACCCGCCGCCCGCGTCGCCGTCGTCCAGCGAGCCGTACTCGAAGTCGGGCGCGCGCGCGGGCGTGGCCGACGCCGTGGGGTCCCACGCGCCGTGCGCCGGCGTGCGCCCGCCCTCGTGCGACGGCGTCGCCGAGCCGTAGTGCGGCGTGCGACTGCCCACGTCGTAGATGGGCGTCGCCGAGCCGTGCATGGGCGTCTTGATGCCGGTGTCGCGGTACGTGGGCGTCTGCGCGCCCAGCGTGGGCGTGCGCGCGGGCGTGCGCGAGTAGAAGGAGGCGGCGCCCCCCGCGGCCGCGCCGGCCGCGCCCGCGATGTGTCCGCGGTCCACGGAGATGGTCTGGCACGAGGAGTGCAGCTCGACGCGCGCCGTGCTGCCGGTCGCGTCCTTCACGATGCCGACGTTGCCCTTGTAGGGTCCGCCGGTGATCTTGATGGTCTGTCCGATGAGGTCGCGGTCCCTGGTGGCGCCCCGGCCGCCGCCCCTGCCGCCGCGGCCGCGCGGGGTGGCGCCGCCGCGGCCCGACGGGTGCATGGGCGACTGGATGCGCGGCGACATGAAGCCGAGCGACAGGCCGGCGCCGGCGTTGTTGTTGCGCGCGCCGCCCGCCAGCTGCAGGTGGCGCGTCTTGCACACGAAGATGCCTCCGTTGTCGAGGTACATGCGCGACTGCAGGAACGCGAAGTTGCGGTACAGATGTTTGATCTCTCCGTTGCGGCCGGCGTGCGGGCCGTCGATGACCTTGACGATGTCGCGCTTCTGGATGGTGTTCTCCTCGGAGTCGAGCGCGCGCGTGAAGCGGTTCTCGCGGCGCTTCTGCAGCGCCTGCGGCTTGCACTCGATCACCTTGCCCTGCATGCCGAGCACGTGGAAGTTCTCCTTCTCGAGGCGCACGATGACGCCGACGGTCTGCGGGTCGAGCTGCACCATGTCGCCCCACTGGAACTGCCCCAGCGAGTCGACGCCGGTGGCCATGTCGGAGCACAGCTGCAGGTCGCGCGGCAACACCTCCAGCTCGTGCATGGTGAGGTCGGACACGAGCACGACGCGGTGCGGCTCCACGCGCACGATGAGGCCGGTGTCGCCCTCGTAGCGGCCCGCCAGCACCTTCACGTGGTCGCCCTGCTTGAAGTACTTGCGTAGCTCGTTGGGCTTGAACACGAGCGGGTCCTTGAGCGCGTCGTGTTTGGGCATGACGGTGATCATGGAGCCGTCGATGGCGATGATGCGCGCCTGCAGGTTGGCCAGGTCGCCGGAGCACACCTCCACGTTGTCCCCCATGGAGAAGGAGTGCAGGCTGGTGGGGTCGTCCTTGGCGGGCGCGGCCAGCTCGATGTCGATGCCCTCGGGCTGCTCCTCGAAGCGCTCCAGCTCGGTGAGGGTCGGCTTCACGCCCTCGGCGAGTATGGCGGACATGGTGAAGTTTTTGTACAGGAAACCCTTCCGAGAGTACCTGTTGCCTTCGAAGATGAGGAAGTCACCGTCGGACGTGACTTCGCCGCCGATCGCTCTGATGGCTTCCGGATCGAAGGGTTTGGCTGCCGGCCGTCTCTTCTTCTTTCTTTTGGCGGCTTCGCTTTCACTTTGCACAGTTCTAAGTGCACCTCTCAGTCTTGTATAATCTATTCTAGGCAGAAGTTTAAGGTGTACTTGGTTCTGTGCTAAGTCTACATAATCCACTTGAGCTATGTCGTCTTTGTATAAACCTCTCTTTAATCTAACCCACTGTTTGGGCTTGAGACCGGACTGTTCCTTCACTACTCGGAGAACATCTGTCATTTCCTTGATTGGCACCATCTCCTGCTTCCATACTCCCATTCTGAGTGTACCGACATTGTTAATGATCGCTTTAACGTGTGTTTGTTTGAAAGCCTCAATATAAATGTAACCCTTCACACCTTCTGGTGCTACTACTGATTTTATCTGAAATGGTTCATCAGAAAACTGGTAGGCGATAAACTTTCTCATAAGAAGAAGAACTGTCGCTTTTTCTTCACCTATCCTGCATTTGACCATCCAAAGATTGGGGTCCTTGATGCTCGGCAACAGTGTCTGTTGTGTGATCTCATCGGACATTTCTTCACCACCCTCTCCAAAATGCCTATGCGCTGCTGATTCATCAGCATATTTATTCCTGAGATACTCTTCTATCTCTTCTTCTTTTTGTGAATCCCAAAGGTTGGTACCTCTTCTACGACCTTCAATTTCCCTAGCTGTGGGTCCAATCTCATCAACTTCATTGCCAACAATGCCCATTTCTTGGGCACCTTCTTCCCATTCATCATCTTCATCAACTTCATCATCCACCTAAAACAGTAATGGTTACAAATCTATACTAATATTATAAAGAGGTAAGGTTTGTGAGTTTGTATGTTTGTGACTTTGTACAAAGTAAACTCGGGATCTACTGAACCGATTTTGAAATTTCTTTTACCAATAGAAAACTACGTTCTTTGTGAGTGTCATAGGCTATAATATATTAGTCCGAAAAATGATAAGACTTTTTCGCTGTAGCAGGATTTGTGAAGTAAGTCGGAGAAAAAACGGGCGAACGAAACCGTTTTTTGCAAACGCTGCCTTACCCATGGGAGATATATAGTTGAGTCCTAGAGAAAAGTTGTAGAGCTTCATAATATCTACAAAAAAGTTAGCAGTAGCATATGTCTTTTTTTTTTTAAGTGGCTGTCTTCGCGCCAAGTAGGGCGACCACGGTACGTGGGCAAGGAACGCCCACAATGGTTCCGCAGTCGCCCAGTTTAGGGTTGGTTCACTATAACCTCTTTTATGCTAACTAAATTTGCTAAAAGTAAAGCATTGTTTGTGAAGGTATTTTTATAACGATTATATTAAATTAATTATCCAAATAAATGCGTTATTTAGCATAAGTATTTAATATTAAAGAAATTTGCCCTTTACATCATTTGATTTCAATGAGTATCTTAGAAGATATCGCAGTTTCAAAATAATCATCAAGTGCGCAATAATTATGTACAAGGCGCCGTGCGGCGCGTTAAGCTTTCACGGGATTTGAATGATTTGTATGATTTTTGGTATGGGCATAAATAGGACTCTGAGAAGTATAATAGACTACAAGTTATTTTCCTTCTGAACTCAACCCTGTAGTCTACGCGGACGAAATCGCGGCCAACAGCTAGTATGATATAAAACTGTTGATTTCCATTGGATTTTTAAAATTTTACCCAATAAATGAATCTAAATAGTTACCTCAGCTTCGTCAATAATGAATCCTCCATAGCGGCTGTCTTTTTTACGTTTTTTTCTCAGCCTTTCTTCTTCTTCCTCATCCTCTTCATACTCTTCTGAGTCCACCAGGTCCTCACCTTCGGGTTCTTGTTCATCCTGGAATTTAAAACAAGGTATTGTAGATATATTAAACCATCACATAACCTCCAAAACAATTATTGAATTGGCCACAGTTAAGGTTTGCTAGTACAGAAATGTTATGATTGTTTTGAGAAGTAACTGTATTTAAGGACCGTCACATATTCATGTCCTGTCACACACTTATTACTTATAAAAGCCATTTTAATTATGATAAATATAGACAAGAAGGTTATGCTCATATAAAACAAGAGAAGGGAAACATGGTTAAGAAATAATCATACTTAAAGATTTGGAAATAAAGAATTATTTGGGTAAAACTCACCAAACTGCTGAAGGCAATCATCAACAGCCCTTGATGATTGCCTTCAGCAGTTTGGTGACTTTTACCCAGACAATGCAATGTTTTATTTCAAGTGTATAAGAAGGCTGGCCAATTACTAGTAATACTTTGCAATACAATGTTGTCACTACCATGCCAATATGCATAAAATAATTCCATTCCATTTTGTCTCAAAGGCGGTTTGTGGCATTAGACATGTGTTAATCTACACAATTCACAGTAAATAAACAGACATACCAAGTATTACATGACAATACAACTAGTCTAAGAGTTCAATTGTTTGTATCAATATAGCAATCATTTAGACACAAAAAGATTTCCAGCATGATTGTAAACTTTTAAATGATGTTTGTAAGGAATGAAAACATACTTGAATTATTAATATTATGAGGCATAACAGCAATACTGGGAACTAATAGCTGTAACAGACTGTCGATAATATGCCAAGAAAAAACACGAACCTCAACTTCTTCATCGCCTGAAGCTTCTTTAGCTTCGTCATCTCTGTTGCGGCTGGCGTCTGACCCAGCGGATCGGCTTCTGTAATGGATTAGTTGATAAGGACTCGACCAATAGGGATCTCACATGATTTCACTTTGGATGTTTATATTTATACCTGGAGCGTGATCGAGATCGAGATCGTGAACGAGACCTAGAACGTGATCTGGAAGGACTCCTGGAAGGGCTGCGACTTCCTGAACGTGACCGCGACCGCGATCGGGATCGGGAGGCAGACCGAGACCTTCCCGAATGGTTTGACGCGGCACTTCTACGCGACCTATTGGACGCGACACTACCCGCTTCCGACCCGCTGCCCGAATAATTACTGCCTTCTGAGTCCGACATTGCCTTATAATTAATTAAATTGACCCATTTATTATAATATTTTCAACGATAACACACCGCAAGCAGTAAACGTCACGGGCCACGGTAGAACAGATTAAAAAAAATTAATAACCAAACAACGCCACAAAATGAGATGTAGAGCAATAGCAGAGTGACATTTTCTGTAAGTAAGCAGTGGTGTACGCTGAATAATCGACTATTTTCTTATAAACCATAGACTACATATGCTCCACTTCTAATTTTATCTATGAAATCAATGTTCTAAAAAAATTATTAAAAAAAGTTGTCTATTGATTCGTCGTTTTGCCCCACCGACAAGAGAAATTTTTTGCTAAAACCATATTTTTTTATCAATAAAATAAGTGACAAATGTTGCTATAACTAGGTAACATAAAATACTCAAGTCAAAGTGAGTGTCGCGCTGGATCAGCGAATATTTCAGTGATTTGTGATAAAAGTTCCCATTGAAGCTCTGCTTCGATCGCTGGATAAACTTCGATCGACTTTTCGCACATCCCGATCAATCAAAACAACAAATAGTTTTAGTGCAAAAACACACAGAATCGATCGCGAGTGCTTTGTGCAGTGTAGTGGAGCGGTGGGCGTCACGATGTATCAGTAAAGGGGGAGAGAAGGCCGAGAGCACTAGCTGGGGGTGTCATGCTGGAGACGCGGTCGGTGCGCGCCGCAGACTCGGTGTGGGCGAGCAAGCCGTTGCCTGCGCCTCACGCCATGGCCAACACCAGGCACGGGAAGAATGCACAGGTATTGCGTATTATATTTGTCATATCCGTGCATCTGCGCAAAGCGCCCGACAGTTGTCGAATACGAACATTCGCGGTTTTGGGTCGGCGCTCTCAAGCGTTTTATGGCGAAGACTTGCTTCCACCAAGACAGTGGAACATATTCTAGCGACATTTACTCCTCTTTAAATTCAATATATGGTACTGATAAGCAGTGATCTGTTGAGTAAGGTAACTGTTTGTATGTAAACAATGTGCGTGGACACAGAGGGCGCTCAGCACCCCTCCCCTATGGAAAAATACACCTAGATTGGTTCAATACACCAACACAATAGTTACACAACCTGTATTATATGCAACTGCAATCAATAAGGATCCGCCACCTTGGAATCTGCTGCAGCCATATTTTTCAGTGTAAAATTGCAAAAATATTGCCAATAGTTGGTCAACATAAGTTTTGATCTGTTCCATCTGCAGTGAACGTGTAATAGCTTTGTAAAAGTGATAGGGTAAGATTATTTAGATACGGACATTTGGTATGAACGGTAGGATATGTGACCAACATAATCCCGAATACAGTGTAAACAGGTTTTGAATCTACAAAGCAAGGATTGTGATAATATTCAAAGGTGCTATTCAATAGCAAAGGGGCTACATTATACTTGCTTAGCCCTCATCATTTCTAATTCAAATCCTTGGGGCACTTGGCTTTGAATTAGCTACAAAGATATAATTTCTTTATAATGTGGCGAAATATAGTATCTTGAATTAGTAGGTTTTTACATTAGGAATTGGTATTAACTAATAATTAATTTTGTACAGTCATGAAGGATCTATCTAAGAATGGGATCATGTCCCAGGTAAGAAGTATGAATGTAATGGAATTTTCTTTGTAATTCTTTTCCCTGTTAATATTTTGTTACTGCTTTTCCTCTTCTGGTTCTTTAAATGTTTGGGTTTCCCCCATTGAGTTTATTTACAATTAATTTTTTTCTTCATATTGTTTCCACTTTAAGAATGGTAATCTAATAAAATGCTGTCCTACTGCTCTACTAGCTTTTGCATTCTTCATATTTTTTTTTTAGAAATTAGTTCAGTACTCAATGACATGATTATAGATGATTGGAACCTACTGGCAGTGTGATTCAGAAAACATATTTAACCACAACATTTAAAAAAATAAAAATGCATTAAATATATTGCTAAGCCAAATTAATATTCAAATATCCAAGATTTTTACAAACTACTTAAAACCACCACCATCTAGAAAACCATTAAATAGGCACTACAAAATTCATGGACAATTATTTAAGCCTACATATAAGACTGATAATAATAAAAATATCTTTAAACATTTAAATAAGAAATGTTGGGTTTATATCTGCTAAGTGAACCACATTATGAAGTATTTTTTGTTGTGTGCTGTCTTTGATTCATAGTGATAAGTAATCTTATTAGAGGGGAATGGTATATGTGTGCAAATATCTAGGGGCTTAGAGGCGAGACATGTCTGCAGATGAACTGCCATATTGGCATATTGCAGACGCGACAAACATTTCACTACTCGAATTTTTAAGTATGTACAATAACTGGTCCAAAATTTAGAAATAAAAATATTACCTAATTCTTTTTTTCTATTGTGAAGCGTATCAGTTTAGAACGGCGACTGAACTCGTCGCGTTTAATTCGACAACAACCCAATCACTGTTACGAAAAAGAGATGCACGTTATTCCGAAATATTCTGTTTATGTAAAAATTGTTATTAATCGCTACAGCCGGTTTGGCGAGACAGACGAAACGACATTTTCAAACACACTGTTGTTACATAACAGGTTAATGTATGTTGTTTGTTGGCGTACCGTCGCTAGCTGTATGAACTGGACAATATTTCATTTTGATACTTGTTCCCAGGACGACGTGTGCTACGTGGTGGCGAAGTACGACTACGCGGCGCAGGGCGCGCAAGAACTGGACTTGCGTAAAAACGAGCGCTACTTGCTGCTGGACGACTCCAAACACTGGTGGCGTGTACAGAATGCTCGCAGCCAGTCTGGTTACGTGCCCAGCAACTACGTAAAGAAAGAGAAGCCATCGCTGTTTGACAGGTCAGTCAATCCCCAGTGTGCACTGGACACAGCGTCTACTGTGACTGAGGACTGAAAGCTGAGAGCGCGGTAGTTTACGAGTGGTTAGGTTGTGAGATGGGATCCTGGCGTGTACACATGAGTCGGTGCTAGCTAACGCACGTTCACATGTCGAGACGTGGTCCGTGCGTGCGCGAGGGTCGGCCTGCACGGAGTAGGAACTGCTGCCCGTGCGGGCCCCGTAGGTGACGCTTGTAACGGCACGCACGCGAGACGCATCCCTGTCTGCCCCTATGTGGGCGAAAAGGCATGAACATAGATGAGGGTACTGAGGCCGCCGTGTGCTGCCACTTGCACATTTAACACGCTTCTATAATTTTTGTGCAATTTGTGTGTGATTATATAGACTGAACGAGTTGAAAGTAAACAGATATTTGTAGAGAATTTTTTTCAGGTACAGATTCCTACTATGTTGCGTGGGCGACGAAAACTTACGCACTCTCTCTCGGTTAGTTTTATATAGATCCTTTTAGAATTCCAAAATGTAGATGTTAATCATTCTTGATCCCGTAAACGAGCCGAGAAGTGGAGTTCCTGTCTGGTCCCGTGCGCGGGCCGACATGCGACACGCGCGATGATCGCGACGCAATTGGTTCAGTATCCACGACGAGTTTGTCGCAAAATTATAGGACTGTATCGTCGCCTTCGCCGCGGCCGCCACGTGTCCAATGCCACTAAATCGCGCTCATGACGATAAACGCACTCGTACCGCGTCATACGCGACGCGCCGCATCGTTGACACCGCAGACAGGGACTCTCTTCTGCGGTTCAGTTAAACGGATTCATTAGTTGTTTTCACCACTCACTCCAGATCTGTTGTACCAGTTACGATGTTTAGCTGTTCTCAACAACTTCCTTATGCAATTTCATGTTTCTATGTGCTATCCTTTCCTAACTGTAAGCCATGTATCGAGACGTTTGATTTAAACTCTGATGGCTCAACGGCATCGCGCTCTATGGGTAAATTTTGGTCCTTTTACCACGATGAGACGAACAGGAGTGTTTGTCGTGTATGTTCGTTGTAAGTGCCACCTGCGGGAACTGGCGCACACTTAGCCCAAACGGTAACGTCGAGTTCTGACAAAGCGCAGGTCCCCCCAAACTATTTGCGGTTAATAAGCGGAGTATTATACGTGTAAGTTGAGTAACTATAGAATATCATTGGTAAATTATCGGGATGTGACATTGCACTGGCTTATCTCTTAGACTTTCACATATAGTACGAGTAAATCGGTTGAGACACGCACGGCTTCGATCCCAGTGTACTAGAATCGCGTTGGGGATCGTAGCCATGGTTCCGCGTCCGTGGCTCGTCACTTAGTCGCGAGTGAGGCACGTAGCGTGCATTTAGCCGGTGCCGCCGTGGAGCGCGACCTCGCGGTCCCCCGCCATCAGTGTCAGGGCTTGTCTGTTGTCGAGCAGGGCGCGCCGCGTGCATGCCTTGTTATCCAACTGTCTCGTCACTCCTTGCACTCCATATTAGTTGTCATGCAAAACGTATCTTATTATTTTTACAATTTCAATGTTAACATGCGGTGTTGAATGGGTTCTTTGGTGTTAACATAAGGCTTTGTGTGTGCTTTACTGATAGCATGATTTCATTAAATTGCTTAGAATATGTGTGCATCGTGGAAAAAAATTGCGGTCGCATGGGAATGTGTATTTTCACCGCATTGAGACAGAGGTCCATGTGGAATATGTGAAGACGGATATATGAGTTTTATGATAGTATACTTTTATATCTATTTCGTATACGATTACGTATCTTATGTACCTGCTGTATATAATCTATCTTTAATCAATCATTCTAAAGTATATAAAGTTCATCCTGAAACTATCTGTCTCTATTGAAGCTTAAAATTTTATTTCTATTTAACGCTAGACCTCTGCCTCTGAAATATGTATTTATAATTTATAGACAATCGTATCATTCGCAGATCTGAAATGGGCCGAGGCTATCAATTTCAACTCGCATCTATTGACGAAACTGTGTCATTGACCGCTTCCTGTAAAGTGCCCCCGTCGCAGGCCAAATTGATGCCATCGGAGTTGCCCTCCACCGCTGTAATTCGTTTTCCCACTAATTAGTACGACTGGAACGATCCTATATTCCCATGACGCGTTTCTATCGCAATTTTTTTTACCCGAGCGCGGCATGAACCAAACCTCATCGGTACACGTCCGGATGCGAATCTAGTACGTTGCACCCGCGTACAGTTGCCGCGCCGCGACCGCCTCCCGTCTCGCCTCCGTTTGAATGTGATTTTTTTCAATTCATTAGTTTCGCTTGAGTGTTTTTTTGTAACACGGATGCTTCTGTGCGCCATGGGCGTGCGGTAACCGGTGTCGTTTGTGCAGCATCAAGAAGAAGGTGAAGAAGGGCGGCGGGTCTAAGACGCTGCCGTCGAACAGTTCCCCGGTGCGCGGCGGCGCCGAGTCCCCGGGCGCGCGCCGCGTGGAGCCGGCCGACGCGCTCGGCACCGCAGTCGTCAAGTACAACTACCAGGCGCAGCAGCCGGACGAGCTCTCGCTCACCAAGGGCACGCGCATACTCATCCTGGAGAAGAGCAACGATGGCTGGTGGCGCGGGCAATACCAGGGACACACGGGATGGTGAGACATTCTTATCACTTTATAATAAAACATTCTTCCACAGTCAACAGTTATAAATAACTCATGATACTCACACGCCTGTGTCTATGTAAGGATAGGCGGAACTGCACTTCCAGACGACTCGCTCTGTTTTGAGTACCTTGTTATAGGGCTATATTAAGTGACTTAAAAGTGGAAAACAGGAGACGCTTGCTCTGAGGTTCGAATACCCGGGCGTTTAACGGGTACTACGCCACATAAGTACGGACGTATGATGAACACATTTTTGTTTGCACGCCGTGCTTGTGACAAGGACAGCATTGCGCAGTATTGTCACAAAGGGAGTAAGGGTGGCAACTCGGCAGTATTCGACTCGATGGGATGCTGATGCCTTTTGTTCTAACAAGAACACTCGTTCACAGCACCGTGTCTGCGCTGACTGTTGTCTTTATTGTTATATCTAGTATCACTGACAGTTCGCACTGATAGAATTTCACATGCAACTTGGCAAAGTAGGTGTGAAAAATCATTACTGTTAACCGGTTCTGGAACAATCAATTATGGCGAGCAGTGCATCCCGTTAATTATGTTTTATTGGGCATGTCCATTTAAAACTTTAAGAAAATCATTAGAACATTTTCGATGATCCATGCTCCGAATCGGTAGTAAATACCTTACTGTATGTCTATAATTTGACCTCTTAATATAGGGACGACTTTAGTATTTAGTGATATGTATATGGGATAGTTTTTTCAAAGTAGAACCACGCGTGCTGGTTTAGCTTAATCCTCACCACCACTCCAAAGCCAGAGAAACAAACAAAAATTTAGTATCATTGCCATACCATGAAGCTGTGAAATAGTTTGCCTACCCACCTGTGTTAAACGTAGCGTGAAGAAATGGTTATGTTCCGTGACTTGATGAACTCGAGTCTCGCTGTCATATTACTTTTGGCCAACACGGTACTTGGCTTTAGGCGCATATTGCAATGCAGTTTAGAGTAAAAATCTAAAGTTACAAAGTAACGATCACTTGAATGTGACAGCGTGTTGTGAGGATGCGGTTTTCCTCTTAGGGAATTTTGTTTTCAATAATGTTGATGATGCATTTATTACTGTTACTAATGTAATTATTGCGTCGATCAGTCTGAACTGAAACTGTTAACGTGACGTAAATTATTGTCTTTCTCACGTCATTCAGCTGTAATATCGGCACAATTCGATTTCCAAGACCACATTTCGCCTTGCAATTCAAACAATCCTATGCATTTTGTTATTGGTCAATTTGATTCCTGTATGAAGTAGGTCGCGTTTTCATCAAGTTCTCAACACTTTTACTCACATTCATGTATTTTAGACATTTTATTTTGTACTATATTTTTGTCTTATACCTATCCTTGTAATATCCTTGTGGTTGCTGGCAAAAATTTTAGATTTACAAATATGTATTACGCTACTCCGTATCACATTTGCGTCGAACAAAACAATGCGCAAAATTTAAATCGTGTTATATTTTTCTCTTGAGTAGCTTTACGCGAAGCCTTTACTTCCTACGAGCGCCCTTGATTTATTTATTTCATCATAGTGTTATAACTAACTCTAGGTCTCGCCCACATCGTCCGGTGACATTGTAATGCGACCAGCTTGTAATTATATGAAAAATCCTTTCACTTTAGCCGTGAAACCCCATAGTGTAGTGTAACGCTACTAGAATGTTATAATTGTAGATGAACTATTATGTTTAAAAATGTATAGTTAAAATTATAACATTGAAGTTACCTAGTTTGTGTTATAATCAGTATCAATTATTTCGGCATCCGGTGCCAGAAATCAACTCCATACCACGCATTTATTTCATTAATCAATACTTACATATTGTTATGTAAGTCTGTAGTAATTATTACTAGATTTATGTATTAAATAATATCGAAATGTTAAGTCAGACTTTTCCTGCATAGTAACCAAATAGGTTACTATCTATGCGTATTTGTCATATGCGGTTTCTTACGGGTGACAATATTGTCTGTCCAACTTTGTCTTTGGCGGGTATTTACGAGTGACAGCATAGAGGTTAGCTTACACGTAATGAAGTCATCATAGTTCTACATTCCTCGTACTGGCATTCGGGATTATTCATTGTATCTATACAATAATTTTTTAAAGGTTATGCCTAATATAAGAACCCCTGAAATATTCCTTTATGTAGCATATTTTGTTCTTAATAAAACGATAGTTTCATGCAAGTAGTAATATGTACATTTATTATCTATTTTTATTTATGAACTATATAAGCTAGGATTATTTGTCTGTTTGTAGCCCGAAGACTGCTGAAAACTGATTTTATTCTCTACTTCACATTGTTACACTCGAGTTGTTAAAAGAGTATGTTGTCGTTTCCAGGTTTCCCTCCAACTACACCAGCGAGGAGGGCGACAATGAGGATCCTGTGCACACCTACGCCATGGCCGAGAATGTTCTCGACATTGTGGTGAGTCTCTAAAACTTGACTCATTCTGTCCTCGCAGTGACGTCATTGCTACCGCGTAATGATAGTCTTAACACAAAGGAAAAATCTCCTACTATACTTAGTGTACTTAAAGAAAACCGTTTGCATGAAGGTAAAAACGTAATGAGTATACAATTTGAAGAAGAGCAATCAGAGTAAGGCCAAAGAAGAGGTGGATGGACTGCCTGAGACAAAATATGAAAGAAAAAAGAGTGAATGAAGGTATGACGACTGATAGGAACGTTTGAAAATACGAAAAATACTGCACTCACCCTAAATAAATT
Organism: Cephonodes hylas; assembly: GCA_030295005.1. Lineage (NCBI taxonomy): Eukaryota > Metazoa > Arthropoda > Insecta > Lepidoptera > Sphingidae > Cephonodes > Cephonodes hylas. The sequence continues at coordinate 14,884,510 of AP025364.1, forward strand.
TGAGGACATGGCAAGAGGATGATGGTGCTGAAATATACATATATGGAATGTATCAAAATGTCTGCGCAAAGAATGCAGAAGCTCAGAATAAGGTATAGCTAGCATAATTAATTAGTCTCCGATGGGGCATCTGGATTTCATGTAAAAGATAAAGATATACCATGTCAGTATAAACAAAACAGCCGCAAAAGTATTTTACAATTTATACTTTTTAAATTGCAAGAACACGAGTTTCAATGTAAAATTGATTTCCGAATTGACGACATCTTATAATAACTTTGAACTTTTAAGGTGCGTTTAGGTCCTAGTTTTTACAAAACTCTACAGACTTGCAAGCATTGGCTATAAAAAACGCAAATTGTTTTTTACCATTTCTGTGGCTTTTTAAACAAATAATATTTATATTAATCGCGGCGATGTCTTCAAAGGTCAAATTGGTTGATACCATTCGCTCCAGATTTATATTTTGACAATAATATTGTTTATAAAAATATTACGATATCGTTCAAATTATGTAAACTTTTTGACATCGCTATTGCATTTTATTTTGAGAGAGTAAGATAAAATTAAAATTTAATAAATAATAAATTTTTCAACGACGTCACTTTAACGTTAGTTACTAAACTGTAAATTTTTATTTATGGAATAAGTTCTCTTTAACTATGCTTTTTAGGTAGGGTTGTGTACCTTTTAACACCTAATTCCTTGCGCGAACCGACCTTGGCTACTGTACTCTTCTTGCCCGTATGCATGTTACCGATCTCCAATAGATTTTGTATGGTGATCACTCAGTGTCCTAGCGAAACGATGTAGGCAATATTGAGAGCATGTTGAGAGCATGCTTGTGTGTGTTGCAGGTGGCGCTGTACTCGTTCACGTCGAACAACGAGCAGGAGCTGTCGTTCGAGAAGGGCGACCGGCTGGAGATCGTGGAGCGGCCGCCCTCCGACCCCGAGTGGTTCCGCGCGCGCGACGCCCGCGGCCGCCTGGGGCTCGTGCCGCGCAACTACCTGCAGGAGCTGGCCGACTACCTGGCGCACCCCTACCCCGACGGCGCGGGCGGCGCGGGGGGCGCGGGCGCGGGCGGGGCGGGGCGCGCCTGGTACTACGGCGCCATCACGCGCACGCACTGCGACGCGCTGCTCAACCAGCACGGCCACGACGGCGACTTCCTCATCCGCGACTCGGAGACCAACGTGGGCGACTACTCGGTGTCGCTGAAGGCGCCGGGCCGCAACAAGCACTTCCGCGTGCACGTGGACGGCGAGCTGTACTGCATCGGGCAGCGCAAGTTCCCGACGCTGGAGCAGCTGGTGGCGCACTACCAGCGCGCGCCCATCTACACCAACAAGCAGGGCGAGAAGCTGTACCTGGTGCGCCCGCTGCCGCGCGCCGACCAGCCGTGCTGAGCCCGCGCGCCCGGGAACTAATCTCTTTTTATTTATAGTACAACACGTGTGGAGAGGAAGCTGCGACTGTCCCCATCATGTATAACCTATATGTGTAGTCGAATTCGGTGTTGATGCAACGCCCGATTTATTCATTAATGAACAGTAAATAAACCAAATATTGGCTTCTTTACCACATCTCTATTAGTGTTAAATGAGATAATTTTCTATATCATATTACTTAGATAAGTGTCCCTATAAGTACTGTAGTGTAGTTGAAATTATTATCGTTTATAGTTAAAACAGCCTCTCGTTTGACTGTATGGAACAATGGAGATATATCGGTTTTCTTTTATACATCGCTTGGTGACACTAAAACTACATCAACTTTGAATGAACTTTTAGCGCCATTTAATTTGTTTGCCATTCCTTTCATTATGCCACCTGTAATATTGCCGTTTAATAGAATAAAAAAAAATTATAATAAGAAACATTATAATTAATGATGTTTAAAAAATCTAAGGAACGCAAAACGGGCCACAAAGTATGATCATGCCAATTTACATTGATTCGCTATTTTAGTAGTCATAATATATCAGGGTTCGGATTCAGTCAAAAGTGTGTTGAAACTTTTGATTTTACTGTTAATGGCACTCAATATTTTCTATCTACCTCCGTAAATAATATTAGGCGGTAAAATGTGTGTCTAATGCATGTACACCTGTAAAAAATATAGTCTAAATGAATAAATAATTTTTTTTTAGTCTGTTAAAATAATTTACATGTATTCAACGCAAACGGTAAGCAGGAACGGACAAACTAAATGACGCCAAAGGTAATGTTATATCAATGTATGTAATAAGGAGTGATTAATACATGTATGCTATTAAAAACGATGTGATGTTTGGCTAGGTAAGTTAATGTAAGTCATTGTCAGGGAATATCGTGGTATGGCGAGTGTGGATTGTGAAATGTAATTATTTTGAAGGAAATCAGCAGGCGCGTTCTAGTGTTATTTACAGCGAAACTTTAAATCATTTGTTTTCTATAAATAGTCCCCACAGACTTGTAAAAGAACTTAATAACACCGTAACTGTGCATTGATAATTCAACAGCCAGGCGAGCTACTTAATTTTTAAAAATTCATATTCACCGCTCTACTTATTGGCATAAAATAAAATTTCGATAAATGGAATAGAAAGTATATTTTGGTTTGACCGTATGTAACACTTGAACGCATAGCCACGCGTGTGGCATAGTTATGAGCGAGGGGGCTCACTTTTTATATTACGAGATGTGGAAGTTATATGTTAGCGCAGCCTAAGTGACTGTTCATATCGCGCTTCGTGTAGGGATAATCCATTTCGAAGTCTGACTATAAGTGATACGTAAGTCGCTGAATATTTCAGACATACGTGAATTTTAAGCCATTTTTTTACAACGAATTAGGATTCGTTAGAGAGGTAGGAAGACGGTGATAGTTCAAACTGTTTCTGATATTGTATTTGTAACTTTTATCGCGCATAATATTTTACTTTTACCTTGTGACGTATTTTTTGTATCAAAAAGTGGATTTGAACTCTTGATGAGATTATCTATGTACAATTGTGTTACTTAATCGAAATAATTACGAGGGCTTTCTTCGAGATTTTTCGAGAATGTGAATTGGAATGTTGCACTATTATGGTATGGATGGTCGAGTGCGGATGCAGTTTGAACTAGCTCCGTGGGCATGGAATCTCAGATGGTCGATATCCGCTGATGTGACTGCCGCTAGTCAATATACGCCAGCATCACACTACGCTTTACGCTTCGGAATACATACCACCCCCGTTGTGTTTCATTATTTTTATGTTTTATAATGATTTTAAATGTGCACAAAATGGTACGCGTTGCCGTATATATAAAATATCTCAAGGACATATTTGCTTTCGAATAGAAACTCCATCGTATTGAGTTAAGTAATTGATTGAATGAAAAATACCCTTGGATATCACTGACTATTCAATTTAATTAGGTTAAAGAAATTTCATCTTTAATTTTTGTAATACACTTGGGTGTAAATTACAAGCGTGTTAATACATGAAATATAAAATTCTATTGATCTTAAAATAGTCCATGGTCAAAAATTACTTGATTCAGTACATTGCTAATACTAAATATGCTTAAAATATCTTCGACACCACCGAACTTCGTTGGATGTCAGAGTTCGATGAAATTCTTGCTTAAAAATATAAGTTTACATAGTTGTGAAAATCTAACAACGGCAGCTGATTGTGTTGTTATATTTTAATTTATAATGTATACATATATTAATTGTGTAGATAAATACAATTCGATTTTAGTACCGAGAAGCTTTGTTAACATTGTAGATTTTTGTTACATCAATTAATTATCTCCTAAACAAAAGATTACGAAGTTTTTGATTGTTTTATAAACACGAAATATGGTTAATTCGATGTAAAATTAAAACAATATAAGGTCGGTCAACAAAAATAGGACACGGCCTTTTGTAGAGCATTAAAACAGTCAAAAAGTTCAATATAATATTAGGAACTTATCGTCCAGTATTGATTGAAACTACACTCCATAAAGTATTAAATAGGTTTTAAAAATGGGAATGATTTATTTTTGTAAGATTTTTTTGCGATCACACGTTGTCTATGGACTTATGCACCAAGTGAAGCAAGTACGCGTTCCTTAGCATTTTAAGATTAGCGTACAGGGCCGTAGCCGGGAATGTCCCCTCTATACGATATAGTTTTTAATATCTACCCGCTACATGTTAACATACTAGCTAGTTCTTTCCCACTCTATGCTTGTTTATGTGAAATTTTATTTTCACGTTTTCTCCGAAGCTACGGCCTTGTTAGCGTATTTGTACGTGTATTGTTGAGGATGTTTTCCCAGTGAAATCTGCATTTAATTGTACATTAATTGAAAATAACGCCGCGTTTAATATGGATCTCATCGACGGAACTTAAGAGTAGGAAAATTGCCAGTGATCTTTTTAAGTTCATATAAATTGTTTACGATAAGAGTCGTTCTTTAAATAATAATGGAAAGCATTAATATATATGCATTTACAGTGCAATTGACATATATTTTTGTAAGGTGTGTAACATACTAAAACCATTAAAAATATATCTTTAATAATAATTTTCAGGTGATTACAATTTGATAACCCCAGATAGCTTCATTTAACATGTTACATAAACTCATCGCTATAGCTTATCCATGTTTTTGTTTTTAATAAAACATTATTTTATCAAGTTCATTTGAATTTGGAAAGCATCCTTGAACGTGATAATCTTTGATGTGGATTGGACAAAATATTTACTAAGTGTGATAGTTTGAGACATGACTCAATCAAAATGTAATTTAATAAGTCTGTTCGGGCTCAAAATTTGATTGACGAGTGAAATGAAATGTGTTGGAATTGTCGAGTATGTGACCACGGCGTCGGGCGTGCGCAAATGTTGTATTAAAATTATTTGACAGTGGGTACACTATGCATCAGAGTCATGTCTCAAAAATCCATTGATGGTAACTCATTAGATCTTTTCGATGTATTTAACAAGTTTTATACTCAATAAATGTATGTAGTTAGATTTTCAATGCGAGATGAACTATTGTAGTGTATTCGTTAGTGAATTAAATAGTGAAAATTAATTCAATCACCTGTTACCTGTCTCTGTGTATTTAGTGTCTGGTGTAATAAATGGCAATGGATGTTTAGGCGTGCCCCGTATTTACAGCTTCATATTCCAACGGTTACATAGTTTATGTCTTCCGAACGTTCGCGCGTTAGTAATGCCCGGTCGCCATGTGCGCGGTACATGTTCATACGAATATACCGGATCGGTTCATTGGCGATGAAACGCACTTATCTAATTATGCTTTATCTAAGAAAACATTGCCAAACTTCGAGAGAATTCGAGCTTACATTCCTGGCTTTTTGATTTTTTCTTTACAAACGAATTAATTTCCTCTGTGGTACGAAACGGCTCGAACATGGCAGAGGTCGCGGTTGATTTGACCTCGCGCTCTGGATGCTCGGTTATGCATTTTATATAATCCATTTAGTCGTCTGGGCCGTTTTATAAGAGTATGTACTGTATGGAACTTGTGTAAAAAACATGTTTCTAAACTACAATTAGGTTTAGAATATTGAATGATTTGTTTTTTATTTTTATATTGCTCAAATTATATACATATGATTTTATCATAATTTGTATTCTTATCCGACGTGTTTGTTTGTACGTAACTATGTATATTCTCTGATGTAACGAGCATGATACCATTGTAAGTGCAGTGTATAATATTATAACATTATAATTTATTTATTAATTTGCCATTTGTTGTTTTCTTTATATGCCTTTATTCTATATACCTCAAACGTAAAAATATTATCTAAATTAAAAATAAAATAAGGATACCTTTTACAAAAAGACTTAACTTTATTATTTCAGTATCCTAAACTATATGGCACCATAACTGAACCAATGTCATGCGGATACAAAATCAATAAATATTTTATGGTAAAATGGTTCCTTAGCAACATTGCATCGAATAAACTAGCCCATTTTGTACATTCACAATAGCTCTGCTATTATAGTTGTCGACATGTTGTCGCGAAGAGACAAGCTCTTGATCCAACCTTGGGAAGATCGCAGGTTTAGAGATCATCGATCGAAAGTAAGTTTATTTAATAATTACATCAATCTCTGAGCAAATAAAATGGATGGCACAATCAGGAATTTATAACAGCTACCACGGCCGTCATGTTACAAAAAGTATACCTATTAAAAAAAGAGTACTTACGCCAAGTTATATTCCAGTCTTATTTCATTTCTTCAAACTAGCCATTTATTACTATATTTATGACTAGTTGAACTAGTAAACATATATTTGACAATAAAGGGGTCATCACTATTATAATTAATAAAATAATAATAACATATAAAAAAATATTATTGTTAATTATGTGGAATACGTCTTTATTTTCCCGCCAAATGCAGTATTTTTTTAAAGCACAAGACAATCGATTCAGCAGAACGATATGTACAAAAGTACAAAACTTTATATGCAAGTATCGAAATATGATCGAATTTTATCCCTCATGCAGCATGAATCATGCACGCATCAAGAATTAAGAATTTTATGGGTCTAGTGCAGTTTTGACCTCTTGATCATGTTTAGCGTTATATAGTCCATCTAATAAAGTCTGTTCTTCATAAGTTAAACTTAACATATTGATTTCTTTTTATTTAATAACAAGGAGGGGACTTTTAATTAACAAGATATTTATTGATGTCTGATTTTCATTTATTATTTTATTTTTTTGTTAAAATGATAAAATTATTATATAAAAATTAAAAACCAATGAACCCAAACAAGAATTTTTATTTACTAAGTTTAACAATGTCAAGTATAATTACATGCAATTGAAAATATTAACAATTAGTGCATGTTATTAAAAGTAGGTATGTTATTTGCTTACGGCACTCTCTAATTTGTTAACTTCCGGTTAATGTTTCACCACTAGACCGCATGAGTAGATATCGGGTATTACAAATACACGGTTCTCAATATCTAAAATTTTTAGTTTTTGTTTTTCACCATCGTGTAGATTTTTTTTACCCTAGTAAAAACAATTGTTTTTTAGAAATCCTTATAATGTCAGATAATATATATCGTTCAATTTAGCTATAAATGCTGACCTTTTGATTATTCATTTATAACTTTTTATTAATTGGGGCATAATATTCATATTAAAATAATATTCATATTCATTCATTCTCGGTTTTCCAACCATTGTCTATAACTATATCGATTTTTTTTAAATCGGTGTAGTAGTTTTAAGTTGAGTAGAAACGTAAAAATAAAAATTAAACAATTTCTTATTTTATGATGAATATCCCTATCTATCGGTTTCTGAAGATTATATTTAAAATAAGGTATTTTCCAAAAAGAGATGCCTGAACTTTTTCTTCTCACATTCTTGTGCACCGTTACGTTTAATCAACTATCGCTATTATGTTTTTCTAGGTGAAGTCTGCGTTGCCTGCGATAGACGATCGAGCGCCAGCAGCCAGGCCTCACGTTGCACTTAAACTGAAAAAGTGTCAAAAGGAACTCGACAGAAAGAAGAAGATACAAAACGACAACTTTAGTCTATTGCAGAGACTAAATGCAATCATGAAAGTTAATCGACTTGATAATCATTGGGAGAAACCACCTCCAAAGTGAGTTTAACAACATCAAGTTGTAATTGATTTTTCACTGTGATGACATTCTAATCCTTAACAATAATTGCAGTTTCCATCACAAAGTTGGACTCTTCTACGATGTTGATTCACTGAACAACAGAATTTCGGCACGTTCACTTCTTGGGGATACTCTCGACGTATCTTACAGCAATGTCAAATGCTACGCATGCGACATAAAGAAAGTAAGCATATAGTATGCAATATTACCATCTATTCTTACACTTAAGTTATTTAAGACACAGCAACCTAACATTCTTCTACTTTAAAAGATATTTTCACAAATGTGGCATCTTGCCAAAATTCTATGCGTCGTTTTGTCTGAATATGACGTGCAAATCGTCCAATCTTAACAATCTTTAAATAGTCTGTAATGTATATCTATGCTACAGGTCAATGACCGTCTGACTTGTTGTTTGAGCAAGTTTTGATAACGCACCAAGAAATTGTTTGCCCCAAGCAGGACATTTTTGACAGACTGATTATTTTGCATGCGTATGAGTCACAGTTTCGTTTTTATTTCAGAAACACTACGAGTTCAAAGGATTTACACCGACGACGCAAGATTCTTTGCCATCTATCAATTCAAATTGAATGTAATTTTTCTTGAAAAAATAAAACCAACATTTTATATTGGACAGAGTTTATTGGTACATAGATACAAATGGGCTCATTGTCAGAACATAATTCATTGTCATCCTAGCTATGTGGCTCTGCGTTATAACATTCTGAGTTAAAAAACGAAACATAAATACTATGTTATTATCAAAAAGCGTCCGTCTGCAAGCAGAACACGGCCGGCGCCCCGAGCCGGACGGCTGCCGCGCCGCCGGACACTTTACAACGCGAACTTTACAACCAAACAAGGCGCCGCCCCAACTGTCCGGCGAGTGTTGCTTAGAAACGAAAGAGCACTAGAGTACAGTCGGCGCCTAGAAGCGGAAGCCCTCGTGCGGCCCCCCCGCCGCCGGCTCGAACTGGAACCCGGACTCCGCCGCCGCCGGCACCAGCGTCGCGTCCTCTTCCTGAAATAAACAACACCAGTTAGTACACCACACTCATTACACCTCACCACACCTCTACACACCACCAAACTACCAACCTCTGAGGCGAAGTACTGCTCTACAATGTCGTAGGCCATCTTGTATATCTCGACCTTCTCATGGCCCTGCAGCGCCTCGATCTTGTCGATGCCTCCGCACTCCTCAATTATATTTGCTACTTGGTCAGCGTTCTCGCGAGACATCTTCAGCATATTGCTCAGACCATCAAGCACAACCTGTCATAAAAAACAAATAAACTGTATTTAGAAGAGTGGATGAAATCCAGTTTTTTTTTTAAATAGGTACTTGAACATAGGGTTTCGACTTAAACCTTTTTGTTTGCTATTGTATTACATTTTATGAAAATGAAATTTTATTTAAATAAGCAACATACTTACAATAACTTATAATATGTTTATTATAAGTTATTGTCTCAATAAACAAAAATAGCTAGAATTTTTGCTATACTTCTGTATATGTAAATGATGCTCTTGCAAGTTGCCATCATTAGTAGACTTACTCTGGGAGAACTTTAACAGAATACTATAGCAATAATAAAAATTGAATAACACACACACTTAAAACAATTTTATAACATTTATAAAGAATAGGTTACTCACATTAATAACTTGGGTATCCTTGCAGCTGAGAAGGTTGCAGAATGGTGGAATGACTCCACAGTTAATGAGTGCCTCAATCTGTTCCTTTGTTCCACTTATGCTGAGGTTGGAAACCGCCCAAGCAGCTTCTTTCTGTGTTTGGAACTCTCCCTTACTTAGGTTTTCTACAATCTTAGGCAGAAGACCAGCATCAATGACAGCTTGAACTTGCTGTTTGTTGCCCGCTGTTATGTTTGATAGGAACCATACTGCCTCTTTGCAGATTTTTTCTTTCTGTGGACACAATTCAATTTATTCATTAAACATATTATGTTAACTATAATAAAAAAGAGTAATAAACAAAAGCTGTTGATATTTGTATTTCATAATGCTCATCCATCACATCATTGGAAAATGATGGTGAGACATGGCATCTCACTATATGTCAGACGAAAACATCATTGGCAAAATGTGGCTGTTGCAAGATTTGTACAATGAAACCAATATTTACCTGATGGGAAAGTAAAGCATGGAAATGTGAGAGAGCATCACAGTTGAGGACTACTTGTGTCTGTTCATCTGTTCCAGTTACAATGTTGCCAATGGCTCTCAAAGCTGCTGTTTGCACCTTAACTTCCTTGTGAGATAGCAGTGGTACCAACTTGGGCACTATGCCTGACTCTATCACCATTTGGATTTGTTCATTACCCCCATCTGTCAGGTAGCATACTGCCCATACTGTGTCCACCAATACCTGAGGAGAAATTAGAGAGACCATATTAGTAACTCATTTTACAAATCATAGCAAGACAAGATTTTTATGAAAACAAACAATATAGGCACAAACAGTAAAAAAGATAACTATTTTAAGCTAAGCAGGCAAAATCTCATATAAATAATACTAATATGTCCGACATGGCTATATCACATCTGATAATAGAGGCAGCATTGTTTTAATAGTGTATTAGTCTACATAAAGAGGTTTTAATATTAATATACACTATGGTAAACCCTACCATAGAAACCATGCTCTTGGTTTGACTTTTATTTTCTAAAATTAAAATGTATTGGTTTTCCAATTTATCCAATAATTAAAAATAATATATTCAATTTAGATAATGATTTCTGTTTTATACATTAACATAAGTGTAACTCATCTATTAGAGAGTACCATTTAAATCAAATTACTATAACTAATTAAGTAATGAAATATCAATGTAAATTGAATAGGAAAACAATACAAATCCATATTTTAGGAATAATGATTAGTCATTATTATAAAAATAACATATCAAATGAATGAATTAAAATTCATTCACTTGTTGTTCTTATTAATCACCTTTCAGGAAATTTCTTACAACTATCTAAAAACCATTAGTAACTAAGCATAGTTATTTAGTAGCAACTAAAGGGTTAAATTTATCTGATAAAATGTTTATTCATATTATATTCAAAAGCAACTATCAATCACATGGTATTTTTGGGACAAAATATAAGTACATACTCAGCATGATTAGATATATCTTTAGTTCTGTATCAATAAAGTTAATATGCTGAATTCAGACAAAACAACTTTAATTAATTCACTAAACTTTTTTACGTAAAATATAAGGAATAATAAATATATTAATTTCTATAGTGCTATGAATTACAGTAGCAATACAAAGTGTCAATTTACTTGTAAGGTTATTAATTATTGCAAGTAAAGCTATCTTACTGTATTGAATGTCTCGGATGGCCGAGGTCACAATGAGTGAAATCTAAATATAGCTCAATCGAAATAGCTACCAGTTTCCCGGCAAATTTAGACATTTCATGTATGGTTTTTATAGAGATTTGTATGTTGTTCATAGAATTTTGTTACACATTACATGAAGCATGAAGGAATTTGTAAACATCTAGTGTCTCATTTGTTACTGTTTTCATACTCCAATATTATGTTTGTAAATACTTTGGTGTCAAAGAGAAATACTGATGTCTGAATTATTTGTATGTAATGTTGAGAAAAATATGTAAATAGCCCCGTGCAATTTGCGAAAACAATTTTTTTCATGATAAAATTATTTGTTAGAAGCCATGGTACTCACATTGATATCACTGTGGGTGATGAGAACATTGATGGCTGGAAGAATCTCTTGGATGGTTTTCACCTGTGGTGGTGGATCCTTATTCCGGCACAGATTGACGATAACCCAAGATATATTACGAAGGAACGAAATAGGTATGCCTGGTTTGATGAAGCTCAAGAGTGGTTTGACCACTCCCAGCTCGATTACGAAGTCTCTTAAGACTGGACCGTCACCGATGATGTTTCCGAGAGCCCATACTGCTTGTTCACACACGTTCTCATGCGGCGACATGAGTAACTGAAGGAAGACGGGGACGGCGCCGGCATGCACCACTTTGTTGGTCTGTGCTGACGTGCCAGACGCTATGTTTGTTAAGGCCCAAGCGGATTCGAATTGCAGTGTGGGGTTGTCGGCTCTCGGCAGGCACTGGACGAGGACGGGTAGGATACCGGCGGCAATCAGCTCGTCGATAGGAGGGTTCTTCTCCGAAGATAACAGTTTTCGACATTGTTGCACTGCCGCGAGCTGCACTTCGGGATTCTCCGCATTAGCTGTGTTCATCACCAGCTCCTTGTAGTCAGTCGCCGTGAGCGTCCTTTCGATCTCCTCCTCGTCTGTCGAGTAGCTGATGGGTACATTGCGCCGTTTTTGCAGTGTTTCGTCCCTTTTATTTTTTCTAAGCTCAACTGTAACTTCGTTTCTTCGCCTGCGCATTTCCTGCAAATAGCATATGAAAGCAAACAGTGAGCCGCATTGCACTTTTCAAGCATGTTACGTTTGGAATTGAAGTGATTTTTATTGCGTTGTAATACTTACGTCGACATCTTTGCCTGCATTCTTGAATACATGCATGCGGTTTTTCATCTGATCCGTCGCCATTTTATTTTTGTGCTAGCTGTTCGTCACAATACGTGGTAATTACACAATGAAATAAAGTTTTAACATAAGATAACAATGAAGAAAACTAATCAAACATGTTTTAACGGCACTATAAGCGTTGCTGATTCATTAACCTCTTTTTCCACCGAATATTCTACAACACGAAACTAATCGCCCGTTTCCTCCAGCGAATATTTTTTATTCTTTCTTTTTTTCAGTTGGACCGGTCATAGACAAAGTATTTAAATCTATTGTTAGTGCTGTACAACGTCTGATGGAATACTCGCTGTGATTCGACTAAAATGAACATGTATAATGTTGCTAATGTTATAAAGTAATGTAATTTTTTTTATGTGGCAATACTGGTTTTACGATATTGATGAATTTTCCTAGTTCCTCCGCAATTGCTTGACGCAGAAGGAGTTCCGCGTTTTAAAAGTGGTATCAGAGTCCGTTACCTGTTCAAGAAAAGATCGGAATTTTTGCGATTCACCATGACTATATTAACTAGACCAAGTCTTATTTTGAAGAAAGCGGCTTTGCTTGTTAACACTAACGGCGATGAAGTATGTAGTATTTTATACATATATAAATCTAATTTTTTTTTTTGGTCTTCTTAGATAATGATCTGTTGCTTGCTAAACTTTTACTTCCTATTTTTTAAAGAATATTTTAAAGCTATATGTGGCCACATTGTATGTATATGTAGGTACATTTCTATAAGGTGTTATAGGCGAAGAAATTTAAAAAATAAAATTTTTGTTTTATTTCATTTTAGCGGCAATTGTCTTCCTATTGAATAAAACATTACGTTGAAATGATAGAATACCCATTATTTATGTTGTATTTCTTTGTTACACTTTTAAAAAGAAAAATAAGAATATTTAAATAAATATTTATTTTAGAAGTACAACGATTTTTCACACTTTTTCTAGTTATGTAAAGAAGTGATTTTTATTATAAAAATAAAGTCTTGTGTTGGATAAATATAAAACTATATAAAATGTAACTTATATTTAAATAATTGAATTCACACTTGGTAATTCAAGCAGAAATCTATATTTCGATTTTTCACATTTTATACAATAATTTTGCATAAGTATAAGAAAGGCTCAAAGTATAATAGAATAACAGTATTATGGATACAATATATAAAAAATACAATCATCATATGCAAACCCCAATTTTCATTTTTGCCACTTTAACTGGTACAAATATGTTTAAAAGCCACCGTAAGAAAAATATTTTGAATGTATTCTTCTTGCACAGAGCGCTGTATGATTAAATCCATGAGCTCAAAGAAGTTCCATTGCTAGGCTTGATCCATTGCTGAGGTCACCACTTTAAAACTGAAATTATTCTTGACATTCCCATGGCACATTTGGCTAGATACTAGCTTGCGAAATGAAAGATTGTTGAGTTTGATCCCTGCACCAAGACAAATGTTTCTTTGTGTGGTGTTTTTGACTGAAAAGTCTTTTATAGTTCCTGATAGCAATGACGCAGGGCTTGGATCTTAGTACTGGGCTAGAACTATGTATGTGACTGTTGGGTGTATTTATTTAAACTATCAAGTAACAGATCTATGTTAAATACTACTCCATTCTTTAAAATGCATATAGTTTAAACTTTAACCAATGATTCAATGTGATCTTAAATTTATTTTTCAGTAATTAGAAGGCCACTTATGTTAGCCATTTCAAAATATGTATTGTACATATGATTTTTGTCTAAATCAATGTCTCTACATTTTCTTAATATGCTATTAATATGGATACTTCCTGTTATCTTTCTACTGTTCTCCCTTGAAATGTGTTATGCCACTTTTCTGGCTTCAAGCTAACAAGGCCTTAAATAAGAAGTTCTCATTGATAACTCTCAGGGTTGTTTCATTTGTAACTTTTTTTCACTATTAAATTCAACATTCCATTAATACTTCTGGATACCAAGTAATGACTATGATAGTTGGCAGATAGTGTAAAATTCCTACCAGAATAAATAGGACTTATTTAGTTTTTCTACCATTTCACAATTTACATTCTGTGAGTAAACTTGCACACCTCAAATGTCATAGGTGTGTAGTCCACCAATATGTACTAAATCAGCATAGTGGAACAAAGCCTATATACCCTCTCATGATGATGTATGCAAGTGGCTATTATTAGTGAAGCTAAGTCAGTGGAATTGCTTGGTATAATCTACAATTGTTATGGCAGGAGGTGATTGAGATTCAGCCGCCGTCGTCAGGCGAGCCTCTCCGCAAGCGCTCCCTGATTGGCATGCTGTGTATTTTGTTGACGGCGATGCTCGTGACCGTGGCAGGCGTCATGGCCGGCTTCATGCTGTATCGTCAGGTGCTGCGCTCGGGTTCCACGCTGCACCGCTACCAGGGTTACTGCACCATACCCATCGCCACCAAGCAAGTGGTGAGTTTTTAATATGTTTGTACAGATTTTTTAGGTGTAGCCTGCCTACTCGCATTAGGACAGCGTGATGGACAAAGGCTTTTAAACCCTCTTTATTTTCTCTTTGAGATAAAGAGATAGTGGAGTACCAGTACTCCGCAGTAGACATATAAACCACGATCATGAAGATTATTTGCAAAGAGCAATCTGATATATCTTCAGATTCGAAACCTCGAGTTTTTAATTTTGGGAAGAAAAATGTATGTCTATTAAAATATTGATCACTTCAGGTGAAAAATGATCCGTTTACAGTCTTTTGTAAGCGGCGTTCGGTTCGGGCCGCTTACGCAGACTGCTCCGTATTTTGTTATGAAAACCTGTCTTTGTCATATTACTGATAACTATGTTCACATTAGAAAAGTCCAATTAATTAATCAACATTACTAAACTTTGCTTAATTCCATTTTTCCTAAAACTTATTCACGTGCATCGCGTTTGGAATGTAGCCAATATGCTGTTGAAGGCGGGAATTATATTAACAGAGAGAGTTTTTACACCATTTGCGTCACGACCTTTTAGATTACTGAACCATCTGATTTATGCATTTTTCTCACAAAATGTCTTACAGAGAAAATTTCCTTTCCTTTCATTCCTTTTATTACCAATAGTTGGATATTGCCCGTGCAATTCTAAAATTTACTTGGGGAGGCCTACGATCAGCAGTGGACGGCGATAGGCTGAGTATATAATTCTAAAATCAGCCTGCCGGTTTTATGGTGAGTTTTAAGAATAAACGTTCATTCATTATCATCTTCATCGTCAGCCATATCCTTCATATCCAGTCGTTAATCGTATTTATGAAGTTGTCCAAGCTACCTACAAAAGAAGCAGAACAAAAGAAAATCGATTGTCGGTAAATAATTTGTTACAAATTGCAGATAGTCAAGTCTCCTTGGCCGTGCATAATAAAGCGGCAAGTTTGTCCATATTTAGAACGGGCCGGTATTGCATCGATATTGATTAAATTTTCATCGCAGTGCCCGATACACTGTACTGTAGTTATTGTTATGTGCGTCCAGAACTAGGTCAGCCTGCGCGAGCTAAATATCTTTCCACTATATTTCCCGTCCATCCGGTTGGCCACTAGAGGGCTTTATCACTGAATATCATTGTGGTTGCGTCTTGTATCATAATTTGCTTTTAAAAAGAGATTATTACATTTAAAAAAATACAGACATAAGTACTGCATTTACGGTAGTACGTTCCCGAATTAGGTATTGTTAGCTGCGAAAGCGGGCATTGCAGTGTAATAATAGAAAAATATACAGTTCAAATGAAGATATGCTTTTCATATATTTTAAATTCATTAGATGCTATTTTAACCGTGGGTCCTCATATTGCGCTTCGACTCAATTTGGCTTTTCTTTGTGAATAGCTTATTTGTCATCCAAGCGCTCATTTTTATATGATTGTTATTTCTGCACTTTTACCCCATTTGCGACGCGACTGTGAGTTCAGATAATTTTATTACCTTGGACAGCCTAATTGTCGACAGTCCAAAGATGTCAATTATGCCGGTCCGCTCAATTGCTTCTTAATACTTCGCTTATGGGACCCTGAGTCACAGATAAGAGGTACTAACGACCCGGCAGACCGTTTCTCAATGGCCACGGCCTTCATGACTAATATTTCCACTCTGTACCACTATAATTACACTGTGATAGCCTCGGTGCGTAGATAAAATTACTTACAGGCACTATTAAATGGTAAACACTCCCTATACTAGTATATATACAGGTCTCTGATTGTCCAGGGCCTACACCTTTAAGGTTGACACTTAGTTCACCACGATTTGCAAGTCATATGTTGATGGACTTGAGATATCCAAGATAAAACCAATGCACAATGTTCTCGAGGAGCGCCTAGGATATCTGTGTTTTCTCACGATGTTTACGCTCTGATAAAGTTTACACAGTCTGAGAACGCAAGAGTTTGAATCAAAAATAATATGTATTTTCATAGGCTCCCCGGTGTTTTAATTCCGGAAATTATTCAATACTTATTTGTCTTATCGTCGAGTTTCATTATTACATAACTGAAAAACGGCAATATGAAATACCGGAAAGACATCCAGTATGCAAAATAGCTATTACTGAAGCCACGATGAAATTCAAAGTAATGGAAACTGTATTGACGGAGCGAGCTATTGATAAATTCAATTCTAAACGGCCTTTGATTTCCAAACGTTTCAGATTTAACAATCTACAATGAGAATATATCAGTTTGTATTTTTAACAATGATACGTAGGTATTTCTTTGGCCGAGTTGATGTAATGATTTGAGTAGCCGTTAACATACGACGAAGACCTGTCTAAATAACCGTTTGCCTGTTAATATAATTATGTTGACTGGTTTTTAGAATGTTTGCTATCTGGAAAGTATGTTCTAGACGCTACAAAAGATAAGCTTGTGCGATGGTATCACAAGCTACGTGAAGCTTATTAGCCTCCCAAACTATTCTTAGATTAGATATTATTTAATACGGAGATGCTGTTAGAATTAAAAGAAGTCATAATCTGGGATTGTAAGCACATATCGCGTTTTCGTATGTCGTTTGGGTACACAGCGAAGCAATTCATATAGTAGTAGTGAGCTATCCTGAGAGCCAATTACAGGCTCCAGAATAGGTCGCGGCCCGTACGGACGGGTCAATCGAATCCGGGCTCTGCACTTGCGCGGTTGCAGCCCGTTGCCATGGCGACGGCGCGGGGTGCACCGCCGCCGCTGCACCCCGTGGCACCCACCTGAAAACTTATTGAAGCTCAATCGATATCGGAACGGAATGTTGCCTCGATGCCTGTTCAAATATTTGTATAGCTTTGTGCTCGTAGCTCAATTGTTTCACTGAGTTTGCAATAACTTTCTGATGGTATTCGAAAGTCGATTGTTAAAAAACATCTGAATCATATTTCTCTTCGGGTTTACGTTTGGGTTATTCCATTTACTTGTGTCTTGTGAAGATCAATATAAAGGATTTGGGAACTTCAAATCATTTTTTTTCATGTCAATTTCCTCTGTAATGGTAGTACACTACACTAACAGATTTTAAGCTAGCTCTGTTATTTATCTGCATACCATATGCAGAAAACTACTGAAGATTCTTGTACAAATACCTTGGCTCGAAATGAATCTACTTATTGACCACGCAAATATTAGTGCCGATATGGGAATTTAACCTGTGGCCTCTATCGAATTAAGGATACCTCAATTTAGTAGTTCAATCGTACTGATTCAAGAGAGCATTACGAGTCATATTATAAATACAATAATACAAACAAGGTTATATTTGCACTTTCACAGTAGGGTGTAAAAGGTACCATTGTTTGGCTAACAAACGCTTCACACACGGTGGAAAAACCCTTGACGAAAGCATAGTCCATAGATTCCCGGAATCCTAGCATAATATACGTCTATTTTACACCCAGATACAAATGTCACAAGATTACATCATTTGAAAGCCAAATAAAATAGTTTCACAATATTAAGTGTTGCATGTATTTAAAACGAAGAAGGATAAGGATGTATTAAGGAGAGAACAGTGCCAGTAGTAGGATGAATATGGGCCGATGACGATGAAATGGATACCAAGGATTTTTAACTGAGAGGTAGCTTAAAGCTATTCGAAATAGAAAAAAAAAGTTGTTCTTTTCTTTTATCTCATCGCGTGGCCACAATATGTATGAAAAAAGTAATCGGAAATATATTTAGTATAGATTTCGCAGTTTTCCTCTTGTGGTTGGCGAAAACATGTTTTTGCAGATTTGCATGACGCCATAAAGGCTGCGATTGAAGCGGCGACGTCGCTGTCAACCACAAAATCGATATGAACACGCACATCATGCTTATTTCCTTTCTTGAGTTTCCAAATAAACTTCGTAGTGGAAATAAATGAAATATTTATAGAGTCTAAAAAAGGCCACTAAATAACTTAGATTCAGTTATTTTAATTATTTAATTCATCAGCCTCCGTGGCGCAGTTGACTAGATGCCAGCTTGCGAAACGAGAGGCCGCGGGTTCGATCCCCGCACCGAGACAAATGTTTGTGTGAACCACAAATGATTGTTTCGGGTCTGGGTGTTTGTGAGACCGAAAAAGTCTCGTAGTGTCAGATACCCACGACACAGGTCTTGTAACTTAGTGTGGGGTCAGAGCTATGTATTTATTATTATTATTTATTTACCACCCTATTCGGACGGCAATCATCACTTGTATGATTTGCTTTAGCTAATCAGTGTTGAACATTTTTATCTGTCAATGATTACATTATGTTCCCATGATTAAAACTTATTCACCAAACTGATAATGAATGCTATCAGTCCGCCCCGCAGGACCCGGCGCTGATCGAGCCCAACTACCGCGTGATGCCGCTGCGCTGGTCGGCCGAGCCCGAGGTGCAGGTGGTGAGCCTCCTCGACGAGGACACCACGGACGACCTCATCAGCATGCTGCGCGAGGAGCTGGACATCGGGGAGTCCGTCGAGAAGATCTCCGTGTTCGAGAACGGGAAGAAAGTCAGCTTCGTTCATGACTTCGATGCTAATGTGACTGGTGAGGTTTACGGATAATTTCTAAGGTCACTCTTGGTTTAGACGGAGCGTGGCGCAGTCAGATACTAGCTAGCTATCAGCTAGCGTATCGTATACGAGGGACTATGAGTTCGATTCCCATATTGAAATAAGTGCTTATATCATCCACAGATAGCTCTTGTATTTTTTTATAACTCGGACATAAGACTCGTATCTTAGTCTTAGGGTTAGGACTATGAATGTTTCATTGTACCTTCTCAATGGTACAGGAGACTTGTGCCCAGCAGAGGGACGTTGATGGGTTGATGATGATGGTATTTCGTTTGGTGTATTTATCATAACTTAACCGTCAAGTTAGTATGAATCAGTGGGAAACAATTTTGACGCCCATCACAATTCCCAACGAGCAGAGTTGACAAACCGTTATCCGTGCAGGCATAATCGACGAGGACCGCTGCTACATGATGGAGCTGGACCCGTCGCTGGTGATGGCGCCGGAGCTGTTCGTGTTGTCGATCTCTCGCGGCTCGCAGTTCGACGTGTCGCGCGTGCGCTCGTCCCTGCGCGCGTCGCTGCCCGCGCTGGCGCCGCTGGCCGAGCTGGCGCAGCTCGTGGCCGACTGCGCCGATAAGCCCATCTACCGCCTGCAGAGGGAGGACCCGCCCGCCAGTGAGTACCGGGATATAGACACCATCACAGATAGTACCACTTATTCTACTAAAAACACCACCACCACATACCCCATCACATAAACAAGACACCTCCAAGTATACCGCCATATACTCCACCACATGCCTCACCACGCCACCTTCACACCACCTACACACCACACACACCACTAGATACATCATACACAAGATACCGTCACATACACCACCATATATAGCAACACACACAGTTCCCTCCCATTCGACGATTGCCAGTGACAGACAATGAGGTAGGAGCCTTTTATGCACAGGTAAAAGTGATAATACCTCTTTTTTCTGGCCAAGTTGAGCTCAAAACTACAAACTAAAACAAACAATTACATACAACAAATTAAAACAAAACACGAAATCAGATATATAAGATGTATTATGTACATTACATATAGTACATAACATTAACACATTTTTTCACTATTGCTGTTTTTTGGTACATTTCCACTCTGTTACTGTGAATTACCCAATAGAAAAAGCCATGTACATTTTGCCTGACACAAGATCGAACCAGGATCCCCTATATCGCATGGGACATACTTGTACCGCGAGACCACGAAGTAGTATTTACCTACATGCGTTCCATTGTTATTGCAACAAAGAATAATGAGCTACCCAATGTTTTCAGTCCGCAAGCGGTCTGCCGACGCCCCTCCTCACGACTACATCCAGTTCTCGGGCCGCCACGTGCAGGAGATAGAGATCACGAACCTGGCGCAGATCCTGGAGGAGGAGCAGCGCGCCAAGAACAAGTCTGTAGTGACAGCCTAAGCACCGCTGCAGCACACCACTCTTGTTGACTCGGATGTGGGACTACCCTACATTACTTATATTATTTTTTTAGGTATATGACCGCACTGGTACAATAGTTACTGCGGTACAAATGAGTAGACCCAAAGATCAATATACTCTAGTCATCAATTGTACCGGTATTTTCAAATCCTATACATTTGAACCCTGTTGATATTTTTATTGTTTTGTCATTTAATTTCATAAGTTAATGTTTTTTTTTCATGTTAAATGATTTTTTACTATTATCTAACTGAAAGCGCACAGGATGTCTGGGGGGCAGTAACATGGTGATGAGATAGAAACTAGACTGGGTCAGTGAGGACATCTAATACTAATGTTATTTAACCAAGGAGGGATTAATATATTTTTTAATTTAGTATTACTACTCACAAAACATTGTATATGACTTTTAGCTAAATAATATTTTTGTCTTGCTTCTTTATCTGTTATAAACCATTCAAAAGACCAAGGCAAAAATCTTTTAGCTAATACTTATGCAAAATTTATAAGTAAGGCATTTTATGTGATCCCAATTTGTGTGCCCACATTCTAGTCCGAGCTAGTATTGTAACATTATGTATTAGAGTTAGTTTGAATTATAGATATAAGTATATAACCTATGTTCCCCAAGTCCAAACAATTTACGCAATCTATCTTTTAGTTTCACTGTTTAGTTATTATTTCACCCACATCTTGCATAGTGACACATGTAGGTGTTACGCCCAACCTGTAGTAGTTTTTGTTAACGTTATATGAGTTGTTTGTCCCTAGTGCCATTTGCATTTGCATTTAATATATAAAATACTCAAATAATCACAATTTTATCGTATAAGGATAAGTGGTTCTCTTAACCCGTATAATGGAGATTTTATTGGCACTTAGAGTATTACAGGCTAGCAATCAACTTAAAATTAACACCAGATACATTTAAGTACCTTTTCAAGCCAAGAGGAGCAAGTCTATGATCCTGGTACAAAACTGGTTAGCAATCAACTTAAACATTATTTGAAGTTGATTTGACTCCTAAGGTGCCCAAACTTCTATGTATTAAGTATCACACTTAAAATCGAACTATGTTAAAGATCTCTTGTGAAATTCTTAAACTTTTCTGGAACATTCCAAAGATTATTTTTTCCTATAAGGAACTAAAAATTTACTTTTATTTTTTGGCACTGAGTGAATAGCAGTTTGTTTGAAATGTGCAACGTGACTTGGAAGTTGGGATGGCGAGTGCTGTGATCTGATATTTAAGGAATTATGAATTATCTTTTTATGAATATTTCATTCAAAAATTCTTAATTATGATTTTTTAGAATGAGTGTTAATTTTTGGCGTTAATTATTAATTTATAAATCAAGCTGTCCTATTTAAGTATTACTTCTGGTCATATAAAATAATGTTATATTCATGATTGTCTTACATATATCAAGAAATAAAGAAATAATGTAGAAACATTGTTTTATTTAGTAGATATGATTAGTGGATCCCAATCACCTCACCAATCGACTTGCGATTTTTCTACAATATGGTCTATAGATGGAAAACTAAGAACATGGAAGTCTTTAAGAGTAGACATTAAAAGTTATACCTACTGTTCTGTAGATTTTCTATGGCCAAAGATGATGTACAATCTAGCAATAACTTTGTCGCTCAACACTATTCTGTATACATTCTACTGCTGGGATATTCTCACTTTTTGAATTGAATGCTTTTTAAAACTGACTAAAAATCATTATACAAATGAAATACAAAATAAATACAGTGAATATTGTTTAGTCATAAGGATATTTTTACACTTGTACGGTGATACCGACAGGATAATTTTTGGAAATGGTTTGTTCGTAGATTCGTAAAATAAAAGTTATGTAATGTAGGTACTGGAGATAGGCGCCGTGGCCTGCGATTGGCTCGTAGGGATGGTCGTTGATGTTTTTTGTGTTAAAGAAACGTTACCTTTTTTGCGTTGGTTAACAAGTTAAAAAGCTAGTTAAATTCGTCAACGAGGTAATAATGTTAGCGGAAGAATTCTACATGTTTCTTTACCTAAATTCCATCTACGTCTGCCACGGTATCATTGCCTTAGCCGTGTGAAAATTTAGCTAGTTTTTTGTCAACGGTTGACTTAACTAGCTCGTCGATTCAACGCCCATCCCTAGTATATCGGCAGTTGCGCGGAAAAAAGTATCAAGTGCAACCGCGATTTTGCATTTTTACTATATAAATAAATAAATAAATAAAATAAATAAATGAATACACCCAACAGTCACATACATAGCTCTGACCCCACACTAGGTTACAAGACCTGTGTCGTGGGTATCAGACACTACGAGAGACTTTTTCGGTCTCACAAACATCCAGACCCGAAACAAATATTTGTGGTTCACACAAACATTTGTCTCGGCGCGGGGATCGAACCCGCGGCCTCTCGTTTTGCAAGCTGGTGTCTAGCCAACTGCGCCACGGGGGCATTTCATTATAAGTTTATTACTAAATTTACATAGGTTTAATAATTCATTATAATTAAGTCCGCGTGTGTTTGTAAAAACACTTGCGTACAAACTATACATTACCGGTGAAATGAAGTAAATATCATCTGCTTCTTTTAAAAACAAATTGTATTTTGTGCCTGAGTGGCGAATTAGTGCCATTTAATTCATTGTTTGGACGATTGAAAGTAAATTGAATGAGTCGTTATATTGGCTGCTGCAAGAAATCTCTGAGTTTGTGTGAATGTTTAGTGAAAACTGTGAAAATTACTCCGTGGCAGCCATTGCCGAACAATAAATGACAAGTTTGTATTCAACTGCTCAACATCGGACACAAATTTTGCAAGGATTTAAGGTAACTTTGTTTCACACGAACGTAGTTTGATAACAAGGCTTATTAATGGTATGTTTACGTTGTCGTTGACGGTAGTGGGATCCCAACAGTTATTGTGACTAGGGAATGCAATCTCGTTCTCGCGAGATCTCGTTTTCGCGAGATCTCGGCGTTTTTGGGCGAGATTAATCTCGGTCGAAAAAAGGGCGAGATCTCGCGAGATTAACGAGATTGTACTGGAGTATAAAAACGGTTAAATTGTAATAAATTGTGATTTTAATTGAACAAATATTTCATTATTTTTTGTATATATATTGTTATCTGTAATTTTCGATGTTCTACTGTACTGAGTAGTATAGTTTGTTATTTAATTGTTAATAATAATATCTCAGTTTAATTGTCAACTCAAGTTTTGTTTGATATAATTTATTTTATTGTTTTTTGATAGACACATACCTACGTAAAAGCGTAAGAGCATACTACTTAAAAGTCTATTTAAAATATTTAGAAAGTTACGTTACGTCATCTATGATTATAATGCATGAAAAAGTCTTGAAAAAAATTGTGATAATAAATATTTTTGTAATATATATTTATATTTTTTATTATTATTTACCTCATGTATTCAAATATTGCTATTATTTGATAAAAACAAACCCAACACTGCTAATCTCGCGAGATCTCGCAATTGCCGAGATCTCGCGAGATTGATTTTCGTAAACTCGCGAGATCTCGCTTGAGCCCAATCTCGCGAGATTTGCATTCCCTAATTGTGACTAATTCACGTATTGGTGTATTTGAATATGATGATGTGATAAAATTTAGGAAAAAAAAAACGATAGGCTCGCCCCCTATTACGTGGTACTGAAACATACCTGGCGAAATGTGGGTGCAGAATGCATCTCTGCCTACCCCTTCGGGGAATATAGGCGTGAGGTATGTTTGTTTGTTTGAAAAAAAAAAACGATTTTTTTAAAACAAATATTGATGGATTAAAAATGAAGAAGTAAGATATTTTAGTAGCCTCGTGAGAGAAAACAGAGAAAAATGAAAGCTGTGCTACGTAAATGATTCAGGAATGTCACACGAGATGGCACTATTAACAATGTTTGAGTAGCATAGCTACTGAATACTGATATAATATTTTCTATCATTTAAAAACATTACCAAATTATCAGCTATAACATTCTTTGTTTTTGAGCCTTAAATTTAGTTAACATTTTTACAGAAATAGAAAATACTACGTTTTTCCACACATTTTCGGTCTGTGATTTATCGAAAAAGTTTATTACTCAGTGATTTTTTATAGTATTTTTGTTGTCACTTACTTCGTTTCCTTTGTACATATGGCAAAAATAAGTAATGAAAAATTTTTTTTTACTGAAAATGACGGAGTATAATTATTTTAAATGTTGGTAATAAAATTTAATTAATTATTAAATTTAATCATGACCTAGGCAGAAAGGTGTTTCATAAGGTTACACAAGGTTTTGTTTAGTGTAACGTCTATTTCGCTAAGAACAGTTCATTCCTCGCATGCATGCTTTGTTTAGTTTGGTTCTATTCATTAATATTTCCATAATTCATAGCGTGCACCGGCACCGTATTTTATGTACGTAATAAACAGGAACGTATTTCTATAGAGATCGCAGCCATTGTGGCGCTACAAAACTAGCAGAATGCGCGCGTTTTCTTCCAAAGTTCCATTTTTGAATTTCATAGAGCGCGCGCCCCATCGGCGCGTCGCGAGGCGCGGCGCTGCGTGCTGCATTCAGCGGCATGCATGTTGCCACCATTGTGTGCGAATGAATGGCGCGCTTTGATGTTCCTACGTGTATTTCCCGATGTGAATTTTTTGCGGTTGGCCGCACAATATATCGCGGCGAAACAATCTCGTATCTCGCAAACAGCCAAGAGCGGCATTTACCGCGCTAATTTACATATTCCAACAATTACACAGCGCTAGATCCATTATAATTAATCTGTAATTACAATTCTCTCGTATCCTTACTCGCGGTTTGTTTGCTTACTCGTGTACGTTGTTTATTGATCCAATATTAGTATCGGAACTGTTCAGATATTCGGCTGTGCTTAGGGTAGGTACTCTACGCCCGCGAGCGCCGCATTAAGATATGCAAATGTTATTAGGAGTCTACGCGCGCATTATCTTTTAACTGGAGCAACGATACGACAATGCTTTCCCGTTTATAAGCAGCCGTATCGAAGATCTCTCTCTGATAATGTGATCATTAACCTATAAAGAAGTCGGGTGGATGATGGCGGAACGAAAGTTCGACGAAACATTTTCATCGTTCCTAAAATGGAATTTGCTTAAATACCTTTTAAATTATCTATGATTGCATCTAATCTAATAGTAACACTCTTTATCTGCAAACGGAAGTTAATAATCTTTCTAAAATTAACGCTCAAGTCGTTGGTGCCAAACATTAAAACATTAATGACAATCCATTTAGGCAACTCACATAGTTATCAGAACTAGCAACCAGGTTACGATGTATTGGTGAGTAAATACGATATAGAGTGAGTTGTTCTACTCGAACGAAGGTACAAGTTTTCAATTTGACATTAAGGGGATACCAACGGTTGGGATGGCGCCCGGCGACGTGTGCCGAATGCCGCGCGTGGCCCAATTTACATATCTTAATCTGGAGATGTGCGTCACAGGGTCGCGTCTCCGGGGACTATCTACTGATACAATCGACAAAAATCTATATACTCATTGGGATATGGTGCATGCGATTCTGGCTGAGCAGTGTATGCCGCGCAATTTTGATGAAAAAGTCAACAACCCCTATTGCGGTTCCAATGTATGATATCAGAGGTTTTTTTTTTCAAGGAGTAAGTTCAATGGGTAATTGCTGGAATAAACGTTCCCTCGTTGTAGGTTATTTTTACATGCAGACCCACGTCTATATTCTTGGAGTGGTAGGCATTTCTGCATCCACTTTCACCAGATATTTTTTGAGTTCCACATAATAGTGAATAAGCTTATTGGCGTTTTATCGACGTATAAAGGTAATCTATTAGAACGTGATGACTTTTTTTATTCGTACATTGTCATAGACAGATATATTTTATGTAATAATGAAAACATAGCCAAGAAGACGGTGATGAAAGATTGCGCAACTTTGAGCCGAACTAATAAACCGGCGGCACTAAACTTGGTGTCATATGAAATAGCGTTGAAGGGTTGACTCAACTATTTTAATCTAACTTGCTTGCCCTTTGCGCCCTTTGTAAAATTCACTACAACTTCTCGCTTAACGTCTCTTTATGCGTTAAATCTCGTCAGAAGATGTAAAAATTAAATTAGTAAAATGCATAAAAAAAGCATATTCCGTAGGATTTTTGCTTTTTATTTTCAGAAAGCCGATGGATTTGATATTATCTGCTTATTAATTTCAATAGAACGTGAAAGTGGGTTATTGTGGCCTGTTGGTCCCCGACGAAAGATCCGCGCTTATTTTATTAAATTCACGGATATTTCAATAGGAAAGCATATCTAAAGTTCGTAGGGAACGTCTTGATGACGGTATGACATTTTCACTCCGTAATTTGTTTCAGAAGTCTGGATAACAAGCAGAGTGGTTGTGTAGCGCAGTGGAAACACACATTAAACAGGTAAGCACATTAATTACGCGACGGAAAGCTGACGCGACGTGCTTGCATCGTCTTGAGCTGGTGCTCCTCGTACTCGAACCTCCAATCTGCTAAAATGAGGAGGATAATTACATTTGTTAATTTTTAGGATAATTTACACGTATATCATACCTTGGACCACCGATTATGGGTTTATTGCTAACTCCATACCAAATTTGGATCCGCCTCCACGAAGAAGGTGAAAATTTAATAAATTTTTCTTTGTACTCACGACACAACTATAATATAATCCTGACGCAATACTTAGACCTAGCCGTTTTGGGTTTGCGTTGGTCGGAAAATGTTAATATGTACCTACTCGTAATATGTATAAAGATTATTATTTTTAGTTATAAGAATATATTGGGTATAATTCTTAAAATATTTATATCTACACAAGCCTAAGTTAGAACTTTTATTCCAATAAGTAACAAGAAAAATAAGCTCCTGGATGTAAAAAGCAGCATTTGCAAAAGATTGATTTACACGATAACAGCTTATTCATGTGAGCGATGTGTGTTGGAGAGTGAATGAAGCTCGTTTGAGCGTTTTTGTGCGTAGTACGCCGTCGCTACGCGGTAGCTACGGAGAGGCTACGGGGTAGCTACGCCGGCAGTACGCCACGCAGAGACGAGGCTCGCTCGCAGTACGCTACGCAGAGACGAGCTACGCCGCGCTTGGCACCCGAGGCACGTACGCCGACGCGTAGAGATCCGTCAATCATGATACAAATTATTTCGGCTCGTTTCTTGCGCGACAAGCGTTGAATGAAAAACGCTGAGTGGATGTGTTCGGGTGTGTCTTCCCGAATTCTATAGATTGTGTTCATTCAATTTTTTTGTTTGGAAACGCCTCGTGCTTTCAAGGTTTATACAGCTGTGAATAACATTTCCGAGCATCATGTAAATGATTTTCTGTGAAGAATTTTTGTGGTTCTACTTTCGGTATCGAAGAAAGAAATTGTATTCGAAAAATATGCTGATGTTTTTGTTTAGAGAGATAATTTTGGAGAATAAGATTAATTTGGCTCTCTTGTTTTTTTCGTTTCTCGTCACTTTTTTTATTTAAGTAGCGTATGTCTAAAATACAAGGTTGATTTGGTTATTTATTATTAAATTCATTCAAAATTTGTTTTTATGATGCTGACACACTTTATCCACGGAAACTAGGTTATGATATACTCTTTCAGTAGTAACTACATTGAAATCATTGTTGTGATTTTAGTCATGATTATCCGTAACACGGATAATGAATAAAATCAAACGGTTTTCAAATTTTTACTAAGTGTGTAACGACAGGATGAGTTAGGTTTACGATCTTGAAACACCGGCTTGATGGTGATAATTTTTCCTGAATTCTGAATTTTAAGGTAGTCACTGACAATTCTTTATCAATATGAGCAATAAAGTCTTGCTATAGCTTGTCTGCATCAGAAGTTTATCACCGTAAATTTCATATAAAGATTTCTGAAGACGGAGCTTCAGGTTACTGAAACACTTTCATTATCATCAGGACAGTTTTCCTCAACCAATTGGAGATGACACACACACACTTTTTTAAATGTCGAGGCAAAATGATTGGTTTCCTACTAGATAATAAGGGAAGCCTATTTCCAAACGTGTTGATAACCAGGCGTGATCACGAATATACACGAAAATTGTCGACTATAAACATAACTACACATGAATCCATCAAATGCGCGCAACATGAAAGTCAATGCGGTGGAAAACGCCAACCTTTCTTCAAATTACACATGCTCTGGACTTACAACGGAGGCAGGATTTTGATTACACACCTCGCCGCGCCGCCCGGCATTATTCGACCCTTCCAGCGAGGGTGCCTTACACCGATATTACTTATCGGCGATTGATGGAATCGTCCCTTTGATTTGTTTGCTAAACGGCTTTTTATTCGGCGTGGTTTACGACGTGTTTCTCGGTTTTACACGTATGTTTTTGGAATATGCTGAGTCATTCAAAGTTTTAAAAACTTGATGACGATGAAACCATTGTTTTGCAGGAAACTTTTAGCTTGTTACATTAGGATAGCTATGAAGTGCATTTCGTTCAGTGATCAGTTTTTATATTTTTCGTTTTAGATTCATTGCATAATTGTGTTTTGTGAACAGGGAGAAGAGACATTATAATTGCGATTTCATTATTTGGACTTTACTTATCATTAACATTCAAAGTATTCCTTAGGTGGACACTGTACATAATAGGACTTCTTTCTAAGACTCTGTGCTGCCAAAGAGATTCGAAGCCGGGACCGATAGCATGGTATACATTTCGACCTATGCATAGAATAAGGTTACTTATGACAATAACACCAAAGTACTTTTTATGTCTATCATGATTTAAAATTGTTTATATATTGCACTAGAGAAGTAATAATGATCATAAATTTTGTTGTTGTTTGAAGAACATAAAAAGTTACTGATAATTTTGTGCCCAATTAAGTTTAAATCGCTGAGGAAGAGAAGTTATGCCTAAAGCACATATAACTTTATTCTGCGCGTAGGTCGCTTTGTGATGCGAGATCACGAGGCAGGCTTTTTACTTTGATCTTAAATCTATTTTTATCTTAAGTCTGAACACATCTTTTCCTTATCAAAATGACACGAGAATCATAAATGAGACACTTATAAAAGCCTTTTAGTGTTCACTTTCGCTTATTTCGCACAGTAAAAATGTCGCACGAGTATATTGTTGTATAGAGCCAAATTTGGCAACGTTTCCTCGGAGTGTTGGTATATGTGAAAAAGAAGAGATTAAGATTATCTTTCGTTTATGATACATATTATTTCACGGTAAAATGCCCACTGCAAATGCAGTGTAAAAAGTGAAGCTTTTATATATCACTACATAGTATAAAACAAAGTCGCTTTCTCTGTCCCTATGTCCCTTTGTATGCTTAAATCTTTGAAACTACGCAACGGATTTTGATGCGATTTTTTTAAATAGATAGAGTGATTGAAGAGGAAGATTTATATGTACGATAACATGCATTAAATATCAGCATTGCACCCGTGCGAAGCCGGGGCGGGTCGCTAGTTTTTTATATATTATACACACTTTTGGCTGCATTTACAAAGGGGTAGGCAGTAGTATATTTCTGCGCTTATATTTCTCCAATAGTGATTGTGTCCCAGATAATAAGGGGGGCAATAAGGGATCAGCAATAGACACTCTATTGCTGTTTTTCCAGACTCCAAGCCGCTACTGAGAATTTCAAAACAATAAAGGGCGCTTATCGCCCTATTATTTTGTACTGCCCTTAAATGACGAAGAAGGTCACCGTGAGGTTTTTCGCGGTATGTGGCGTAGGATTTTGGTTAGAGACCCACCTCAGTCAAGGTAATAATAGTATGGTGTGCTGAGTTTGAACTCCGAAAACTATGATCAATACTTTTCAAACAACAAAATGTACTTTTGCCCTGAGACCACATTAAAAAAAATGCTAAATGTGATTGTATTAAATACCTAATCTGTTGTAGATACAATAAAACCGAAACAAACCGGAGAAAACAACGGTGCATATTGTGGAGCTAGTCAAATCGCTTTATCTTTGCGTTTCCAACATTATTTAAAACATAAATATTGCATGACATGTTCGATAATCTCTTTGGCTGTTCCCAATCGGGAGAGATCATTTTTATAGCCGCCATAAAGTGTATGTTATTCCATAAAACGGAATTCTGTCCCATGGGACCGGAACGGATATATGGATTTGAGAATTTACTCTAAGGGAAAATGGGGACGTTGGTTTTTTGCATTTGGTTGTTTTTTGAAGTAAGTTTGACAAAAGTTCGTATACTCAATATTAACCACATCAATCTGATATAGCTAAGTTAGCGTTTTCGTTGTCAGTTTTAAAATTGCTACCCAAAATTGTTCACCAACTCTAACGATAAGTGGTGTGTAGAAGACGTTTTGTTTCATCCCGACGTAATATAATAGACGTGCAAAATTTAAAACGCATATAAAAAAATTGTAAAAGGCGAAGGCATGTTCCCGTTCATAAGTCCCGCGTTTCACATTAGTTGTGAGTGCCGATAACACGGTCCGTGTACTCGGACGCGGCATTCCGTGGCGTGTGCGAAATGTGCTCTTAACTTTATGGCCTGCTAGGTGTTGAATTCCTCTGGAATGGTCTCGCAAGTGGCCACAAAGGATGGCCACGTTCCCACCATGTTATGGCCCGATGCCAAACTTACACAACCATTTTTACCCTCATGAATTCTATGGAATTGTGTGTTTACGGAATTGTGCTTGATTCATTTGCAGGGTTGGACAATGGCGTCGGTTATCGACGTTACGGCGAAATCTGAATTCATTATACTGTAATTAAAAAGTATAAATCTTCCTATCCTTACTTAAATGTATTCGTACTACAAAAAGCAATGAAACTGTATTTTATTCCCTCTCAGAAGGAAACGAGGAATGTATAACAATTATTAAAAAATTCATTGTTTAAATGTTGCATGGTGGTAGAAACCGGCGAGCGTGGACCGTGCCGGCGAGTGCATGTGTATGTGGCGTGGGGCGCGCTGCAGAGACAAAGGCGTTAATGCGACGCCGCCGGACCGTGCCGGATGTATAAAAACAATTTATGTAACACTAGCTGTACTGGATACTGGACTTCATGCTCCGTTGTCAAGCTGCATGCTCGTTTTTGAAATGATTCATTCCTGCATAAGTCATCAGCGGTAGAGCATTTGCAACTGTATTATGCAACATGTCTTTTGTTTGGAAGAGATCGCTCTTAGTGATAAAACCGCTTATTCAATATTTTTTATGTATAATTCTATTTATGTCAATTTTGGTATCAATAAAGAGTTGACTATCTATTAACTTGTTAAACTAAATTTAAATTAAGTTGTAAATTTTTAGCAAGTTCACCAAAACCAGTTTTTCGGGCATCGTAGGTCCCAAACAGTTTTTTACAGTTTTGGCTACAAGTCTCATTATAAAAATGGAAAAAAGCAAGAGAAAGGTACAAAAGGTACAAAGCTAGCGAAAACAATGATTTAGATTTTTTTGTCCTTTTGTCCAGTGTAGGTACACATATTAGGAATAATTTAAGAATGCATTTTATTAAGGTAAGAACAGGCGTAGAGTTCGATTTAAATGAGGGTGTAGTATTAATTAAATTTGTTTTATATTCCATTAAAAATAGTTGTTTTTTTTAAGCTTCTTCAAATAAAATAAAATTTCAGTAGTAATAATCCGCAGCTAATAAAATAGCTTGTTACTCAGGAATTATATCAAGAAAGAGATAACTAAAAGTTTAATCTGAAGTTATGACCTCCATAAACAGTTGTGCCAAACCAGTACAAAATGTAAACCTTACTGAAAATTACCAATTTAACCAGCTTTATAGCTTTTTTATCCTGGAAAATGTGATTTATTTTCACAGTCATTAACGCAGCTAGAAATTCTAAAAGAACTTACCTACCTGACTTAATTCAGTTTAATTTTATTAAAACTGATATTTTTGGTGTTTTGGAAACTATTTGACATCAAAATTTATACAGGCATACACATAAAAAGTTATTGTTTAAATTATTAGTATTATTCTATGAAGAAGACCATACTACAAAGGATTGCCGTTCATTGGCTTAACAATCCTAAGAACCTTGCAATTTTATCTTATCTCTATTAAAAATGACGTCACAGTACCATTTCACTTTATCTATTATAGTTTTAAAAATACAATAGTGCGGCAAGCGCTAGCAGAATCTATAAATATTGTATTGATTAGTAGGCGGCTAGGGAATTAGGCACGTAGGTGACCAGACGAGAGTGTCGGCGGTCGGCAGAGGCCAATCTGATCCTTTAATTGGGCGCGCGTTAATTGGAGAGGATGACAAGCCGAACCGAGATACAAACGTGTGGCCCTATCGCAATGACACAGCCGACGCCGTGGATGTACCATAGTTACGTATGATTATAATTGTGAGGATTCATCAATCTCTGAAATGATGAAAGGTAAAGGAAGTTAAAGGTAACTTTTAATTGTGTGTTTTAGTTCCATTTTTACGTATATGTCATGGATTTTATCGGTCCTGCTTGAATATTATATAGATTCGATTGTATAAATGAGTCATGAATTTTAATGTTGAAAGAAACAACCTGAGGAAACCTGCATAGCTAAAAGTACTTAGGAATTTCTGAGGTGTGTAGTCCGCAAACCTGCACTAGGCCAGCGTGGTAAACCCAAAGCTAAACCCTCTCAATGGCAGGTATACGGTCTGATGATGATAACATTGATGGCGTGTCTAACTAGATGATCATGATCCTGGATATTGTCTGTAGTACAAATGTGTAACTGCAGATAGCGTGTAATCGACGGAGCAATTAAATTTTGTTGTTTCAAGTCACTGAACAAACATAATAACACCATCTAATACAATTAATCCTAGTAATTAACGCAAATGACTGGATTAATCCTATGTTTGATTGGATTAAAATGCAATATCTACTGTAAACAATCTCGTTGCCGCTTACAGCTGTGTGTGTTGACTCACTATGATATACTAATTATATATTCATAGTTTCAAGTACTATAAATACGATACAGTAAAATATTTCATAGGTATATTATTATCATCAGCCGACATATTATGTCCCAATGCTGGGCCTTCTCTATTGTTGACAGAGGTTGACATAGTTTGAGGGTTGACAGAGGCTTTAGTCCACCAGTGATCTAGTGCGGGTTGGCAGACTACACACCTAAGAAATTCAAAATAAATTTTAGGTGTCCAGGTTTCATCGTGATGTTTTCCGTCATCGTTAAAGAACCTGATGAATCATTGTGAATACATAACTTTGAAGTCAGAGTTACGTATTTGAGGTTTAACTCACGGCCATCCAACCTCGAGGCCACAGAGATTATCTAAACGAAATTACGAATGACATTAAAGCTTTAAAAATCAATCGTATTATCAAAATCAGATCAGCGTTTTATAACTAATCAATCATCGGCCTGCGACGTCATCGTTGACAAATGATGACGTAATAGTGAATTATCAGCGTCGGTTGGTTGGACCCGCTACATTTGCCGGTTAACTGGCTAATGGCGGCCACATTTAGGCGCCACCCGCCGTCCCATCGCACCGTATATTATTTACAAACTCGCATTTATTTAAGTGTGGAATATTTTGGCGGCATTGTGAACGCTAAACGCGGTTTGGGATGATTCAATTTTTCGTGGAAAATACCTAAATATTGTTTGTCGTGATTTATATGTCTTTTATTTTAATAATTATGCTAATTTTCTGATTTATTTAATTATACGCATATTTTGTACGAGACTATGTGTACAAAACCAATTCTAAGTAGTTTTAAATCACTTTACTTATTTTGTTTTTGTTTATACAGTTTTTACCTTGATGTTGTTTATGCACCTACCATTTATCCCTGCATCAGACGAAGGTTGACTGTTAGAGATACCCTGAGGCATTAAGCCCGCTTTTATATAAATTCTTCATACACAACGTTCAAAAAGACAATAATATTGAAACATTTTAAAAATTTAATTACAAGATTATCTATTTGACTATGAACTTTCTAATAAAAAAATTCTACACCAGTCCGCCAAAGGTAATTGACCTATGCTTCGAAAAGAAAATTAATATTAAATTTTTGCTTTTTCAAATGCCCTATAGCTATCGTCGGACACTTTGTTAAAATCATAAAAAAAATATTTTGTTTTCTTCTTTAAAGTTCAACGCTTTATAAAAACAATCGCTTAGCGACGTGAAAACAGGCATTTTTAGGTTTCAACTTCATTTTTTAGTATGTCCGTCTGCTGTTTAAACTATTGCTACAAAACTATCGTACAGCTGTGAACGTTAGTAATGTTTAACGTTGTTAAGACAGTCCATATGTCGAGACAGCCTAAATAAAACATAAATGTATTGCATTATATAATTCGCCTCAGTAAGTTCTCTACGTGATATAGCTGTTCTTTGAGTTCTCGTTACATCCACTCGGTTTGACGATAATACAAACAGACATACTTGTGTTCGCCATTTGTCAGAGACAGGGCGCGCGGCACAAAGCCTTCACATCCAAACTTCGTCAGTCCAGGGCAAGTTGGAGACGTTAGTACAAGGGGCGCGAGTCGCGACAATGTCACTCCAGTGCGCACAATGAGCACTAAACAATTTACTGTTCGTCACTAAACAATGGCTGCATAAGTCGCGTCGAGTTGCGCTGCAAATTAAAGTCACGCGAGGATAAATTGTATAAGTTGGTTGGTGGTTTTTCGAGACGTCTGTTTTTACCTGCTTTTTAAGGTGAATTAAAATATTTGGGAAACAAACTATCGTACTCGAAGTAGGAGAAATAGTTGGTATAGTTGTACAGAGTTCTGAGGTTCAGAAATTTAGAAAAGACTTTTGTAAACATATTTATTTAAATCAATTTATTTAAATGAAAATTTAATTTTTACTACATGGTTACTCCTATAACAAAATAATAAATAAAGTAAAAGCCTTCATTCCTTCATCTTCAAACAATTTAAAATTTTTGCCC
This sequence comes from Cephonodes hylas, assembly GCA_030295005.1. NCBI lineage: Eukaryota > Metazoa > Arthropoda > Insecta > Lepidoptera > Sphingidae > Cephonodes > Cephonodes hylas. Next base: position 14,920,259 of record AP025364.1, read on the forward strand.
CTGAAGGATGTATCCTGAATGCCTGGTTTAATGGGGTTTAATTCCCGAGTCGGACATAGTGTTATTAAGTTTCTCCAATGGGAAATTGTCAGTAGCATGGTGTCTAGAAATGTGCCCAAAAACGGATTGCCGTTGTCGAGCTCGCAAACATCACCAGTTAAGTGGAGTTTGTAATGGATTTCAAAAATTACGAGTTATGCGGTCTGTGGAACTGATATCAATGTTGGTTGTCTAGTTTTCACACATCGGTGCTAATGCTGAGCTCAGTTTCACCAGGGCTGGCTATGGTCACAACTTTGATAACGTAAAATCACTTTTTATTTATTAAAAAATAAAAATATCTTACATTCTATGATTCAGATCACTGCACTCTATTTAATAATTGCTTGCAAAAATTTACAATAGCGATAGGGGGTCCAAAATATCTACCCGTAATAGGGCGATAACCATGCTCTTAGGTCATAGAAGCTTAAGACAGAGAAGTGGGTTGAAGTATACACTTCTGCTTACATTTCATATATATAGACATAACTTAAGTTATTACTTTTAATGAATCACTTCTTTGTCTCATATGAATAAGATATTTTGTAATATAGGTAATAAAAATATAGATAACACAAGGTGAGGAGAACCACGTACGCAATTTCACAGCACGAGATTAATTTTGTCTAAAACCATTTGAAATATTCCCCGAGCCCGACATGTAAATAACCAACAAAACACACAAAAAGGCTCCCAACAAACTCCGGAGCACATCCATTAAATAGCCCGCATTAATCCAGTCTCTTGTGAAATAAACGAACGTACAGACAACAATATAATCCAGTTATATACTCAATGATAGGCTCTCATTTGTGGCCGTAGCTCTCCGAAGGTAGGCATGTTATAAACGTGGCTATTGTTACGCAGCCCTGCTAAATGTTCCCGACAACACCATAATGAGCATATTACGTAGAAGGGCCCCTCTATTCATAGATATAAATTAGATTCCCGCAGTACAATGGACTTGCACGCCGCTGTACGGTGGCTTCAGGCTAATACCTCTCCACCAATATTACTTCACTGCAATGTATTGAGTTTCTCGTGTAACTTTATTTTAACCCGCGTTTATTCTCCATAGGAGAAATTAAATGGTTTACCTTTTGTGTATTTCCTTCAAACACGGAGCGGAACGCCGGGTTATGAAATCATTATTCGCGTTATATTTTAGATCTTCGATGTGTGTGGTGACTGGGTGTTCGTTGGTTTATGTGGATACGTTTTGCAAGGGCTTAGCAAGGATGGAATGCCAAAAAACACTTCTGTCTAGCCAATTCGGAATACAGGATTATTCCAGCTAATTTGCTTCTAAAAATAGACTACTTGTCTGCGATATACCTGCATATTATGTAGGTAGTTCCATTAGTTGTTGGGCGTCTCATCAAAATGAAGCTGCTCACAAAAAATGAACCACGGATCCTGAACTATTACTGATTCATTGATTGAGGCAAGCTGGGATTATGGGCTTCTATGGACGTATCGTCACTGATACATACATGTTTTGGTGGTTGGGCTCGTTACTCCAGACCAAAATAGGCAGAAGGACCTATGCCTAACCCAGGGTGGCCCGCTTAACTCTACATACATACATTCTAAATATCGATATTTTATTGTTAAAAAGTTCATGAAAGCAATTTCCACAAATTGTAGCAAATCTTTCGGTATTGAATTACTTTTATAATTAAAATATCTGTAGGTACTATGAATTGTTTATTGGTCTAATCTTCGTCAGCCCGTATACATCCCACTGCTGGGCACGGGCCTCCTCTACCATTGAGAGGGTATGAGCTTTAGACTAAGGCCCTTAGTCTACCACGATGGCCTAGTAAGGGTTGGCGGACTACACATTCAAGAAGTTCCTAAGAACGCCTTGTTGTGCGTATGTGCCCGGGGTTTGAACTAGCGACTTCCGAGATTCTCGACCGCGCCTAACCCTCGAGGCCATCACTGCTTTGTCGTCCTTATACGGGTAGATATTTTGGACGCCCTATCGCTATTAACAAGTCATTATTAATTATTAATTACATGTATGTATTTTCGGCCGTGGTTTTATTTATAACATCAGCGGCGTTTTCATTTATTGGTAAATCAAACTGCGGTCAATCAAAATATGAAATTCGGGGAAGCAAAAAATCCACCCCCGCATACTTCGACGGGCGATGGCGGCAAATAAAATTATGTGTTGAATAATTGATGGGGACGTTCAATCAATTAATACGATCGATTAATATTCAGGTGGGGTGCCGCGTGCCGGGGGTGGGGGGCGCGAAGAACTCGCTTATTATGAAAAAACTTTATACAATCTAATTGCAATTTGGTTTTACTTTGAGACTGCATTAGGAGTTGGAATATATTTGAATAATTTTATATTGGCATTACTTTATAATTTTGGCATTGCGTTATACAACGTTTTTGGTAGCGATTAGCGAAGATGAGGGAGGGAAAGAAGTGTGAAATAGAGGGATGAACGTGTATGATCAATCATGTGATAATAAATAAGCAACCGTTTATATTGAGCATAGCCGAAAAATGTCTTTAGAAACTCCCATTTAAAATAATGGTATGTATATATGTGCCTACATCAATAGTTATACAATTCTATTAATCCAAACTTTCATAATTCCGCGTCAGATTCCATAAATTACATATATTGTATATAAAATTACACTAACTTATTATAAAATGAAATTTCTACTCGCAATTGTGAAGTAAAATACTACACGCCCAGATGTTTTGTGTTTTTTGTTATTCGCGTATATTGAAATTACGCGCAGTGGGGGGCGCAGCGCTTATAGCGGAACTCCTGCCGAGCTATGATTACTTAGGACAGGGGAAATTGTGCCGCCCCAACGAACTTTAACTGCCCTAATTGTTATAACAACAACCAACTTTGTACTGACCAACACTCGGTCAACTATACTAAGCAATAAATACATTCGTTATGAGTTCGATTAGTTTTGATGGTCTTAAAATTTATCAACCCCACACCAAGATACGAGTCTTGTGTCGTGGGTATCAGAAACTACGAGAGACTTTTCGGTCTCACAAACACCCAGACCCGAACAAATATTTGTGGATCACACAAACATTTGTCTCGGTGCGGGGATCGAACCCGCGGCCGCTCGTTTCGCAAGCTGGTGTCTAGCCAGCTGCGCCACGAGGTTATCATCTATTCTCTCTATGTGCAAGTTAGCGAAAGATGAGAATTAAAAGGATGAGGTCGAAAAAGACCTCCGGATGTCCAGGTCGAGAATTGACGGGAGATGGGCAGGTTAGACGGAGGTCACGACTTACTTTCGATCGTTGAGTCATTTAAGTAAATTACGGCTGTCTATAACTATTATTTATTATATGAAATGTAAGGGTAATTAATAAAATTCTATTGTTTGAAGCTTATATGTTTTCTGTACAACAACCAAAGAAACTATTGTGTGTAGTATATCCATACTAATTAGTCAGGATATCATATAAATACACTATCATGCAATTTAATTATTATAAATTTCTTTACATGAATTGAATAATTGCAGTCTACAAGATGCGTTCAATAGCGTGAATTTTAGTCGATCGGTAAAAAAATATCGAAGTGTTAAAAGTTATATGGGAGCAGATGATTCAGTCGAAAATAAACCAACCAAAATTCAGTGCACACGAACGAGTTTAATTGGTGCTCAAACATGCAACAGGTTTTGTGAGTCTGACTGCTGCGTGGAGGGTGCACGGCAGTGTCGGCCGCCGACAAACTTCCCACCATTCCAACATTTATTCCTCATATAAAAATTATTCAAAATTCATTACGGTGAATATGTTTTCACTATTTTGTGGGATGTAATAAAATTCAGGGTTAACGTCAAACACACTTCTGTGAAAGGAATTAGAAAGCCGCTCGTGTAGCGTAACGCTTTATGTGATGTCAATAATATTTCATGTTAGTTTAAAATTAATATCTACTTATGTTAACGATTTAGAGATATTTTACATACATTATTCAAGCATTAGGAATACATAGAGATTTTTTCGAAATAATAGTTTTAGTAATTTCAGATATAATGAAAGGAGGGAGTTTCTTTCCTATAATATTATTTTTGCCCCAAAACTGGTACTATATTCAATATTCATTTTTAATGTCACAAATTCCTCTTTGTTAATGCATATGGTGTACTAAATTCCACATCAATCGGAAAAGGTTATGAAAGACAATTGTTATATAATGTAAAAAATGAAAATGGGTATTACGTGTGAAGTCATGAGTCGCCATGGAGGGGCCTAATAAAATCTATTAACATAGAATCGGGCGGTAAATGATATTTGCCAAGCAAAGCCCCCGGCTCGACCTAAGCAAACACGTTGCCCAATGGAGCAATAGTTCCCGATAGTTTCTGACTTTTAGATACAATGCCGGCCAGTAAAAGTGAACGTGTTACTATTATATTTGTAATAAAACGTGTTAATTGTATTAGTATAATGTTCTTATACATTAAATGAAATGAAATGAAATGAAATGAAATAATATTTATTGAATCCATAAAATGTCAAATACATCACGTAGATTCAGTCATTTCAAATTTTACCACCCTGTTCGGAAGGCAGTCATCACTAGAGAAGAACGGGCAAGAAACTCTAGTGTTGCTCTTTTCCAGTCAAGAGATAGCTTACAATATTGTTACAAGGACTTAATTTCCCGAATTCGAGCAGCTCATTGATACAATATCAGAATTTTGTGTTGCATATTAGAACAGCATAGTCATCTTAAATGGAGAGACTGTCATCTAACCGAGTTAAAATTTCATGAATGGAAATAAGCAAATTAGGCAGACCAGTCCACACAAACAGCACCCGTTCACGAGTATGACGCATGTGCCAGCCATCGGCCTCCTCAACCATTTCATAGGGAAGTGACCGACCCGGCACACGACGCCGCCGTAAGCACAGACGTTTCAGCGAGCATGACATACCTAATTGCTTACAGATTACTAAAACAATAATTACGTACGTACAGCCATGTCCATTAAAGTAAACTCAGTCAAACCTGGGATTACAGTAACATTTTAATTATGCCCAGGCTTCGTTATCCTCCATATATTCTGATATTGTATAGTAGGCTTTGTTACATAGTTGTTTCTTAGTAGTTTCTTTAAATGTATGATACTTCAAAGCCTTAATATGACTAGGGACTAATAATGATTGCCTCATGGTATCGCCGTGGCTGATTGATTTAGTTGGGCAAAAGTATCATCGATGTAGAAATGGTATTACAGTAAATAAAAAGTACAATTTTTGTCTAAGATAGCGGTTGTGAGAAGGCGAAAATTATCGCAAATACAGTTATTACTAATGATGAGGATAACTTCCCAATATAAATATTATATAGCAACAATTACACTTATTTCGTCTGTAAATAATATTGATTCGAAATAGAAAATCTTATCAAGGGTTGATATGTTATAATATTATGTTACTAAATTTTTTACGTTCCTTTTATCAAACTATCTGTTTATGAATTTCCGCCAAAACCCAGAAACTTTTACGTTAACCCATTTTTTAAGTCATTCTAAGTAGATATAATTCATTTCTTTTATGTGAGAGCTTGAAAAAAAAATTTTTTCTGCCGTTTCGAAATTAGTTAAACAACAAAGGCTAACTTAAAGGAGCCATATTTTTACATATTTTAAGCATCCTTTCATAAGCTCGAATAGAATACTCAAAGAATTGAACTCAATTTTATTACAAAAATTTCTTTAGCCTACATTGCAAAGGTTTATAAAGACGAGCTCATAAAAACTGTATTATATGAGTAAACAAGTTTAGTAAGAAAGCATATTTATATGGTAAATAAGAGAGTAAGTTTTTTCTTTTTTGTGTCTCTTTACAAACAAATTATTGTGGATGTCTTGTTAAAATTTGGTGTAGTTTGTGATTTTGTAAAAGTCTAAAGATAGCAGTCAAGCATAAAATGTATAAGTTGTTAAAAATATATGAGGACGGGCTTATTCGGGCTATAGTGTAATTTATTTTATGGTGCACGCTTTTTGTGTCCGCGACTGTCGAAGCGAATCCCTTGGGTGGTTGGTGTTTTTCTCTATAACCAGAGGTTACTGCGGCCCAGCCAGTGCAAACAAACCGACCTCATGATTGTGATATAAAAGCGAATTATGTGATGATGTGTATTCTTAACAAGATTCTTTGGTCTTGTTGTTATTGTAATATAGTACGCTTTCCAGTTTATTCAAAAGATTAAATTGAAATAACTGCATAAAAGTGGGATGTTTGAATAATAAAGTCTATTATCATTATTATACTATAGCTGCCTGGCTAATTATTATATTGTGTTACAATAGCTGTCACAAACAGCACTCCAAAAAATCGTGGCTAAAGATGGCTTAAGATGTGTTCCGCAGTGCAGTGGTGTTACTATCACTAAATAATTTCGCTCGGTCTTGGTTATATTAATTTTTAACCTTAAATAAATTATAATATAATAAACTAAGTAGCTGTAATTAAACAATCTAAGTTTTTAAAATTCCACATCTCATTTATTGTTGTAAAATCGAATCGGGATCTTAAAGCAGCACGCATCTCCAAACATATTCACTTTAGTACACGTAAATTGTAAATCCCAAAGAAAAACCTCTATAAAAGTGGCTCATACAGCCAGTGTTATGATTCCTATTAAAGAAATCCCGGTGGCGGGCGCCGCATCGGATTGAGATGTTTTCCGAGAGCTCATCATCCTAAACAAGCACGGTGCCATAAAGACACCAGCTGAAGCCGTATATTTGCATGCGCTCTCATATATGTAAATGATAGAAAAACAATCCGGACGTGTTTTTGCTTTGGACCCGATTCTTTATGGAAATTGATAATTGAGTGGCTCCAGTCGAGGATAGAGTGAAACGGATTTATGCGAGAAAATAGAAACCGACTATTATTGGTTTGCATTGTGATAAGTTTAAAGGTTTGAAATTAAGTGGTTTATAACAAAAATGTGCGTTTTAAGTAGACAAGATAGTGAAGATTGGTTTTGTATGGATTTGCCATTGATAATACTTATTAAATAATATGCACCTACTCTTTGAAATGCATGGAGGATAGTAGACGAATATATTAAATAGAAAAATATTAGAAATTCGTTTCGCAAACTGAGAGTCTCGCTAACTGTTCCACGGGGCTTCCATTAGTAATGTTTTGTTTATTTTCTTTAGGTTAAACTCTTTGGTCATGTTTACACCAAGTCAATAAGTTTTTAGTCCCAATAGAAAACTAATTTGCAAGGAAAAATTACAATTATACTTCAATAGTCGACGGCATGAGCCCAGTTTTATGTTTATCGGAAGTACACAGGTTGATTCCAGATCGTATTTTCGTACATTTGAATTTGAATACTCTACAGCCATAAAATTGGAATTTCAGGAAAGCGTGATGAATCGGAATTATAGGTGTAATAACTATTTTTACGCCGATTTTCTATAAAGATCCTGCGGTGCGAAAGTTTTCATATAAAATACCCGTACCAACACTAAAAACGACAATACAGCTACACTTTTTGTTACTATATAGTACGAATAAATTACCTTTAAAGCTGCAATAAGTAAGAACTATTTCACACCCGCAATCGTAACTGCCGCAGTAAAAGTAAATAATATTTCTATTCTATTTCAAACGCAATCCGCAGCACATATAACGCAGTGGAAAATAAATAAATGAGGATGTGTTTCCGCGGTATGCGGGGCCGTGGTCCGTGGCTGGCGTGTAGTGACACGTTGGAGACAATAGATGGCGTTGTACGATCGTAATTCGCGCCAGTCGGCGCAAATCATCGTAAAAACTCGCGTGGCTGTCGCGACCAGTTTTACTACCGTACTACCCGGGATTAAGCCGCAGTAGATCTGACATTGCATGTGCTGCAACAATAATATGCTTTATAACTAGTTGAAGAAGATACCGGTATATAGATCATGATATTCCATTGATATCACATTAATCTTGCTTCAATGACCGCAACGTCTATTAAATTGATGTCTAGATCTTTAAAGTCAAAGTTATTCATCTTACTTATTCATCAATTTTACGAATAATAAATGAACCAAAATTTTTTGAACAAGTGTAGTGTCTACATCAAAATAAATTATAATTTTTCATTTGAATACTTCGTCATTGGTACCGCAACTTCAGGTGTGCGGTCGCGGATCCAGAACGGGTTCAATTCAAGGTGTATTTGTTGTTTTTTTTCTGAGTAAGGAAAGTCCGATAGAAGGACATGTACTAGAGGTTTCCCCTAGAAATGGCAATAGTTTTACTCCCAACCTATTACGTGAGGTTGTATTTAGGTCTAACATATACATATACACTGTTTAACCTAGTGTGGGGTCAGAGCTATGTATGTGACTGTTGGGTGTATTTATGTATTTATTTATTTAATACTGCAGTATTGGAAATAATTTGAACCGTCTACTACATATTTTCAGTCGTTCACTAACTTCGTTAACCCACTATCATTCTAGTTGCTTTTCTTAGTAGCGAAACCTTTAACTCACCTCAAATGGCCTTTGTATGTCGGAAATAATCCTCCCAATATGAAGTTTACTATCTGCTCATTTACTCTTTGGTTTATAGCCTTTGCGACCATAAACGTTGTGTACGTATGTGTGGTGTTATCAAATATATGCGCTCAGTAATCGAATAGCGAGATATTTTTAAAGCATTGGTTTGGGCATGACAAATATTGCAGCATGCTTTTGATTTTTATAAATTGGTACTGACGGCTGTGCAGTAGCATCAAAAGCCATAAGCCATAATTTTGTTTGTTTTATGGCGTAATTAATAATTCAATCTTTTATATCTCTAAATTAAATATGACTATTAAAATGTTAGGTATGTAGGTATAACATTTATCTCCCAAGAATTAAACTTTATTGGACAAGATTTTAATTCAGTATAAGCATTGTGTGATTAATTTTAATACTGTTACCATGTCCCAAGCAAAATAAATTCATTTTTAATATTTTGATTTTGATTCCTTGTTCTATGCTTGTGAATTTCGGCAGCTATTATAAATTCAAACGTGAACCTGACTCTTGGGTATTTCGGTTATGTTCTTACTATTTTAGTCACCATGTATCTTAGTTTGTCAATACAAAATATAGTACGTCATCGGCACTACTCGATTTTTAGGAATTAAAAATTAAGTGACTTAGAATTAAAATAAAGTGTCTCAAAATTGGTTTTATACTGGAGGAAATGAATGGATTTTAATTAAAATTGTTCAAAAACAAAATTTTAAATCACTAAAGAAATTCCTTAAATTTGTTACAATTTATTAACGTTACCAACGGTTTGTTCCGCTTCATACCTCAATTTAAATAGTATTTTATATGTCGAAGTGATTGAAATATGTTGGTATTGTTCAGAATTAACTACCTTCATTCAATTTAATAAAATGGACTGTTCTTTAATAATTGCATAATAATAAGTTGCTGATTTGACTAAAAGTAGTAGTGGTAATGGAAAGGGTAAGTAGCTAAGAGGGGATTCTTGCTATATAAGGACAAGCACAAGCTCACTCAGACACTTCCGTTCTGCGACTCGGAAGGAACGTCACTCTGCTTGTAGTACCACAAATGGAGGAAATACTCCTGTTGAGGAGCGAGATTATTCACCCCGATATATATCTATTTATTTATAAAAGAAACAATCATCAAACACAATAAATTAAACAATAATATCACACACAATCGGAACACAATTGAGTTTCCGCAAATAAACATTTAAAGCTTTGACTTCAGGCTTTGATTATTATTATTTAATGAAGCTTATTATAAAGTTGCGTGTTACATGTTAAGAAGTAGTACGTACCTATAAAGACTACTGATGATAAGTTGATGTATTTCACATGTCTTAGAATACTAAGACGAATACGTCTTTAGTATAAAGAATCAAATGCAAAGAACACCTAATATTTGATGGGCATACTTTTTGTTTAAAGGATGCTCAAACGGCAGTGCTTTATCCAAATTACGAAAAATGTTAGCAGCAGACAAAGAAAGTGTCACTTTGTGGGAGTGCATGACGCTTACTTTGTTACAGAAGCCTGTTGTGGGGCCTGTAAGGTGCACAAAGTTCTAAACCGTACAACAGTCTCTTCGCCACTTCGAAATTTCGTGTACATTAATTAACTTTTCACTTTATATATGACCCAAACAATTAGTATAAAATGTATGAATGAAAGTTTTGCGTCGACCACAAACCTCGTTTACCGATGTCTGAATTTATTAGTTTCATAAACTGATTTGCCAGTTTATTATTGTCGGAGTTAGATAGAACAATAAATAAACACTCCGACGGACCTAAGTACACATGAATTGTGTTAATTATTTGGTTTTAGTTGTGCAGGTGTATGGATGGTGGCCCCCCTCTAACTTTAACCGTTCCCGATAATAAACTGTTTCCGCATAAATTATTAACTTTTACCCAACTGGCAGTGTTCTCTAAGCTCCATGCGACATTTGTATTTATAGGCTTTGATAACACGGTTATTAAAGTTTATTAAAACTGCAAATTTAACTTTGCCGTGGTTAACTTATAATCTCCTGTAATCCTGTACTTCATAATATATCATACATAGTGATGATTTAAATTTTAGTGGTTGTTTACAAACTGGGCCATTCAGTCAATCCAACCGCAAGGAACCGAAAACCGACACCGACCAAAACTGACTAGACATCAGCTTGCGTGGCCGCGGGTTCGATGCCCGAAAAAAGACAAATTTGTTTGATCCAAAAATAAATACATACGTGATTCGAGTCTGAGTGTTTGTGAGACCGAAAAGTCCCTCGTAGTTTCTTACACCCTCGACACAAGACTCGCATCTTAATGTGGGGTCAGGACTACGCATTTGACTGTTAGATGTATTTATTTATATCCTAAAGTAGTATTAGGTTATAAATGTCCTTTTCACCAGCGCCATCTTTTATTCGTGCCAATAAAGTAGATTGTTATGGCCGGTGGCGACAATCGGCGGTACACGCGGGCACAAGCGGCACGCGCCAATGTCTGCGGCCCGAATCCGATGAATAATGCATACTGTCCGCACCAATCTGCGACTTTTCAACTTTTTACCATCGCTGTATGAATATTTATATTGTTTCTGACAGACCTCGATAATTTTATCAAAGTACCCTTCATTTTGCACTTTTCGCTTACAGTTTGAACAGTATTCTATCCAGTAATGTTATGTATTGTTTATTGTTCGTTTATGTATTGCAGCACTTGATTTTTTTACATTTTTATAGCAACCAATTGTTTTGTTCAGCTTTATAATATTTTAGCGAGTTTTTTCTCGCTCCTCGGCTTGGAAGTGCGAGTAATTTGCAAAGTTTCAATGGACCAAAACTATTCGCTTTTCTAGTGCGAGGTAGTCTGCAACATGCTTCAGTTGTATCCATATAACGTCGGAAGTTTAGATTGTTCACTCATATTCCATATATACTAAAACTCTCGAAATAAATCCTAATATTGGACCTGCTTTATAAAGGCTTTTCCTGACCTGTACGAGCTAATAATTTTAACCGACTTGAAGTAGTCGGTGGAAGACTAGGCAGAGACGAATTTTTATAACCATAATAATGTCGCCAGGTACCAATGTATATGTTCCATGTAACAGAAATCGAGCCTATTGCCTTCTTTTAGCCTATTATTTCTATTGCCTTATTTTTAGACTCCGTGTTAATACTGTGGATTCCCTATGGAAAAATAAACAAAAACAATGTGACCTTCAAAAATCCAGAAGAAATTTATTCAAAGATCGCTAAAATGTGTATTTAATTGACAGACCACACTCCTAATCTTCGAAATCATATTCATGTTTACAACAATAAGAACCTAAAAGGAAATGCTAATTCCGCAAAATTTGGGCATCGGAATTTCTTGAATACATTGTCAGATTTGCCCTGGTTTATTATTTAGGTGTACGCGCTAAGCCGCCGGTAGACAATCGGCAACAAGTTATACGAAATGAAGTTAACGGCGATAGAATTGGCGCAAGTTAGGTCCGACTCTGTGTGGACTATAAATTATTCATACTGCCTTGGTACGTTAAAATGACGCGGAGTAGGTCAATAACGTCCCCGCCTTACAATTCATTTCATTCTTACCGTTTAAGAATAGAATTATTGAGGAAATTTTCTGTTTCTCGAAATTAAACAAAATGTTAGGCATATATAGATGTATTTAGGCCGTGGTCGGAAAATAAGGCAGGTAATAGATACGCTGATTACAAATCCACACAAGTTTCATGTTTGTTTCAATTGTGGCTGGCCCTATATGCTATTGGTAATGACTTGTGTGTTCTTACACACACTGGGCCTAATAAGTGCCGATCACTAGTTACAACTGACCTATGATATAAGCTGGCTGAAATAAATCGTTTAATAGATAACGCTGTGGCCAGTTAAAACCGTTAGTACTTAAAATGGCTAAGTTTTATCGTGGTTTAACGATGACTATAACATCATGTTGTAGCAAATAGCTTTATTAATTGCGATTCAATAAGCGTTATGTTGATGGATATATGTGTAGATGGAGCGTGTGACAACATACTAATATTGTAACTAGTCTACTGTGATACAAATTTACTGTGCCATTGAAATTCGACAATCGGCCAATGTCGGCCGGCGTTCGGCCCAAGTCTTCTTCCCAACAGTACGTATCAAATATGCATGCCTTAATCTGGCCACTGCGTTTTACAATCCTTACATTCTTACTGCTTTAATAGGTCAATCGATTTTATTTTCACCAACTTTTATGTAACACTAACTCTCTCAAGTTACAAGGAACGTTGAAGTTTTGTGTCGGTTTTATGACGCAGTATTTCTGTTTCGAGTGCTTGGGTCTATTTTTAAACTGGGCCGAACTTGTATTGTTGGAAGCCTGCTTGTTTGTTGTGGAGACATTCTTTAGTGCCGCTTTAGCTACATTTTATTTCGTTTCAAAAGTATTTATTCCCACTTATGCATCGATAGTTCTACTGATACATTTGACGACATATTGTGTGCATCTGTCATAATCACATTAAGTTTTTTTACAAGTTGTTAATTAAGAATTATCATTATTACATTTTAGAATGGACTCTAAAGGTAAAGGTTTGCTAAAACAAAAAATTCTTTGGTGTGTAGGTAGTCCGCCAACCCGCAGTAGGCCTGCACGGTACCCTAATGCCCTAACCATTCATTGAAATGGTTGGGTTGGTTCATTGGAATGGTTCAACCATTGGGTTGAGAAGACCCGTGCCCAGGATAAGACAATTCTTAGATATGCTGTGTATCACATATTTATTCTGAGCGTTGAAAAAATAACGGAACAGTTCAGATATTTTAATTTCCCAATACCCCGCCCCATTCGTTAAACAAACAAAGAAATAAGGTCGTGTAGGATTGTTTTCATTATAAAGACGTTTGAAGAGTTGAACAAAGAGTCGTGACACCGGGCCGTGTTGAAGGTGGCGCCGCGGTCGGAGATCAAATCGTTTCCTTTCGCAACAAAATTCAATCACAGATACACAAACAGGGATTTAGATGGAGTCTCAACAGTCACGTACCGATGTCAGCGGCACTTTTAACTGTTTTATATAGAAAATAGTAGAAGGGTAGAAATGGGTCGTGGAACAATATTTATTTGTAATGTAATAATTGTGTCTGCCTATCAATATTTTCCTTTTAAACCATCATATAAATGTCTAGTTCTCGGGAATTTCTCAGGTGTAGTCTGCCAACCTGCAATAGGTCAGCGCTTTAGACTGAAGCTTAAACTTTTTCTGCTGTAGAGGGCGCCAACGTCCAGCAGTAGGATATATATTGCTAAATTGACAATAGAACCCAATAATCTATAGGAACTTATTTATTTATTTAGCACAACCACATCACATTCATTAATTAATTAATAGCTATGTATAATTTGCTTAAGCACTACGTCTGACATGGAACACTTGAGGTTTGCATAGTATTCTCCGAAACAATACAGAAAAGAAAGCTTAGTGGATAAAGGTAACTTTAGGGGCATTTTCACGTGAAGCGGACAGGGAAAAAAAAGTGAGGTTCCGAAAATCGTTCATATTCGGCCCATTTATACCTCTAGCAGGAATGAATGTGGATACAAAATATTTTTTTTGTATATTAAATATTTCACAAGTTATGGGCTTCTAAAGAATTGCCGTAATTGAAATATCAATTTTTTAAAAGTCGTTTATCGTATTTAACAAATTTACAATAAAATATTTAACAAAACAAAATTTATATTGGAAAAAACCTGTTCTTTTTAATGATGAAATAAAATTTAAAAAAATATTTTTTTTTCATGTCCTAAACCGGAAGTAAACTTTTCAAACCTGAATTTCAGTCAATTCGGCCGCTTTTTTTTTCTTCATTTTTTTCCCAAATATAGCTTAAAGTGTACTAAAAATACACGAGAAAATTGAAAATGGAATCGCTATAAGTTTCGGAGTTAGAATAATTAATGTACCATCGTGTCGCATTGGGCGTGATATCTGACGCTTTTAAGGTCGAGTATTTTGCGCGATATTGCATTAAAACTCGCAACTTTATTAAAATTTTATCTCGTTACAGCGTATTTAAGCTCTAAAAAAAACATGGAATAAGTAATATTAATAACAAAATTTAATCAGTAGTTTTTCCGTGGAAGAGTAACAAAAATATATTTCATTCCATATTCTTACCAATTTTCGCTTAAATAATATTAGCAGACTATATATATTAATATTATGTACTTAACCCAAATATAAATTAATAAAATATTATTAAAGAATAAAAACATTTTAAGGAAGACACTTACTACTTACTTACTTACGCTGCAGATTGCGTTATTTATCGTGTTTCGCAAATAATATTTTTATCTACTGCTTCCTTAAAATGATTTTATTCTTTATAATATTTTATTAATTTATATTTGGGTTGAGTACATAATATTAAAGCAGTGATGGCCTCGAGGTTTTGGTGCGCGGTCGAGAAACTCGGCGGTCGCGTGTTCGAACCCCAGTCATACATCTATGACTTTTCGAAGTTATGTATTTATTCACATTGAATTATCACTGGCTTAACAAAACAGTGAAGGAAAACAACGTGATAAAACCTGAACACCTAAAAGTTCTTAGGAATTTCTAAGGTGTGTAGTCCGCCAACCCGCACTAGGCCAGCGTGGTGGACTATGGCCTAAGCCCTCTCAATGGTAGAGGAGACCCGTGCCCATATGGATTGTTGATGTCGATGATGATGATGATGATGACATAATATTAATATATATAGTCTGCTAATATTATTTAAGCAAAAATTTGTAAGAATATGGAATGAAATATATGTTTGTTACTCTTGCACCCAAAAACTACTGATACTGGATTTTGTTATTAATAATCTTCTTCTTCTTCATCAACCCATATACGCCCACTGCTGAGCACGGGTCTCCTCTACCATTGAGAGGGTTATTAATAATACTTATTCCATATCTTTTTTAGAGCTAAAATACGCTGAAACGAGAAAAAATTTTAATAAAGTTGCGAGTTTTAATGCAATATCGCGCAAAATACTCGACCTTAAAAGCGTCAGATATCACGCACAATGCGTCGCGATGGTACATTAATTATTCTAACTCCGAAACTTATAGCGATTCCATTTTCAATTTTCTCGTGTATTTTTAGTACACTTTAAGCTAAATTTGGAAAAAAAATGAAGAAAAAAAAAGCGGCCGAATTGACTGAAATTCAGGTTTGAAAAGTTTACTTCCGGTTTAGGACATGAAAAAAAAATATTTTTTTAAATTTTATTTCATCATTAAAAAGAACAGTATTTTTCCAATATATATCGCTATGTTAAATATTTTATTGTAAATTTGTTAAATACGATAAACGACTTTTAAAAAATTGATATTTCAATTACGGCAATTCTTTAGAAGCCTATAACTTGTGAAATATTTAATATACAAAAAAAATATTTTGTGTCCACATTCATTCCTACTAGAGGTATAAATGTGTCGAATATGAACGATTTTCAGAACCTCACTTTTTTTTCCCTGTCCGCTTCACGTGAAATGCCCCTTTACGTAAAATTTTGTATAAAATGAAGCATCAATTTGCTTACAGCGTTTGCTGATTGCCGGTTAATAAACAATGCTCATAAGAATATGAAAACAAGGCGAGAGGCGTCAAGTAGATTGGTTGGAAAGTGTTTTACGTTCAATAAATATGGATGAGGCGACATCAGCGTTGTTGGGAGCGTTACGACATTATCACATATCACGTACTGTGCTGGAGGAATATTCTGTACAACCAACTAACTGATCAACACGGGATTCATCGGACAATTTTGAAATAACTATAAGGCATTTTTATTTGGTAGAAGGCTATAGTTTCTTTTCAAAATGCTTTATTGATGATGGTGATGATTAAGAAATATAAAAACTTTTTTAGTAGGAAAGTTTCAATAGCACTTCTGACAATTTAATATGCGTATTAAGAATTGAAAAGATTAGGTATATGAATTAATGCCTATTAGTCGCTCTTGCGTATCATTGTTTATTGAGCGATAAGGTTATTCTCATTTTTATATCAATTTTTTTTTAAGATTTTAAAGCTTTAAGATTATAACTCGAAATTTTGTTAAGCATGCTTCGCCTTTGGGCTTCTATAGTAGTTCCACCACGCACTGGATCAAAGTAAAACAATCCTGAACAGGGGTACATCAAAAAGTCCATGTTTGAGAATAATTGAATTCTCCACAAATAATCCTAGAAGCCAGAATAAGTGAATGTAGTGTGCAGATGCGCAGTTGTTTACAGGGCACTCGAGAGATGACCAGCCACAGAGACTTATTGACTTTGCGCGCGAAATATGATTTTTGTCTTGCACTGTTCGTGTACGTGCGCTTCGGGTACAGCGAGTGCAGGAATTATTGCTACCTCCACTGCGCTTCTTGTTTGTACACTAAATTGGAAATGAACATTTGAATACGCGATGGAATTTTTGCTTTACAATGAGCTTCGAGATTGCTGTTTCACCTGGTGTAGGTTAGTCATGTCACGAATATGATTCAAGGGATATTTTCAGCACACTGTTATTTCCATAGTTTATGGGGACAGTTGTTTTTTGAAAGTGATTTATCTTTGTCCACCACAATAATCTAGCGCGGGTTGGCGGACTACACATCTAAGATACTTTTGTACTATTGTTTTATAGAATTATTTTTTACCAATTCCTTTACTTTTATCATAAGCCCATATACATACGTCCCACTGCTGGGCACGGGCCCCCTTTACTATTGAGAAGAAAGTCATAGGAACTTCTAGTGTGCAGGTTTCTTCTCAGTGTTTCCATTCTCCGTAAGAGTAATTGATAAATCATTGTAAATATACACATAACTTTTGAACCTGCGACCGCCGAGATTCGCGACCAAGCACCTGAATCACCTGACCATCACTACTCTGTTCAGGTCAATTGATATATCACCAAACTGCACAGAATGATAATTACAAGCACTTTTCTAAATGCACTACCGTTTACGAGACGAACTAGTACGGGCTATAAAAAGTGTCGCAGCTTAATTCATTCCAATAATGTGACATCGGGCGAAGAGAAGCAGGCACGGTTGTTCCGTCGGGGCCATTATAAGCTCTGAAAGGCAACTATTCAATGTCGATTCGATTTATTTTAATTCACTCGTTACATTTTGTACATTTTTCTCCTTCTCATCCCATTTGGCTCATTGTGTCCGGACCGGGATGTAGTGCAGTGTAGTTCAGTAGGCTAGTTTATGTAATTTAGTATTAAAAGTATTTAATTAACCTTTTATATTTTGATACCTTTACGACGCGCTAATATTATGATCATTCTGTGTTTATCACGGATGATGATCAGACGGCATGAATATATCTGCATTTATCAGATTGTTATAGTTTTTGGCTTGTTTAATAATATATTTTTACAACACACATTTTCTGTGCCAGGATTAGTTTGACAGGAACGTATAAAAAAATATCAAGCTATATTTTACGTAGCGATTTAAGATGGCTACCGGGCGGCTTTGGTAATCAATTTGTGAAATATGACCTAGTTCAATTTAGGTAGTAAAGAGAATATGTTTTAATTTTACATGAAGTCTGCTAGCTTTGATTTTTAAGTTTTCTAAGAATTCGTTATAGTCTATAGACAAATATGGCGATTGCGAAAAAAAATCTTAGAAATATTGTAAATTACTTTTAAAATTCTATGTATTATGCTTTATATGCTAAGAGTAAATTTTTTATTTACGCGTAAACTCGATTTCTGAATGAAGTTACTGCTGAATGCACTGTGCGATTAGTACGACAAGGTTGCCGGCGTCCCGGCCGCCTGTCTAGATGGAACTTTGCGGCAGTAAGTCTTCCAGGAAATGCACTTACTTAGGCTTCCGTCTCGCAGATTTTAATGTAATATTCACAGTTTCCCCGTTGAAATGTTGTTTTTGAACATTTTCTTTGGCGTCTCTTGTAATTATGTCAGTGCAGCACCGCTCAGGTGTTGCTTAATGGAGATCTCTAAGCGATTTAACTCGTAAATCAGGTTTATTCATGGCTTCAGTCAGACAAAAAGAAAGTCCCGGGATTTAATGTCCGTAGAAATGTTTAAATATTATTTTTTATTTATAGACGATTTGACTGCGTTTTATATAAGTAGCTGTTGGTACTTAGTTTGCGGTTTCAAACCCCACGAATGGTGTGCTTTACTATTTTAAGTCATGATCATTATAAGCCTTTCTTCCGTCCACTGATGGACACAGGCTTCTCCTATGGCACGCCACTGGGCTCGATCTTCGACCCTCCTCATCTAACCGCTGGTATGTGGGAACGCAGTTCGTTGGCTTTACAAATATGTGCATTTTTGGTATATTATCCTGTTTAGCCCAGAAATATACAATATCATGTCCGGTAAATTATTGAAGTAATTGTGTATAGTGTTTTAATAAGTTATAATTAATTAATTACCTTAACACACAGAATCATTAAATTAGAAATAAAAGTAAACAACTAATGCAAATATAAAAGCAATTTAAGAACAGAACCAGTACAGTTGTCTTCTCCCATTCCTTTGTAGTCTGTTTAATCAAATGCAAAGCGCCAAATAATTGTTTTATCCGTATAAATTAAAGCTACGTTTGAGCATAACTGCACAGATCCTAACCATGTCTACGTCCGCTCTTTGAAATGAGCATCACGGAAATAAGGTGAAATTGAGAGATTTGCTTTTTCAACGTCTTTTAAAAATTGTAATTTGTGTTGCCATTTCTTTTCATCATACTAAAAACAGTTAAGGTACAATGAATATTTCCAGCCTCTAAGGATATTAGTCCATTGCCATAAATCCATATAAATATGTTCCAGGGGTTGTACTTCAACTCAGCTTAGCTTACCAAATTTTGCTTCCATCTTTAATTCTTTATGTGACAAAAGCAATTGTGCATAAAGAAAGAAATGGTTCATTTTTTGTTATCGGTCAATAGGGCTATTTTAAAGACATGTTTTATTAGTTCATCATTGCTTGCTTTAATATCGTTTTGACATAGTGCCTAACTCGTTCTTGCCTCGCTGTGTGAACCTTTGACTTCTCATTTCTCAGTACGCTCAGTTATCAGTTGCACTAATATGGTTAGCACAAAAACCTCTTCATAATCATTTTCAGATATAGCATGTCCTCATTCGGTGATAGGAAAATTAAAGGTATCAATTTGTTTTAAGCAACATTTTTGAGACCTATTGCGACCCTCAGGTGCAAATTTTATTCAATAACACGCAATTTAATTATTTATGTATTTCGTTGATAAAGCTATAAACAAAATTTAATTTAAATACAAACCATTAGCACGAGGCGGTGGCATATGGTCGGAACGGCGCCAAATGTGCCGGAAAGATAAAAAGTAAAGAGAAAGAATGGCTGCGGCTCCTAAATCATCAGTATCAACGCACGACTACCGACTGCCTCCCTTTAAATATACTTTGAATAAAACACTACATAAATCTTTTTAACAATATGTACAGACTTTTATGAATGTCTTCACATGTTAAACTTTTAAGGGAATGGATTTATTTATTGGTGTTGTTCAATCTCATTTTGTATATGTTTATTTGAGTGTAGAGACTTACTCGTATAAATAATAAATAATAAATAAATACACCCAACAGTCACATACATAGCTCTGACCCCACACTAAGATACAAGTCTTGGGTCGTGGGTATCAGACACTACGAGAGACTTTTTCGGTCTCACAAACACCCAGACCCGAAACAAATATTTGTGGATCACACAAACATTTGTCTCGGTGCGGGGATCGAACCCGCGGCCACACGTTTTACAAGCTGGTGTCTAGCCAACTGCGCCACGGGGCTGTCGACATGTTATGGTAATTTTATTAAAATAAAATAATTATTCATTGAAAAACGAATACACTAACTCATGATAAAATGCTTAATTATAGTGTATTTTTTTTTGTGTATCGATATACCAAAAATTATAAAAATGTACTGGTAAATTTCACAGCTTTATATTGCACTAAATATATGAAGGGTTAAAATAACTGTTCTAATGTGGATGGCCTATATTTAATGTATGTACTCGAGGTTAGTATTTTGGATGGTTTTGACAAAGTTCATGAGACGAGTAAAAATCTCGGGTAGAAAATTATAAAGTATCGTTTTACAAGTTAATGATTAGGTGCCTACTTTGTATCACAAGGCATTTTAATGTGGAAATAGGGCTATGTGTTCGCGTCTATATGTTGCGTGGAATCTAGTATGTATTATTTCAATAAAAATAAGAAAGAGCGATTGTGCTGTATCTTGTTCCCAGAATGCCTTGACACAATAAATTCCGAATCATTTTAATTTCTTGGCAGTTTACAGACTGCACAATGAAACTACAGCCGGAATATTATAAATTTTATTCCAAGAATTCGGATGTGTGCAGGTGCATTGTGAATGATTGGCGTAATATCATAAAAGCGGGCGAAACAGACTTCATATTTCCAGACGGGACATTTTTCACCCCACACGCGAATAGGTGGTAGTAATTTCACAAAATAAAATGGATTATTTACCACCCGCCTTGCCAAGCTCTATTTCTATGCTAAATGCATGCCATAAAGAATATTCAATTAAAACTTTTACGTGTTTTTTACGTTTATTTTTATTATAGTTAATACTGTTATTTTACTGAAATTTCTGTATTACTCAAAAAAATTCACATCGTGGTTTTACTCTGCATGAGGCAAATCGGCCCAGCTCCGTTCGGGTGCCTACATTCTATTCCTGGCCTAATCTGTGTTAATAAAATAATTAAGTCAATTAGGACTTTTTTTTAAATTCAAAGTCACGGTCTAGGCGTGAGAGTACTATCCATAGGTTCCAGGCTCGATTCCCATATTGGACAAAGTATTACTGGGGTTTTTAATAACTTGGAAATTAAAATAAAATTGGCGATACTATCGTTATAAGTATCGTTTTTATTATGGGTTTTATGATGAAATCTAAATAAATCACTAAGAATTATTTGCAAAAAGAGTCGCTGTTATCCATTATAGCTTTAAGATTGATGGAGCTATAGAGTTAAGCAAAGTCTTAAAAAAAGCAAACTAATTTCATACCGAGTTTAATGTACAGTAATAGTTAGCATAAATAAAGAGGTAAAAGCGAGCGGTTGACTTAATTGCTATTTCCAAGTAGCTATTACAATCTGCAAAAGCACCATCAAAAAGAGCCACTATTAAACCGTAGACTAATTGCTGGTTTGTTTTAGCCATTTTTCACTGTCTCAAAAATAATACATTCCTACGAAAAAATCTCCTAGCGGCGAAATATCAGCACGCTTTGTGCACCGAATTTATTGTGGACTTGCGCAGCGCTCGCCGGCTCGTAATAAGGAAAAATTAATTATATTGTTGGAAATGTGGATGAGTTGCACTAAAAGAATGGGCTCGCTCTTGGAAAACGAATAAAACTTTCATTATACTAACTGTGTTCGCTAAGCAGTTACCAGTTATTCATAACAAACATTGCGAAGCGCGTTTAATTTTAATATGAAAACCGGATTGCGGACACATTAAAATTTTAATTATTGATGTATATGAAAATGTAAATATTTCAGTTTTGTTTGCCTTTGTGGTTATAATAGTAATTATGGCGTCAGAACAACGTAGATAATGTAAGATGATTATTATAAAAGTGAACTAAGGCTGTGATATAAGTTTCCAACAAAAACGGAGCAGTAGGGATTTACTTATAGATTAAAAATATACTTCAATTGCTCTTGTGATAAAATAAATAACGAACTAATCTATGTACCAAATTTCATTAAACCGGTGTAGAAAATTTGGCGTGAAAGCGAGATAAAAAGACAGAGGTAACTTTCACATTTACAATATTATTAAATATGATATTTTTATAACATAAAAAAATGTAGACTCAACTTACTTCCTTTCATGCGCCATTTTCGTTCACATCCCCTCTAAAAACAGTTTTCGAACCACAGTTTCAAAATCATTTAATCTAAAACGAAATGGGCTACGTGGCGAAGATTTATGCAACCATAACCCATTTTCTGATATGACTCACTTAAAATATCGACTTTGCGAGTTGAATAAAAGTGGCGCAGCGGCCACAGAGTGGGTGGGTTACTTACAAACTCTATTAGAAGTGATTTGTCGACATATCGGACGGGCGTCGCCACGTGTGCTCAACGAGATGCCACGCTATATTATCCACAATTCTGTCTATTCGCGAACGTTTTAATAACTCTATAAATTGGCTTTGGATATCCTTTTCTCAATGTCTTTGCCTAGCTTTATCACATTTCAAATTGGGACAGTTCTCCTCGTCATTACATAAATATAAATACAACAGTCAAATTAGAGTACATACATAGTTCTGACCCCACAATAAGCACGAGTTTTGTATCGAGGGTACGAGAGACTTTTCGGTCTCACAAACACCTAGGCTCCTGAAAGAATATTTGTGGCTTACACAAACATTTGTTTACATATGAACATGTAACTTTATGTCTCTATTTCCTGAAGGGGAAGGCAGGTAATAGTAGGTAAAAAAGATAAAATCCAGGTAATAGGGGGTGAGCCCATGAATAAGGACACTCGAGCATTCTTCCTACTCCATAATAGCTTTTTGGCTACGGTATTGTGCAATAGATAATGTTATACTAAGCGATCTCAACCGGTAAAGCCCATACAACTTTTCCATTATCAAAGAAACTAAAAGACAAGTTGACTTTAATCAAAATTAATAAGTTTGAAACAGAACCGCGGGCCGTAGTAGCAAACTTTGGAACCATCAAATAACATTGTCCCGAAGGAGTAGAATTAGCTACAAAGCTCATTGAAATCGCGATAGACGCCGGCGGCGCTATTGGGAAGGGTAGGGGGAGGGTTGCGGGACGGCGGTAGTTCAAATAAAATTTATCGCGAAATTTATTAGTCCATAACTGGCTTTAACGATGAGAGCTGTATCGCCTAATGAGAGATAAGCGCGTCTCTCAATGCCGATTATCAATGTTCGCAGACAAGACACCCTTTACGGTTTAATTTTCAGATTAATTATTTGGAGTATTGTTTGTAAGTGCTGTTAAAATAATCATGAAATTAGAGTAAGATTAAACAAGCATCTTTAGGAGAGCTAATGTAATGAGATAAACTATTAGTTTTAAACAGAGGAACACATAATAACAAGTCTCATAAACCGAATAATACTTTATGCTACGCACAAGTCTCCTCTGCAACTGAGAGGGTCCATAGTCCACTCAAAGTGTATACTGACAACAACAACAGTATAAAGTATGCCTGGACACCAGTACATCCATGTATGTGTGTACATACTGGTTGTCTAAGGCGCCCCATACACCTACAATAATATTGCACTTTTTATTGTTCAATAATATTGAACACCCCCTTTGATTCCACACGTTCAATAAATTCTGTCAATAAAATTGACTAACCAGTCTGATCAATATTTTCGTGCGAGCAACATGTCTGACGACGATGTTTTGGCGGCAGCCACGCTGGTGATTTTGTTGAAAAGGAAAAAAAAGAAATATATTGCGTAATATTAAGCCTACACAGTGCAAGAAAAAATATTGCACAATAAAAATTAAGCTCCCTCAATCTTTTGTTCAATCACTGCGCAATGTTTCAATATTATCCCTACACGTTCAATAATATTATACAATCAGAATATTGTGCAATATTATTGTAGTTGTATGGGGCCCCTAACGAAATTTGGACGAAACGGCTAAACGTACGTAACATCCAAAATATTCTCCCGGTACTGATTATAAAGTATCTACTCTGTGTTAAATAATCTTTGGCCCTTCGAGTACCGGCAGAGATAACACGGCTTGTACATCGTGTCGGTGGCACTTAAGGCTCAGAAGCGGAATCCGCCTCGATGGCGATCGATCGCAGCGCCGTACTCATTACTGAGAGCATCTCTATTTGGATTTGATAACAGATTAGCAGTAAACAAAGGAGCTGAATTTGTGATGAATGATAAAGGAAACGGGGTAGAGTTTGTCTAAGGTGATTAATTTTAGAGGTAAATAACATAAAGAAGGACAGAAAGAAAATTGTGATGAGCGTGGAATTCGAAATTGGACCATGTTAGCTTATTGTCTGATTGTACATTATTTCCATGAGAGTAATTAGCATCTTAATTAGAAGTTTAGTGAAATAATTCACCTAGAAAATTGTTTGTCTCTGTAGCGGAGAACAACAAATAATATGAGTAAAAGCGTTTATGAGATTTCTTATACTGAACCTTTGTGTAGATATCATCTCATCATCAGAGCGTCCCATTGCTGAGTTCGGGCCTCATCTACAACTGAGAGGGTTTCGTTCTAAGATATATTACGTAGATTTATTGTTATTGAATAGACTTTTATAATAGAAACATGGTATGCAATAATTGAAAGGGAAAGCCTTATAAATTAATATAAAATCATCATCATTATGATGAGCATTATCAGCCCATCTTCGTTCCATAACGGGATGCGGGCCTCCTCTACAATTGAGAGCGTTTTGGGCTTAATCCACCACTCTTCAATAATGCGGGTTGGCGGACTACACACTTAAGAAATTCTTTAAAACTTTCTAGGTGTGAAGCTTTCTTTTACCGTTATTAATAATTATATTATCAATCTATAAAATATTCATCGTGATTCGTTATTTCATAAAAAAGTTCGTGTCGGGATTAGCAATAATTACACCTAAAGAGAATTAATGAGTCAAGCCACTGAGCTATACAGCTCCTCTATTTGAAATGCAATAACGTCAACATTTCAATTTATTCAGTGAACCAATAGGTTTCAGCGCACGTTTCTACAACCTAGGGTTGCCATACACATTCATTGATGTATATTCTTTTACTTGACATAATTTATTTCTTTATTACACCAAAAGTTTAATCTTAAATATAGCCGATTTCTTAATGATAGTATAATTAAGTATCGTTTAAAAAGTATTTAGGGAAATACCGCGTTACTTGGTAATAAATATTTATTGGAAACTGGATGATCGTTTTAGGCATAATGCAACATCCCCGTAGCGCAGTTGGCCTTATACCAGCTTGATTGTATTATCCACAAATTTTTGTAAGGGGTTTGGGTGTTTGTGAGTGTCTGATAGCCACGACAAAGGACTTGTTTATTAGTCTCTTCTCTTTCTTCTTTATCAACCCATATAGGTACGCCCACTGCTGAGCACGGGTCTCCTCTACCATTGAGGGGGTTTAGGCCATAGTCCACCACGCTGGCCTAGTGCGGGTTGGAGGACTACACACTTAAGAAATTCCTAAGAACTCTTAGGTGTGCAGGTTTCATCACGATGTTTTCCTTCACCGTTTAAGCAAGTGATAATTCGTTGTGAATTACACACATAACTTCGAAAAGTCAGAGGTGTGTGCCTGGGGTTCGAACCCGCGACCGCCGAGATTCTCGACCACGCGCCCAAACCTCGAGGCCATCACTGCTTTATTGTATATTAGTGTGGGGTCGGAATTATGTAATATTGGACTTTTGGTAGTTTTATTTATTTACAAACTTTACATATAAATACGCGGATGACCAAGTGATTGATTTCTGATGAGGCTGGATGTTTTTATAACCTGCAAATATTGGTCGGGAATCCACTGTATATAAGTGAAATTTGTATTTTCAACGCAACCACAAACCGGTAGTAATCCCCGTGTAAATTGTGAAGACTATGCTTTTGTTTTGTAATTCAGAGGTTCCCAAACTTATTTCTCTACTACTTACTTGAAAGTTTATTATTTTTAGCACCTTTCCCCTTTTTACGTACTTCTCTACTCTCTCTACTCAGCCTATCATGCTGAACGTAGGTCTCTCCAAGATAGCGCCAACCATCCCGGTCTTGAGCAGCTCTCATCCATACTTTCATTTATATATTCATTTTTCATTTACGTACTTAAAATCTTCAAATGAAATAGTATAGCGGAGATTAAATATTACTTCTATACGAGACTTTTGTCATAGCCCAGAGTTAACTTCATTACTCAAGTTAACTCAAGCGGGCTTTTTCTACCTTAGGTTGTGTACTTTGAATTTTGTTGAATTAAAAAGAACAGTAGCTACCTAGGTGAATTTACAAATGGACTCCTCAGCGTCCAACGCAGTAAAATAACAACGCCCGCCATTTTTCTATGTCTATTAACGAGCGGTAAAAATGGCCCCTTTTAAACATACAGCGCCCACAAGAGTGCGTTATCGCCCACTTTGGGAAACCTTGTTGGATAGTTAAATATAATGAACAGTTTAATACTTTAAGTTGGCCTCAAATAATTGGGGCTGATAGCAATTAAATAAAACAGCATTATAAAAACTTTAACTGTATACTCGTACAGTTTATAACACGAATTAATTTCACAAGTTTGTAATAAAAACGTATATTTTATCGCTTTAATTTTTTTGTACGATTTCACAGTACCAAGATCCACTCCCCTCATAAATTTATAAGGACCTTTTTAGGTTTCCAGACTAATTCAAGTCGTCTTTTTGAGTTGAAATTAAAATGTTACGCGTTTAATTCCACTCATATTTCATTGTTTTTAATTTAAAATGCTGAAATATGAGTTTTAATATGTTTTTGTTGACGCCAATTTATTATCACGTCTTTTGTGTTTAATTTGGGGAATGTGGCGGGCTTAGAGGTGAGTCTAAAATTAAAAAATATATATTTTTTAAATACTATGAGAAGATTTTTGTGTTATGACGTGATATATAGTGCAAGGCTTTCAGATTGGCCTTCAGCTGGCCTTTTGTGCTTTTATGGAAGTACCGCCACTGATTTTTTACTAATTCCTTTCGACTAGTTTCATTTCCATGGATTAAGATTTAACAATAGGATAAACCTTGTTATTTGCATCATTGCGACTCCTAAAAGCCCAAAGCAAGCAAGCCTGTTAATTAATAGAGGACTGGAAAAGGTGACAAAGACCGAGCATGTGTATACTCAGCCTATCGCCGTCCACTGCTGAACGTAGGCCTCTCCAAGAAATAGCATCCCAGTCTTGAGTAGCCCTCATCCATACGTTTTCTGCCACTTTTCTTAAGTCGTCAGACCATCGACTCTGTACCGAACATATAATGATATAAAATCTTCTAGCACATTGAGCCAACCCTACTATAATCCCGTAAGGTAAGCTACGACGAATGCACGCGCCCCTATTGAACTCACCCTAGCGCCACCAATGTCTTTCCCTCATAATATCCAGCCATTGGCTCGTGCACTACGGATTGCGGTATAATTACGTTCTCATAATTTGATTTTAAATTGATTAACAGCAAAAAATGCTTTTCAATCTTTGTTTGGATTTTAGATAGAGATTTTTTTCTGATACTAGACTTGATTAATTGTAACATTATTGTTAACACAGAAAAGATAAATAAGGATAGAAAGAAAATAGGCAGTATTTTGTATGGGGACGATTGTCGCCGCTTGTCTATGACATATTTACTCTAATACGATTACACGACCAGTGATAAATATTTCAAACAAAAATGAAGGGCTGCCACACATTTATAAAAGGATTAATATTTTTCTACTACCTGAAATACTAAGAACAAATGTGGCAAACATATTTTTTGGGTCTTTTCACTTTAATGTTTAAGTCTATTCACGTTCTTGTATGGATGGCTTATTTCGATTAAAAAATATTTTGTGCAAATCTCAAAATCTACGACTGAATTTATATTTCAAGTGTGTTCCGAATCAAGAGCTTCGACGATACTAATTATTTAGTCCATTTTTTAAATCAAGTGTTCTTCACAAAATGAT
Source organism: Cephonodes hylas (assembly GCA_030295005.1). Lineage (NCBI taxonomy): Eukaryota > Metazoa > Arthropoda > Insecta > Lepidoptera > Sphingidae > Cephonodes > Cephonodes hylas. Next base: position 14,948,674 of record AP025364.1, read on the forward strand.
GTCCCGTCACAGAGCCCTGACAGAGCAAAACCCAATAAAATTACGCACCGAATAGAGAGCCAATTGCAACCGTTGAATTAACAAGATCTGTATTTAAGTTCGTTTATTTTATTTCATTTTAAAAATATCGGGCTTAAATAAAAAATCATTTTTTTCGTACTTTATATTTGTCCACTGATAGTTCTAGATATGATATGATACTTTATACTATAGATCAGGGCTTCCCAAACTGTGCGTCGCGACGCCCTAACTACTACTGTTTTGATTTCCAGTAAAATAGGTAGTTTTGATGATTGGGTTCGTCGCAAGAAAAATTACAATTCTATAAGGCGTCATAGTGTAAATAAGTTTGGGAACCCCTGCTATAGATGATAATCCTGCTCGACGGGGAAAACTATACGGAACGGCAAATTTATGAGACGAACGTCGTTTCCGCATTGACTATACATATTAGAATTCAGTAAATAAAAAGAATTTTACTTTTTATGACATAGTTTATTTACTTCTGAGTTAACTAAAGAATACATATATACAAAAGTTGAATACATAATTCAGACCTTACATAAAAATTGACTTCGCGTGGAGATGAACTTGCGGCCTATCATTTCGCAATCTGCTGCATATTATCTGACTAGACTTTCTTAAGTTGTCGTGACTACTGACTGTACTTAATTTATTTATTTCTTTTTAAAAGAGGTTATGAAAAATATGACTCATACGGATACATCAGCTTAACACATGTGAATACGAAACGGAATTGCCTTGGGCGCTACGAGGTGCCTCTTGGCTCTTGACACCAGCAACAGATTCCTCATTCGCGCCATGAATGGGTTGGCACTGAACGTGACTACGAATGTGTGCCCGTTTTTTCTAATTTATCTATAACTGACTAAAATAGGTGACGAATGTTGCAAAAACATAACCATGGGAAAGCGGATACGTTGAGAGTATTATCAGTTTCAGATATCTAAAATAATTATATTTTAGTCATGCGGTCATTCAAGGTCATGGGTGGTGGCTAGTAAGGTTGAACGAGAATTCACCATTATCAGCCCAATGTTAATTCCACTCCAGGACATAGGCTTCCTTTGCAATTAAAAAGGTTTTTAAGCTTTAATAACAGTAATCTGACGTAGTGCGGGACGTCCTGCAACAGGATGGACCTACGACTTGAAACGGTGGCGGGAAACGGATGGATGAGGGCTACTCAAGGCCGGGATGGTTGGTGCTTTCTTGGGGAGGCTACAATCAGCAGTGGACAGCAATAGGTTGAGTATAATAGTAATCTAATATTAGAAGAATGTCAGCGTTTATTTATTTTTTTCGATTTTTATTGTATTACAAGTCCATTTGGTTCTAAGGTAAAAAATCTTTCTAATGTAATCGATTAAAATACGAAATTCGATTAAAAAACAATCTGAACTAAAATAAAATACATTCGAACGTATGTAGTGAATAGGATTCCCTTGAATAAGGCCGTGTGTGAAAGCTGGCGAAGACACAGGACCGCCAACTAAAAGGTTTTTGTTAAATCCAATAAACGGGCGAGCATTAGCAATTGATTAAACTCCGGCTATTATATGGAAATTTAATTTAACACGGGTTTAAACGTGCGCGTTGGCTGCTATATAATGGCTTTTCGATCCGAAGCGGGCGGTCGCAGGTAACTACGGATTTATCTCGCGCCTTCAATAACCTTTTTAATTTATGCCCCAGCGTTAGAAACTATAATATGTTTGCTTAATTCTCGCCGATTTGGAATTAGGGACGCTTGCAATTCTGCTTTTGTTTGGGAAATGCTTTTCATTGGAAACTAATTCTTTGTTCTTGTAACGATCGGAAATTTTAGTGAACAAGTTTGTTATATTTTAATGCTCCATTGTATGTATAAAAATAATAGCCATAGCTGCCTAAGACGCTTAAGGTTCTCTGTTAATTTCTTATGAATCTTAACACCAAATAATAACGTACTAGTGTCAATGAGTGTTGCTAGATTACCTTCCCTGATCTTGAAGCTAAGAACACTTGTCTGTCACAATGCAATGTAAATAACACGTCTTATTAATTGGAATGAAGTAACAATTCTGTAGCCGTTTAATAATATTTACAGATTTGTGAAGATAAAACTGATTTATTATTAAACCTGGTTTTAATTTTAATACTAAAAATGTGAAGAATTTTATTAAAAATACCGAATTTCAAAATATATGCATCGGCCGGGAATCGAACCCGGGCCGCCCGCGTGGCAGGCGAGCATTCTACCACTGAACCACCGATGCTTACAATCTTATTGACAAAATTAATAAACATAAAAGACATATACTTACTAATTGTAATTTATTTCTTTTTTAGAGATAAAAAATAATTTTACAAAATCTTTCGAATCTAATTTCTAAACACAGTGAAAATGTCACCCACGTTGGCTTCATCACCAGCAAATTGAGTTCTGAATGTAAATTCTATTTTTACGTTTTTTATTACCTTGTAAATAGTTTACTTCTTAAAATGTTGTTTCTGACTAAGAGATATATTTGTAAAAAGGAATAAGCATAAAAAGTACTGGCAAGCGCAGCGTTGGACGTTCTACCACAAGGTGCACTTACGATTTACAGATGGGAAGCCGCTGGATGCACACCGCTTTCGACAGAACACTATGTAAGTCTTTGAGATGGGCCAATGTCGAGCAGTCTACAGGCTGATGATGACGATGATATTAATAAGATATTAAATCCAGCATGGCCCTATAAATGGTGGAGGAGGCCCGTGCCCAGTAGTGGGACTTATATGGGCTGATAATGATAACGAAATGCCTGATCAATCAACGTCTTTTTTCAGTATAAATTTAAACGAAAATTCTCCCAAAAAAGTGATAGCGAGTTGATAAGTATATCGGGCAGCTCGTTACAAATCAGTACAGTGTCGGCCAGTTGTAAACCCGGAGTTTTCTCTTCATATTGTTTCTTTTGAACGGTCGATAAAACTGGAAGGGTACGATTTATGTTCCCATTGTAATAAACCTTTTTGTTAGCCGCCTTTTCACTATACTCGCTACAATGCTGGCTCTTGTGATGTGTATGAGGCTTTGGATCCGCTAAGGCCAAATCTTTTTTATGATGTTTCGAAATATCGCAACTTTTTAAGAATAGTTCGTTTTATAACATTCATGATCAAACGGTAAATAAAATACGTAGTTGAGACATTTAAAGATAATATTTTTTTGGCCGTGATTTATTATGCCTAGTAGTAACTATTTTTGTGATAAAAGGTAACCTATATCATTTGTGAACATTATTTTTCTAAAATTTTATGACGACAGGGTATTAACGAATTTCGGAGTTTAAGCGGTATGAGTAGACTTTAGCAATTTCTAAGTTAGGTGCTTTACTATTGTTATTTAAGTCAGAATCATTGCAATTATATCAGGAAAGACACTTGCTTTCATTTTTGAGAAAAAACACTACTAAGTACTATGATAACACAGAGTTAACTAAATCGACAAATTATTGAAAGGAATTGTCACAGGAAAATCTAACAATCACTTTATTTTGTACACGTCCCGTATCTTCCAAGACAAAGGATCCGATACAAAAAAATATAACTTAGACATTCTCTCCCATTCCACCAGTACAGAGCCGGTAATGTATGAGGAAAAAGTGCGTTCAATCACGGGGACCGCGGCGCGGGCTCGGAAGTCGAATACGACGTACGGAGGGTGAATGTAAATTAAAATGACTTCCATGTTTATTGACGTGGAAGATCTGATGCCATTGGACGTATGGATTATATGGTCTAGCGTTAACGACCTCGCCAGGTTATTTGCGAAACGTGTTAGCTCCAGTATTGCTGGTTGGAGGATATTCATATTCACGTGAATAGCCAGGAATATTTCGAGTAATATTGACAACGGCAAGCGGCAGCGTTTCGAAATAGCCTGAGTAGGGAGTGTAACTAGTAAGGACCAGGCATAATTGTATAGACTAGTGGGGTATGTTCTAAGTCGTAGCTTGCTAGACGATACTCTCTTTGGACTCCATTTGCCAAATTTTTTGCAAACGTTGACCAGTTCCAGATTTGGGATTCTCCGTTAAGGTTTTGCCTGACTCTTTGCATAAGGGATTTTTTGAGTAGGTTGTTAAAAGTAGAAGTAAAAGCTCTGCCTTTCATGACACATAAAAGAAAATATGTACGAGTAATATGGTTGCCAACCCGCACTAGGCCAGCGTGGTGGACTATGGCCTAAACCCTCTCAATGGTAGAGTAGCCCGTGCTCAGCAGTGGGCGTATATGGGTTGATGAAGAAGAATATGGTTGTAGGTAGCATACCATACATATATATATTTTGGATTTTAAACCTTTGAGGCTGTTAAAAGACGCCGAAGAAAATTCTTTGATTGCGGCTTATTTTATTAGGAGTTGGTTCCTTTTAAACCTACATATTTCTTAAAACTCCAAGCATTGATTAAAAAGCTACTAGTACTACATATGTAATGTAGACGTTCCCAAGATAGCGCCAACCATCCTGGTCTTAAGCAGCCCTCGTCCATCGATTTCTCACTGCCTTTCTTAAGTCAACGGACCATCGTGTTGCAGGACGTCCTTACTATACGTCTGCTTAAGCGCGATCTCCACTCCAACTCTCTTCGCCTATAGCACGAATAAACCATTTCCTCTAAGATATGTTGTTGAAGCTGAGGGTTTCTGCTGTTAGCAAAGACACGGGCCGGAGCATCTTCACCGTAGGAGTAGTCTGTCTCATGTACTCTGGGTTCAAACAGGAGAATGTAAGCGGAACGAATCTTCCCGGAGTAGTATTGTACCTGTCGCGTGTTGGCGGCGCGTCGGCAGAATTATTAATGTCACGGGCGAACACAGCTCCTGTCAGCGACACCGCCGCGCTAAATATACCGTACCTTCACACGTTGCTACACTACGCACTACTCTAATTTATTCAGTATATATAGCCTATATGGAATAAGGAAGTGAATTTGATATAATTAAGCGGTTGTGCACCTTGGTTTATGACTTTGAATCCAATGTCATGATCATTATCAGGCCATATAATGTACGTCCTACTACGACACGACCTATTCTGCGTCTTAAAGGGCTAATGTATTAGTCCGCTGCTGGCCTAGTGCGGATTGCGGATTATAGTCTTTAAAATTGTGTTAAATTCCGTGAATAATAATGAGTATTATATAATTAAATATCGCTGTTGATTCGATATCACAGACGGCACTTTGATGTATTCATACCGATATATGCATTTTCTATGTTCTCTAAGAGTTATGTATCTAAAAATTCACTTAACACTTCGGAGTAACAATATGCAGCAAACAATATTTGTGTCTATATAAAACTTATCAATGACTCATATAATATTATAATCTTCGGTTGAACCATATAGAGCGAGCGATATTACCAGGAGAAACATTCTAAATCACAAAGTACTGTAATATAGAAAACGTATCATCTGCCGAAGATTATCCGGGAAGTTCATAAACGGAGCGGGGTAATCCAGTTTCTGATAAGTCATTCGTGGTGGCAATATGTAAATCGCGCCAGGAATTATGGTAAGCCTGGATTTGTGGTTTTAATTATATCCGAGATGGCTACTGGACACTTTTAGCTTTAAATATTTTAATTTAATCCCCGCGAATGCATTAAGACCGCCCGCTCTTTGTTAGGTTAATTGATTTTTTATTCGCTTAACTCTTTTAAGTCAGCGGGGCTTTGTAATTGAGTCTTAGACGCTGAGATTTCAATTTTTTAAGGTTTATTGCGATATGTTTATTAATGTATTATTGTGAAGGAGTTTTCTATCTACAGGTATTTTTCCAGAGAGTCTGATGTGTGTCCGTTTCATACGACTAGTCAATTGGTGTAATATGACTAGCCAACGCAAGGGCACTTTAGTATCTATTATTAGGTAAAATATGTATATACCTACCAATGTTACCACGTACCACAGCTTGCTTTGAAACATCGAGAGCCTATTGCTAGTTGTATTCTAGGATAGACATAGTAGATGTATGTGAAGTGACTGTGTCGCCCCCATTTCCTTCTCAATGACATAGGGAACGGATATATGTACAATATACATGTGTATAGAGAACTTGATTTATCTCAGTAAATATAAATACTGTACATTTTTCTTTGTTATCTTTGGGTCACTAGAATCTTGTTTTAAATGTATAAATTCTCGAAACTAGCGGACGACATATAGAGATGTTTGAATGTGACCGCAAGGGCGGCGAGTGCTGAGTCTGGCCGTGTGTCCGCGCGCGCCGCGATGTGATGGCGCCCCGACACTTTTAATTAAATTTATCACACTTCAACAATTTAGCTATTTTTAATTAACAATATATCAAACGGTATGATATGCTTTGTAATTAGAGAAGGTAAATATTGATCAAGGATAACCATCTGTTATGTGAAGGGGAAGCGTCATAACTGATAGACCAATGATTTGTGGAGAGAAGTGGACAACCCTTTGTTTCTAACTCCTCCTTTTTATCTTTTTCTTTATTGATATTGTTGCAGGATTATGAGAAATTAAGGCCTCTTAGATTCCCTATACTTTAATGGTCAGTGTCAATGTAGTCCGTACTGCTGTTGATCCTAGAATACGGGAGTTGCAATAGAGGGTGTGTGGTGGGATAGGGTCATCCATATTTTTTTTTCATATACAGGATGTATATAACTAAGGTAGGTAATAGCTAAAGTGATTATAAACCCTCTGTTGTTAAAGAAAAACCAGACAAAAATAAAAAAAATGACGTTGTCCATACAACCGCCAGTATGAAATGCATGTGGTTTGTAAACTACAGTAAGATGCGAACATAATTGTTCCCAGACTTAATAACAATAAATAATATCACTCTATCAAATTTCGAGCAAAATTGTGTGAACAAGCCAAAATGAATGCCGCAAAATTAGCATAATAGGGTAACTGTGATTAATGTCCCTGACCAATAAACTAATTGGCGAGAGGTCGCCACTCGCCAAGTCCGCTCTCATGGGACCGTGATATGACAGGGGTTAGGCAGGTGAAGAAAACTTGATGCTGCTGTTGGTCTACAACTTAAATTATATTATAACATAATCTGTAGATTAGAAGTGTTAGGAAGGACTTTATTGATCTATTTCATGTACGGTAGCCGAGATCTATTCTTTTGTTTATATTGGATACAAAACAAGGTTTAAGCACGCGGTCTAAATTTCAGTCACAGGTTCAAAGCCCAGGTACACACTTTTGACTCTCCAAAGTTAGTAAAATAGCCCAGCACGGTAGACTGAGGCCTTAACCTTCTAAGTTGTAGACACAAACCGTGTCTGGCTGATGATAATGATGACTGTGAGAGATAAAAAATAGTAGAACTAAGGTGTAAAATTTTTGCCCTGTCTTTCACCTAGGTGAAATAATTTTGACCTGCCAAGATTTTCACAACGACCTGTTGTAAGTGACCTATTTCGTACAATGGCTGCTTTCTGCGATCATTAGGTTACAAGTGGCATGTTTCAGCGACACCTGCAAGTTGTCAAAAATCACCTTCTTGCTTCATACAGAGCCACATTATCATCATCATTATGATTAGCATATACGGACGTGTATAGGAAATAGCCACTGTTGGGGCACGGCTTTCTCAAGGTCTTAGTCAACTAAGCTAGCTTTGTACGTGTTGGCGGATTACACACATGAGAAATTCTAGGAGATACTTCTAGGTGTGCAGATTTCCTCACGATGTTTTCCTTTATCGAAAGAGTACGTAATAATTCATTGAGAATACCTAAACTTCAAAATGGCAGATATGTGTCATACACAGGGTTTGAACCTGCGACCGCCGAGATTCATGACCGGATGCCTAAATCTCAAGGCCATCATTCCTTTTTTCTAGGCGAGTGCCATATGTGAATGTCTACACAATATTTCTACAAAATTGGATGGGCCGAGAAAACTTAACATTTGATTTAAAATATCCATTCAATGAAGTGTTCACTCAGTTTCCTTTAAAACAAAACCATTGAACATTAATTTATAACACAATATAGGGACAATGATTTGACATTTGGACTTGTACCTATCGCCTCAATGGGATCGTCCACACATACGGTTCCCAAATAAAGAGCAACTATTTAATTATATGAGCCTTTAGTTTCCGCCCACTGAGTCTTTTGAATCCAAGTTGAAATAGGTGGGTTATTTGGATGTTGGGGGAGAGTATTAAGGTTTATTTTTGGGGGATAGACATAATATTTGTAAATAAAATGTAAAACATTTATTTTATTCTTCTATTTCATTTCTTTCTTTCTTTTCTTTCTTTCTTTCTTGATAATGAAGTATAAAACAAATTATTTTTATTGTGCTTGAACTAAATTTTTTGATGCCTATTACGATTTTGGAAAAGCCTGAAGAAAGTTACGCTATGACAGCCTATGTATGTATATTAACCTGTTTCTTCATAGCTCCTTAACTACATATTACAACTGGACAAATGAAGTCTTACAAATCTGGATTTTTCAAACTTGAATCTGTATAATTTTGATTAGTGATAATTGTGTACTACGGAGTCGTATCTTATAGCATTATTGTCAAATTGCAATGACGGTATTTTAGTAGAGTCTGTATGTCGATTATCTTGCTTCTTCATTAACGTAATTTATCCCTATGTCGAAAAAGTCTTGCTTCATACTTTTAGCCTCATTTTTGTCGCAGTTGGGTTTTAGTTTTTACTTAATATTTAACCATAGTATAAAAATAATAAATAGTTTCTTATAAAAGTTGATTAAAACATTAACTAATCAAACAATTATACAAATGTATATTTAAAATATAATATTAATTCTACAAAAAAATACAACATTCAAAAAATTATTATATTGAAAAAACTCGAAGCCTCGAATATTTAAATATCAAAGTAAAGCTGGTAAAAGGTAAAAGCTTTTTAAAAAATGAATGTAAAATTAACGTGCTTACAGAGTTATTTTGGTCCCGTTTTAATATTTTAAATTCGTCCCTGACACTGGACGTCTCTGGGCCAACGAAATTGGATTGTCTTTGCGAAGATGCTTACACTAAAGTCCCACTACCAGCGATAAACCAAAAAGTAGTTTTAAATAAAGAAATATTTCTTAATCTGCATGTCTTGAACGTTAAAATAATCAGATTTAAGTACACTTAAATTCACATAATTGGTACTTCTGATCCGACACTAGGTTATTAGAAAATACGAGTGAATTTTCGGGCTTACAAACACCTAGAAGCAAAATAAATATTTGTTGCGGTGAGGGAATCGAATCCATGGTCTCTCACTTTGTATAACTAGCTAATTGTGCCACGAGGCTGTCAAAAGAAAGCTGTGATAGTGAATTAAAAGGTCGTTGCTCATAATAAAATATTACATATTATACTCTAACTAGTAGGTAACTACTAATAATAACATTAGTGAAATTCATATATTTGGTGCGCTTGCTTATTTTGGTTTTCTTTGAATTTATTAATTTGAGTTAATGATGAAAATAAAGGATTTTTTTACATTTAAAAAATTAGTTTTTTTATTTCCACTTCTGACAATTAAACATATTATATAGTAGGCAGTGTGCTGGCAACTCTTGTTTGTGTGTAGAGTGCGCCGTACAGCGGGCTCGGTGAACGTAAATTCTTTAATTTTACACAAGCCCTCGGTATATTTTTGTACGTTTCAAATGGCAACACTCTGAAATACGTGTAAATATTTTTGTTTGGTCTGCCAACATCGATAGAGTAGTGCTCGGCCTTCTTTGTGGCAAAAAGTGTTAGCTTTTCGGCTGAAGTGGATGTGTGTATTTCAATAGAGCTATTTTTAAGAATGCGATTTTGATTAAACGTGTTTTATATGAGTAATCAAATTGATACATAATGATGACTTTGAAAAACAATGATCCACATTAATGCAGGTCCTAGATATAATTTTTCTTCTTCTTTACCAACCCATATACGGCCACTGCTGAGCACAGATCTCCTCTACCATTGAGAGGGTTTAGGCCATAGTCCACCACGCTGGCCTAGTGCGGGTTGGTGGACTACACACTTAAGAAATTCCTAAGAACTCTTAGGTGTGCAGGTTTCATCACGACGTTTTCCTTCACCGTTTAAGCTAGTGATAATTCAATGTGAATACACACATAACTTCGAAAAGTCAGAGGTGTGGGGTTCGAACCCGCGACCGCTGAGTTTCTCGACCGCGCGCCCACCCCTCGAGGCCATCACTGCTTTTAGATATAATTATTCTTTCCTTATTTTTTGTTTTAGAATATTTTAGATATTCTTTCAAAAAGTAAACAATCAGTTACTAAACCAGTTACTATGTCCACTAACACTATTATATCAAGAAGTATACAGTATCAGAAAGCCAAGAGTTTACATCAAAGATATTGCGGAGGGAGGGAGGGTAGAGCGGTAGAGCGGTTCAGTGGGGCCGCTCATTGCACTCTACATCCGGTGGATAATCACTTCCGGTGCTGTGGCGCCTGAACCTACTTCACGAACAGACGTCTCCACTTACAAAGTGATGCAATGTTACGTTTTACTTTCAATATTTGCACTGAGATGGCATTTGTTATCGATACGTATACAGACAATAGTGGATGTTCGTCGTTTTATAATAACAAGGTATTTGGGATCAGGATTTACAAATGTTTGTGTGATCCACAAATATTTGTTTCGGGTCTGGGTGTATGTGAGACCGAAAAGTCTCTCGTAGTGTCTGATACCCACGACACAAGACTCGTATCTTAGTGTGGGGTCAGGAGTCAGGACTGTGTATGTGACTGTTGGGTGTATTTATTTATTATTTATTTATTTAGGTTATATTTTTCGAAATCCTGTTCGAGGTCTAACTCGCGTTTTCGCGTTTCGTCTACAAACAAGAGGGTTTAGGCCTAAATCTTCCACGCTGGCCTTGCGTCAGTGTGTGGACTAAGCATCTTAAAATTTCCTAAGAACCTTGCTATGCAGTTACAGTGGCGGGTGTGTAGAATAAAGCCACAATAGCTATCGTATATAGTATGTTAGTTCGATTGTACCAACAAACGAGCATAAAACCGTCTTTGTACATATCAGCGTTCTCCGACTTATCTGAAAGCAGTCTTGTATTACATTCTCTGCGTATATAAGTGTAGCTCGTTTTAATGCATTTTGCGTTCCTGCGATTATGTCACTAACGGTTCTATTTACCTGGTGTCGATGTCGATGGAGTATTAATCTTGAAACCTCCGAAGCAATATATTAAAAGTACATATTAATAAACTCATAACGGGATAGATATAAAACCGATAGGTAATATATTTTGACTAAAATTCGTATTACACACACCTGTGCGCCCGAATTTCGCGTCTCGGGCGCCCATCCCACCACGGAGCTAAGGATTTGTCTAGAGATGCTCCTAAACTTTGCATATTTATTACTTAACCCACAACGGGCCACGAGGGGTCGATGTGAACCGACAATTTATCTTTTATGTTGATACTCGAGTCATGCTCGCTACAAGAGGTGGGGCTTATAGTGAGTAATGGCCTCCAGATTTACTTGCTACGCTTAAATATATTTGCGGAGGAAATTAAAGTATAGATTAATTTGTGGGTAATTTATTATTGTGATGAACAAATGTGTGCAGTGCGCGGATATAAATGAGCTGCTCTGTCATATCAAGTGCACATGTCGTGTTGAATAATGTTGGTAAGTAATGGAATAACTTTTGCGATTGTCTTTGCATAAATTCCTATACACTTCACATATCCTATACACTTAATGTGCAGCCTTCCATAAAAGAACATTAAGTTTGGAAGAGCTGGAAGTTAGGTATCTTACACACAGGCAACCTCTATTCTGTTAACAGATATCACAATGACTGCTACGATTTTTTTTTAACATTATTATTGAAAAAGCGAAGTATGAGATTAAAATTGAATCAATTAATTATATATTTACAATTAAAAACCACTACACGACCAAAAAGTAACAACCAAACAAAAATTAACATTTACGTTGGATTAAAAATCCTGTCATGAAATGTACTACAAAACGATACCTTCAACAATTTTTCACATTCCGGAAAAATATTTAATTAATGGACGCTGTTAAAATCCATCCATCTGCAGATACAGATACGATGGAGGGAATAAATTAATACTGGCTATAAATAGTTTCATCGGTTTCCTTTTTTGTTGGTGATTATTTGAATTTTTAACCGACTTCAAAAAAGGATGAGGTTCGTCGTCTTGATATTTTTATTATTGTTGTCGAAGGGTCTCGACGACCGCGCGGCGCATTTACATATTGGAAGCGGTCCTGAAGCACGCGCGGGTTGATCGGCGAACGAGTAACTATCCAACTGTGCTTACATCAAATTAATTAATTCGCGCTAAGGTGTGGCTCTTTGTTGGCGAATTAATTCCGCTCTCACACGTCGGCGTCTGCTGCCTTTGAGCCGTTTTTTGATTGGTTTTGTTGAAATGTTGTTTATTTTCCATCCTGTGTGGAGATATGGGTCGTGGTGTTTACTGAATTATGTTTATAATTAACGTGAAGGCTAGATTTATTATTGCTTTTGTAAGACAGCTGTTTTAACGAAGGTTCCTTGTGTTATGTTATTAGACTGTTAATATTCCACATTTCAATCTATGTAAATGTCATGTTCCCACTCCACTTTATCACTTTGATCACTATGACAACTGTTACCTATATAAAATATGCGTTTAAATGTTTATAATATTGAATTTTTAAGAACGTCAAAAATATTTCTAACTAGCTGTTGCCCGCGACTTCGTCCGCGTAGACTACAGGGTTGAGTTCAGATAAAAAATAAGTTATAGTCTACTTTACTTCTCAGAGTCCTATTTATGCACATACCAAAAATCATTCAAATCGGTTTGGTAGATCCAGAATTACCCATTCCCACGGGGATACTACATTTTTTGGGATAGAAAGTATCCTATGTTACTTCCTTGGTTCCTATTTATCTCCATACCGAAAATCATTTTAATTGTGTCAGTAGATGCAGAAATACCCATTCCCACGGGAATACTACATTTTCCGGGATAAAAAGTATCCTATGTTTTATTCTGATGTATAAGCTATATTATTGTAAAATTTCATTAAAATCCATTCAGTAGTTTTTACGTGAAAGCGTAACTGACGGACAGACAGACAGACAGAGTTACTTTCGCATTTATAATATTAGTATGGATAAACAAGTAACCGCGATTATTTCGAGATATTTTAGGACAGTTTATTAGTGGACAAAGTGCACAGAGAACCTCACAATAGTTAAAGGTTACGGTACAGAGATTCAAGGGCTGCATTGTTCCGTTTCCTCTTCGTAAAGTTTTCAGTCCTTCTCCCGAAGAGATACCCTGAGTACTTATAATATTAATATAAATTGTACAGGTAAATTAGTCCTTATTTTAACAACAACAAAATATTTCAATCATATAATAGTTCTCGATTCCAACGCTATAATGCTCATTGCTTTTATCAGCTTTACAAACCAAATCAATGCAATTAACAGACACATGCATAGTTCGGGCCCCCTATTGAAACAAGTCTTGTGTCGAAAACGTCAACTCACCAAAAAATATTTGTTGATCACACAAACATTTGTTGAACGGGGATTTAAAGCATCTTCGTATCACAAGCTGACTAACCTGGACCACTATCGATTGAATCTCTCGCATAACCGTATACCGCGAACACCAGCCGTTAAAGCGAACGTATAGTTTAAAAAGTGTCGTCATACGTCACTTGGCGTAATGTGGCCGTAATAAAGTATAGTTGGTCGGGCCGGGCGTTATCTTCACGGTACATTTGGCGACCCGCCGCCCGACGCCGCCCGCCGACGCCCGCCGCCGCCCGCCGGACGCGCTGAGCCGACAAAAATGTGAACGCCGCGCATTGATGGCCATCGGACGCCTTCTTCATCACCTACACGGAATATTGAATCGAAATTGAACAGATCGGTTTACACGGAAAATATTGAGTGTGCTTTGAGAAAGATTTTGTGAATGCTTGAGGTGTTTGAATCGCGTTAATGACTTGCCAATTTCTTCTGTATCCTAAGGTGCGTTATATTATTATGTAGTTATTAAAACATTAAAGATTTTTTTCATTTATATTGCACTATATTAAGATGTTCTTAGGTTCGCCAATTACCTAATAATTTAACAGAAGGTCCTTTTAAGTCCGTATTTAAGCACTTACAGAATAAATGGACGACACCAATCTCACAACTATTTACGGTAAAATAACTGAATAGTGAGACTAGTTTTTTACAATTTTAATTTTGGTGGCATAAAATAATTTAATTCTTGATATTTACTATTCACACTTTAATTCACTTTACCAAATCTCTACGAAAATCTTTGACTTTATGTACAGAAAACAAACAACTTCATCGATCTAATGTTATATAAAAAAATATTTAAAATATCGACGATACTCTGTATACTATGTGATTATAGAGCAGGGTATAAGAGTAGCCAGGATTACGAGCCGAAAGCGCTGCATGCGGACGCTGCGGCCGCCGTCGGAAATAGAACCTCGCCGGGGAAGCCGATGCATCTTTTGCGCGAGTCTATCGCTGATATGAAATAATAACGAAGGTGGGCGAACTCAGGAACTTGGATAGGCTTGGTTTTAGATGTATTTTTTTATACGCGAAACGATTCCTTGTAACCTCATCTTTGTCATGAGTTAGAAATGGTAGAGAGTTAAAATTAGTTCTGCCTAAACTGTGAATCATTATCATCTTCATAAAATACGTTTACTGTTGGACATAGGCCTCCCAGTAAGATATGCAAAGCGTTCTGTCGAAAGTGGCCTGCATCCAGCGGATTCCCGTGATTTTCCTAGCACCTTTGGGGTCTGGTATTTTTTTTTGTAATAAGTAAATTAAGACTAGCTCAATAGATATATCTTAATATTGTGTGAAAATTATTGTAGGGCAAAATCACTCTAAAAGTTATTAGTATTCTGCCATTATATTTATAGCTTTATCATAATCCAGACATGTGAGTTTATATGCAGGTCGGTAATCACTAAAATGTAATTTTCATAGTTGAAGCTTAACAAAAAAAAATATGACAGAATATCGTATCAAACGAATCATATAAAAATATGTACAATACCGGTTTTTAATTTAATATGATTCATAGTGAAGTTCGTCTCTGTGTGTGTACCGGCTCAATCCCCTCGTCTTGCTATTACCGTAGACATGATGAAAATATATTTTTATAGAGTGGAATGCAAAGTAAACGTGGAGTGATTTAATGTTACATTTTATAATACCGCTTCTCTTCAATTCGATATTTTTTAATTCACAACCATATTTTCCATTAAGATAAATTGTATACATTTTCGAATTAGTTGCGTAATCACTATTTAAGATTATAATCTTGGTTTTCGTCTGCAATTTTTTTGAATATTTTAATATTACCTTATCATTGTGATTGATATTTCATATTGAATCTTGATAACTATTTCATATTAAAATTAATATTGCGAAATGGTCTGCTGATAGTTCAGAGATATAATATGTATAGATCAGTGGCGTGCCTAGGGTGTCAAACTAAGGCAAGCCCAAATGTTTATTTAGTAGCAGCATATTTTTTTGGTACGTAGGACTAATAAATACCTACCGGTTAGTACTCACATTCACGTTTATAGCGTTATTTTATAAATAAACAATCGTTAAGTTCGTTATTCGGAACTATGTAAGACAAGTCGGGCTTTCGGGCTTCTATGGAAGTACCGCCACTGGTATAGATGTGGTTATATCTTTAGTATATGTTATATATGGACACATACGTTACATACATACATTGGTACATATTGGTATATACATTGGTATTACATACGTTGGTTGGCGCTTACTTGGGGAGGCCTACGTTCAGCAGTGGACGGCAATAGGCTGAGTATATATGGACACATACAGCTCAACCGCGGCTTCTTCTTCTGTGACGTAAGATTTTAATTACAATACAATATCTGTGGACAGTCGAATTCTTATGAAACGGCTGGCTTCTGATTCGAGGAGATGCTCTCCCATTGAGAGGGTTTAGGCCTTCCACCACGCTGGCCTAGTGCGGGTTGCAAATAAATATATATATAATACATTTTTTTCTGTACTCACTGCCATTCCAGCAAACTCTTTCAGAATATTTCTGCTATGGTTGTCTTGAAAAGATCACCATGTGCAATAAGGCCGCCGTTTGTATCCTCAGGATACTATCCTGTGTAACGTTTAATATAATGTTATGATGTTTTTACAATTACAACTAACTATTCATCAACCCATATACGCCCACTGCTGAGCACGGGTCTCCTCTACCATTGAGAGGGTTTAGGCCATAGTCCACCTCGCTGGCCTAGTGCGGGTTGCCGGACTACACACCTAAGAAATTCCTAAGAACTCTTAGGTGTGCAGGTTTCATCACGATGTTTTTCTTCACCGTTAAAGCAAGTGATCATTCAATGTGAATACACACATAACTTCGAAAAGTCAGAGGTATGTGCCTGGGGTTCGAACCCGCGACCGCCGCGATTCTCGACCGACCAAACCTCGAGGCCATCACTGCATCTTAACTAACTTACTCAACTAACTTAGTGTACAATAAAATATTAAAGAATTTAAAAAGACTAGTAGACGAGGTACTGGGATATAATATGCTGTTTAATCGTATGCCATGATGAGTCGACGAATATGTTGAAAATTTTCCGTTTAACAACGTACGGAGCTAAATTTATTTGAAATATTAATATTTGCAACATACTCTGAGGTCTTTACGGTGCGCGCTCGTAAACTTTAAAATAACACGGGCTATGTAAGACTGTATATTTCAAATTGAAATATTAATATCAGGAATGTGTTTATGTTAGTTTTATCAGAAATGAGAAAGTCTTGTTTAATGTAACATATTATGTCTATACTATGTATGTCTTCTCTATTGATAACTGCCTTTCGAACACAACATTTATAAATGACTGAAACTTTGTAAGGTATTTTGAATTTTATAGATTTTATTTCATTTTATATATTGGATTACTATGTACTTGATCAATCTACTCCCGTTAATTTGAATGTAAATCATATAAATTAAGTTTAATAAAAGAAAAGTAGTAATGGCCTCGAGGTTAAGACGCGCGGTCCAGAATCTCGACGGAGGCAGTTTCAAACACCAGGGACCCAACAACAATTACTCTAACGGCAAGGAAAACTCAACGTGAGGAAACCAGTTCACCTAAAAACAAATGAGGATTAGGTGCGTAGTCCGCCTACTCGCACTAGGTCAGCGTGGTTGACTAAGGCTTAAACTCTTTTAGTCGTAGAAAAGGCTCGTGCCCGTATGTCTAATGATGATTGTGAATGCATGTATAAGCAGGTGCGTGTTCTGGGTTTGAACCGGCGAGCGTTGAGATTCTTGACTGCGCGCCGAAACCTCGAGGCTATCTTAACTGATTTACATTCTTTCGTTATCAATATCACCAGTAGAATGCAATGTACATAAGTACGTATAGCATTTTAGTACAAACAATAGTCCGATACAGCGCAGCACGGTTTTGTGGTGGTCGGGCTCCGTGCGTCCGCATCGCAGTGTTTTTGTTACGTGCACATTTGTTGTTTTAATGGCTTATTCAACTCATATTTCTCTCGGTTCTTTGTTAGTTTTTACTTATTACCGAGTCGCGCGGGCCGCATGAATAAATTCCCGGGCCGTGTCCCGAGCGCCGCGACGCCGGGTAAGCGCTCTGATTATTATAGATTAATATTCATCGTCGCTTTTGCTGTTTGGCCTCTCGATGCATTGTTGTGGTGCGTTTTTTGTTCGAGTAATTCATTGTTATGGGGAAATCATTTAATTGACCGGTAGTGTACCAGAAATGGAGTGCTGCAGTCGTGAACTTTACATTATCGTCGGATTTTTTAAATTTGTATTGGAACGGATTTTTATTAAATGTTTCATGATTTGCCCTTATGCATTTCGTTGCTGGACACAGAACTCCTTTTACATTGAGAGGGTTTAGGGCTTAGTTCACCACGCTAGTCTAGTACGTTGGCGGACTACACACCTGAGTTAAAAAACTTTAAGTCATGCTGGTTTCCTCACCATGTTTTCCATCACCGTTAAAGTGATAATTCGAAAAGTCAGAGGTGTTTGGGTTTTGCACCCGCAACCACCGAGTTTCTCGACTGCGTGCCTAAACCTAGAGGCCATTACTACTTTACTTACTTATAATGAATGTGATAAACACATTTTGTACCCATTATTAACAAGCAAAGTAACAGAGCCGCTGGCAATAGATGCAGACAGCTGTAGTTGTGCCAGACATGCACTTTGCCAGACAATCCTTTTGGGTAACATTTAGCCGTCGGCGGGGTACCAACGATGCCCGTTGAATTTTCATTTTTTAACTTTTAAAGGTGATTGTTTCGGTCTGTTTTTGACGTTCAAATTACTCATTATATGCTACAAAAAATCATATCTAGATAAATACACTCATACAGTAAATACAGGTTTAGGCGCACGGTCGACAATCTCAGCGATCGCGGGTATAATTCTCAGGTATACACCTCTGTCTTTTCGAAGTTATGCGTTTATTTATTGGGAACGAAAACATCGTGATGAAAATGCACACCTAAAGTTCTTAGGAATTCCTTAGGTGTGTAGTCCGCCAACCCGCACTAGGCCAGCGTGGTGGACTAAGACCTAAACCCCCTTAATGGTAGAGGAGGTACGAGCCCAGCAGTGCACCGTATATCGGCTGATACTGATGAAATTAATTTGTATATTGCCTAAGTTGTAACGAATGTTACTACTCGAAACGTAATTTGCACATCATAATTCAGCCCCCCTTACGTTCTACTAACAATTTATTTAAAAATTCAAGAATAGTTTAGATTTAAACTTACGACCGCCATCATCGTCAGACGGTGTCGCTCCACTAAGCTATCGCGGAGGTAAAACTGTTCGTAGTGTAATATGGCTAATTACAAAAAAGTCTTGATGGGACGGTTAATGAGAAGTTAATGGTTAGTGCATTTTCTGCCAACGTCTGCTAATTTGGCTTACGTTTTATGCTAACCGCATGAATGAATTTCTTGGTACTTGATAAATGTTGGTAAGGGCTTGATGGTAGTGACAATTGAGTGTGGTCGTAAGAAACACTATTGCAGTCACAGACTCAAATCACAGGTACCATGTACACGTCATGTCAGGTATTTATGTGTGTATTCGTAATGATACTGATTGAGCCACTAAAATAAATATTTTTTGTCAGTATATTTCAGTCCATCTACTTAGGTTTCAGTGTTGGAAGAAGACCTAGTCTACGATTTTATAACAGTAATATAAAAAAGGAAGATGGCAAAGAATGAAATAAAAAAATATGTAAGGCAAACTAAGTCACTGGAATTCTTATTTCTGATCATTGCCATGGCGCTAACTCCTTTTGTCTGTTTGTGTAGACACATGATATATGCGACAGATATAAAGCTAATATGTCTGAGTCCTCCAGAAACATTTTAGCCACTACCGATTTTAAATTGTTTTTGTATCGCTTTGAAAGATAAAACCTTTTATGTTAAAATTTTCTTGGCTTGCACCTTCTTAATTATTTTAGTCATTACATAATTTTTATATTACAAAGTCATGTGAAACACAGTCAATCCTACGACCATTACCATACTCGTTTCCAAAGTGATTAAGGTAAAAAACGATGGCAGTTTAAAAAGGTAGGTGTGCCCGGAGTGTGCACAGTTTTTGTTCAACGTTTATTATACACGGTGCTAAAAGGATAATATCCGCAAAAAGTCGGCCGCCTAGTCGCGTTATACGATTATAACCGAGAACCTAGGAAAAAGTGCTGGGCGGGTGTTACACTGAGCGGGACGTGGAATTTCTACAAGCCGTCCATGATATGTAACCAAGAGTTGTAGTGGCTTCTACTATTTTTTTAATGTTCTGGATTCAATATCAGGTGCTATTGCTTGACATCAGGCGACACGCACGACTTACAGCCTTGGCCAAAAGTATGCCATTTTTAATTTTGTGACTAGTATTAAATCAAATTATATTACATAAAAATATTGGTAAAGGTATATAAAGCAGTGATGGCCTCGAGGTTTAGGCGCGGTCGAGAATCTCGGCGGTCGCGGGTTCGAACCCCAGGCACACACCTCTGACTTTTCGAAGTTACGTGTGTATTCAAAATTGAATTATCACTTGCTTTAACGGTGAAGGAAAACATCGTGATGAAACCTGCACATCTAAAAGTTCTTAGGAATTTCTTAGGTGTGTAGTCCGCCAACCCGCACTAGGCCAGCGTGATGGACTATGGCCTAAACCCTCTTAATGGTAGAGGAGACCCGTGCTCAGCAGTGGGCGTATATGGGTTGATGAAGAAAAATATTGGTATTAAATAAAAAAGCTCTTGGAATTTCTTTAAGTTTAATTTTGTGTTATTTCTGTGGTGTCCAATAAAGTATTCATCATCATCATCTTCATCATCATCAGCCAAAGGAAAAATCAAATAAAGTATTTAATAAATTAAAATAAATCAAATTAGTGCCATAGGAGAGGCCTATGTCCAGCAGTGAACATGAAAGGCTGGTGATGATGACGAAATCAAATTATATTGTCTTAGGGATATTATGGTTGAATCAGCTCCCGATGCATCTCTGACTGGATGCTGCGCGTCGCTGTGTACCCTAATTACCGGCCATTTATAACGGGCACGGACGGTGCGAGCGATTTTTATATTTTTTACACCAGCACTGCCCACTCCACCTATTCGTTATGTATTTTAAGAACAAAAAACTCACATTCAGCTTTTACCCTTTGTGTTTTAGTTGAACATGTAGTTCACACCTTGCTGGCGGAATCGTGGGCCGATAGTGTATGCATTAAGTTTGTGTGTGCATCTTTGTGTTCGAATTTGAGTTGGTTTGGGGAAAAAGTAGTTATGCCCTCGAATATTAGGCGCGGGGTTTAGATTCTCAGCGGTTGCAGCTGCAACCCCAGGGAGCTTTGACTTTTAGAAATTTTGAGTGTATTAAATCATTTACTTTAGCGCTCAAAGAAAACATTGTGAGGAAACCTGCACACATAAACGTTTTTAGGGTTTTTTACGTGTGTACTCCGCCAATACGCACTAGTTCAGTGTGATGCACTACAGCCTAAACTCTCTTAGTTGTAGAGGAATGAATCTTTATGAAAATTTTTCCAAAAACATTATCCTTTACTCTATTATATTAAAACAATCAATGAACAAACATTATTGACAGCCCTGTGGGCACAGTTGCCTAGATACCAGCTTGCGAAACGTACGGCCGCGGGTTCGATCCCGGCACCGAGACAAATGTTTGTGTGATCCACAAATTTTGTTTCGGGTCTGGGTGTTTGTGAGACCGAAAAGTCTCTCGTAGTTTCTGATACCCACGACACAAGACTCGTATCTTAGTGTGGTGTCAGGACTATGTATGTGACTGTTGGGTGTATTTATTTATTTATTATCAGCTTTTTACTAGTATTCTTTCGTATTTACATACTACGTTCTTTGGTTTTATACATATTCGCGTGTACAGCGCGTGTGTTTGCGTGAGGCACTCGAAATAACGAAGCCGCCGATGGCAGCATAAGTGCATAGCCACTGCCGCTCTGTGGATTTAACAGTGCATCCCCAGCCTGCTCACTTCGACGCGGGGCTATTACGACAGCGAATTCTAATTCAGTTTTGATGATATGATTATGTCAATCGGTTTCCTTTGATAGCCCCGTGACAGTTGGATGAACAACAGGTAATGAAACGAGGGGCTGCGAGTTCGGTCCCCGCAGAGGCAAATGTTTTTATGATCCACAACTATTTGTCTCGGGTTTCCATGTATAACCCAAAAGTGTGTCGTAATTTCTGATACCCACGACACAATATTTGTTTTGTATGGGGCGAAAATTATTTTGTCGCAACATGAAAAGTAGTGCTGCAATAAAAATCAGCGAACGTATGTTATATACCTGTTCTAAAAAATAAACTAAGCCGCCAGTTACATTGGTTGAATAGTCAAAGCAAAACTAACAAACCAACTCGGTTTTGAGTTTGAGACAGTGTGTTCTCATACTCATGTCTGTATTCCCGAAGGGGTAGGTAGAGGTAAACTTACGGTGTGATGCCGTATCGATCGCATTTTTGGATTCCAAGTTACATTAGCCAATAAGGGCTCCTAGGCAGTTATTTGACCTTTTTATGATGGCAAATATATTAATTGTATTATTTACTTTATATAACTTTTTATGAATGTGTATTCCATTACATAAACGGGTTGTCAATAGATCGTACATGAAAGCTAAGAGACGTAATAGTTACGGTGATTCCAAATACATTGACGTAAAAAAAATCTCAAAAAAAATAATCGTATTTTAATACAATAATTAGGAAATAGTAATAAAAAACACGATTCCATAATTAATCAGTTAGCTCTCTTCTTCAATATTTGTTCTGCGCCGTCTCCTCACAAAGCGAAACTGCAGCATGATTTCTGATTTCGTGGCCATACGGGACTTATCCCAAACAGCGGAGTTATAGACAAAATGCAAAGCTCCTAAACTATATATGCTTGTATGAAGACGTTAATTATGCACTGAAAATGCACTCGTGACTACTTTGGTTAATATCGAATAGAGAAAAGCGTAGCAATTGCACTAGCAAAGAGTAGATTTTTGTCATATTTTTCGTGGTTGAATGTCCATTCTCACCCTGACAGTGTTTAAATTTTTCATTTATATTTTTGAGAAACTAAAATATTAATATATAACCTCTGACATAAATACACGCATACTTATATTTATTTATAGTCCTTTTATTTATTATATAGCAGTGATGGCCTCGAGGTTTGGGCGCGTGGTCGAGAATCTCGGCGGTCGCGGGTTCGAACCCCAGGCACACACCTCTGATTTTTCGAAGTTATGTGTGTATTCACTGAATTATCACTTGCTTTAACGGTGAAGGAAAACATCGTGATGAAACCTGCACACCTAAGAGTTCTTAGGACTTTCTTAAGTGTGTAGTCCGCCAACCCGCAGTAGGCCAGCGTGGTGGACTATGACCTAAACCCTCTCAATGGTAGAGGAGACCCGTGCTCAGCAGTGGGCGTATATGGGTTGATGATGAAGAAGAAGAAGAAGATACTTATATTTAAATTCCTAGGAGATAGCTTCCTACATATATTTCGTTCACGTTTCGTCAGCTTAGTTCACTTGGAGTAGTTTGTGCAGAAAAACTATAGAAGCGGGCAGTACAAAAATCATATTTTTCTTCACCCCAATGCAAGCAAGTCTCTCGACTACAAGTCAGCTTTACACCGAAACAGAGTACTAGATTAATTCCGAACGGCTCTGTTTAAGACGGAGCAGAACGGGTCCTCAACGCTTTAATCCCGAAGGAGTTTGAAACTTGTTAGTGAAGGTTTATGCTGCCAAGATAAAGAGTCGCCACGGCAACACTAGATGCCGGGTGTTATCGTTGCGATGAGCCTCTTATCTCACTTGGCCGGTTGTTCGATATAGCTGGGCGCTTACTACGATTCCTACGAAATTAGTTTTCGTTTTAGACTAAAAAATTTGGTTGTATAGTGCACTTTCAAGCAGATGTTCCGTGTAATTTGCATTGGCTTTGAATAAATTCGATTAAAATGTAATTTCATCATGTTTCTTTGCATTATCGAATAAAGTTGATACATCTAGATTAAACTCATTAAGTTTTAATTGATACCTATCCTCATATAAATATTTTGTTCTCAATTTATGAGCTCTTGGGTTTAGCCAGATTAAAAATTGTTTATCTAGTTTCAAACTTTAAAACCAGCCAGTTTATGGCCATGGGCAGAATTGCATGTTACATGATTTGTATTAATGAAGTGCAAAACCCGAAAGAGTGATCCATGTAATTGTGTTATGATCCTAGATTAATCTGTGTATCTTCTTCTTCTTCATCAACCCATATTCGCCCACTGCTGAGCACGGGTCTCCTCTAACATTGAGAGGGTTTAGGCCATAGTCCACCACGCTGGCCTAGTGCGGGTTGGCGGACTACACACCTAAGAAATTCCTAAGAACTCTTAGGTGTGCAGGTTTCATCACGATGTTTTACTTCACCGTTAAAGCAAGTGATAATTCAATGTGAATACACACATAACTTCGAAAAGTCAGAGATGTGTGCCTGGGGTTCGAACCCGCGACCGTCGAGATTCTCGACCGCGCGCCCGAACCTCGAGGCCATCACTCACTATCTGTGTATAACTAATTTTAATTGACGGTGAATGATGTCATCCTTTCTTGGTTAAAAACATACAACAATTTTCTGTTATTACGCAAAAGCAATCAACATGTTCATTGTTCAAGTATGTCTAGAAAAATACAGTTTAACAGCCGAACACGGAATTCGTAGTAAGACCGCACTGTATTAAGATGTTTATTGTCGTAAGCTGGATTTCGTCGACTACAGGCTTCGATAATATTAAAACTGGATGATTTTATACTGGCTGAATTAATTATTCAACTGTTTTGCATAATTCGTATATAAAGTATACACTGATTTACATATACTGCGTACTCGTGGGCGGAATTTGGGCAATTGTATTTAGTCGTTAAAGTAACTGAGGCAAGGTGAGATACTTCTTAATTGAGCCTTTAAATACTGCTGTTAAGGAAATGTATGCAAATTGCGTTGAGTTTTATACGCATAACTTCGTGTGATTGCGTTATAAGGGGAATTATATTTTACTATTCAAAGAAAAGCAGTGATGGCCTCGAGGTTTGGGCACGCGGTCGAGAATCTCGCCGGTCGCGGGTTCGAACCCCAGGCACACACCTCTGACTTTTCGAAGTTATGTGTGTATTCACATTGAATTATCACTTGCTTTAACGGTGAAGGAAAACATCGTGATGAAACCTGCACACCTAAGAGTTCTTAGGAATTTCTTAGGTGTGTAGTCCGCCAACCCGCACTAGGCCAGCGTGGTGGACTACGGCCTAAAACCCTCTCAATGGTAGAGGAGACCCGTGCTCAGCAGTGGGCGTATATGGGTTGATGAAGAAGAAGAAGATTCAAAGGTTACCTATGTTGAATGGTTTAAAACATTTTACATGCATATTCTATTTCCTTCATGAACTCTATCTACGTTAGAACTGTTGACCAATCTTTATCATGAAAACAGAACATGATTTGTAAAAAGAAACGAAATTTTACAAACGCCTTAGATTTGAATTGATTGTCGTCAAAATGATGTTCTGAAACTAATCACGCATACACAAAATAGTATTGGTGTCTTTTAGATGAATATGTTTAATTTTTGAGTGAACATCATATGCTGGATAGTCTTAGTTAAATCTAACTATATCAGTCATCGTCAGTCGATAGACGGCAATTTAATAAAAATTATAATATTAATTTTTACAGAATTATTTTGCCACAAAATTTATTAGCACTATTTTATTGCCACAGTAATAATGGTTATGTTGTGTGTATATTCAAAATTCTTCTTCTTCTTCTTCATCAACCCATATTCGCCCACTGCTGAGCACGGGTCTCCTCTACCATTGAGAGGGTTTAGGCCATAGTCCACCACGCTAGCCTAGTGCGGGTTGGCGGACTACATACCTAAGAAATTCCTAAGAACTTTTAGATGTGCAAGTTTCATCACGATGTTTTCCTTCACCGTTGAAGCAAGTGATAATTCAATTTGAATACACACATAACTTCGAAAAGTCAGAGGTGTGTGCCTGGGGTTTGAACCCGCGACCGCCGAGATTCTCGACCGCGCGCCTAAACCTCGAGGCCATCACTGCTTTTAACGGCGAAGGAAAATGTCGTGATGAAACATGTACATCTAAAAGTTCATAGGAATTTCTTAGGTGTGTAGTCCGTCAATCCGCATTAGGCCAGCGTGGTGGAATGACCACGGGATCCTCCGACCAGCAGAACGATTACACACTGAGTCGCTGGTTCGGTAGACTTGGGCATGTCTCAAACAACTATAATATTTTCTGTTGATTTTTTTAAAAGAATGAGGTAAAGTTCGAATGTCTTTTCCCAAAACGGTAATAATTCAAAAATCCTCACAAAAATCAAGGATAAAAGCTGATACATGTGTACAAACTCAACCGAGCTAAACGGAAATGCATCATTTAGTCGGAATAAACTCTGTGGCTTGCTCATTCATGGTCCCCTAAAAGGGCAGATGTCAGCTTTAAAACCATTAGCGAGATAAATTACTGCCTCCCGCAGCATCCCGCGCCGGAGCCGTCTTCTAATCCCCGGATAAAGATTTTATTTTTGGTCTAAAATGAAGAGACATCTTTTGGGGTGTGTTGCAAGTGAAGAAATAATACTATTGATATAATTTTTAGTGCAGTGTGTTTATATTTAAAATTATCTTGTGTTCTTAAATACAGAACTTACTATAGAGTGCCCATGAGCTCGCGGTATAAATATGTGTGTTTTAAGTTTTGTCTGTATTACCACTTCTTTTCACGGTGAAGGAAAACATTCTGAAATACCTGTCCACTTAAAAAGTTCTGACAAATTTCTTAGGTGTGTAGTTCGACAAAAGCAGTGATGGCCTCGAGGTTTAGGCGCGCGGTCGAGAATCTCGGCGGTCGCGGGTTCGAACCCCAGGCACACACCTCTGACTTTTCGAAGTTATGTGTGTATTCAAATTGAATTATCACTTGCTTTAACGGTGAAGGAAAACATCGTGATGAAACCTGCACACCTAAAAGTTCTTAGGAATTTCTTAGGTGTGTAGTCCGCCAACCCGCACTAGGCCAGCGTGGTGGACTATGGCCTAAACCCTCTCAATAGTAGAGGAGACCCGTGCTCAGCAGTGGGCGTATATGGGTTGATGAAGAAGTAGTTCGACAACCCGCACTATGCTAGCGTGGTGGACTAAGGCCTAAACCCGGTCAGTTTTAGAGGAGGCCCGTGCCCAGTATTGACATATATGGGCTGATAATGATGAATGAATTATATTTATATCCTTAAACAAACTTTGTAACTAAATTCGCTTTCCGCGCATCCCTTGCACAGTAGTACAAACACGGTACTCGCACGAGGCCGTCGTATCAATATGATTCCCTTACGAGTGCTGCGAGCCACTTGCCCTAATTAACGTCACTTTTAACTACCATTTACGTTTTGTTTTAACAGGTAATTGGCTTACGTGGACCCAGCTGGCGACTGAACGCGTAAGGATACCAAAGTTTTTAGAAGTGAACTCAAATCTCCAGTTTTTATGAAGGCTGTCATCTGAGATACCGTATGTAAAGAAACACCAGGATTGTTTCGATATCTCTTACTTTAAACCAGGATATAAGACACTACAAAATGTTCAAGAATTCTTCCTTTAAAGTTCCGTTCAGTGTAAACAATTTCACAAATTAAAGTCGGCATTAAATTTGAACGTTGGACTCCATTCTCGGAGGATCCAAAAAAGGCGGCGCTGCGTGTCGGGCCATTACTAAGATAAATTACGAGTGCTGCGTATTTCTTTAGCTCCCCTCCCCGCACCGAACCTCCCCCGCACCTCCCCGCGATAATCCTCTTAAGGTGAGGCGGGGAACACTCAGCCTGTTGATGGACTTCACAAGAGTTTTTGATGTTCTTAAACGTTTTTTGATTACCGCTTCGATATTAATGTAGAATTTTGTTCTATGTTCCATTATTTAAAATTTTGATGGTAAGGTCACACTGAGCTAGAATTCAGAAAGGCAAGGCGTAGATATCAAGTGCCTTTCCACACACATTCGACCTCATGCGCAATACATTCTACTTAATAAATCCGTCAATCCACTCTGGACTATCGAGGATGACCGTCATACAGTTTATCCGTTTACAGCTTTTAAACAGAGAGCTAAACCTCCTGCTTTCTAATATTTTTTCTCGTAAATGCGATTCAAAATTTTTCCTCGTTAGGTTTCGGGCTCGCAGCCAGTCTTGGTGTAAATCCACCCAATTTGAATGCATTCCGCGTTTGGGCGTCGATTGGCAAATGTCATCTTATCTTAGTACACAGATAACGTCCCTTTTTCATTTCTATCGAATATTTTATGTGATAAGAATTTATAATTTTGGAAAAATTACCCCGCCCGTCAGACGGTCGAGTTGACAGCGTTTAGGGGTACAATAAAAATTGTTCTTTATGGTAATTAGATTTTCTTAGGGCAAGTGGGAGGAACTGCGGCGGAATTTTGTCGCTTTGTTTTAAAATATATTTTATTTTACAAATTATATTCATAAAGTTGGCTTGTTTATTACGTGACGTAGAGATCAAAAACGTTTAGGATGCCTTAGAGTATCATCTACAAGGTTACAAGTACTAGAAAAGTTTCGTGTTTTTTTTGTGAATTTTAAACAGAATAAAATATTTCAGACTATATATCAAATTGCATTTATTTATATAATTGAAGCGGTTGGAAAGACTTAAAAGAAATATAAATTTTACCATACCTATTGGTCAACGTTTTAATGCATTCCTTGAACTGCAATACTATTAAAGTACTGCTGCTTAAGAGCCACAGAAGGTTACGAGTTCCAATAAAATGTAACTTTTACTGCACGTTTCACTTGATTGGATATAGTGTGTCGTCAAGATGTTAGCGTCTATTTCCATAAGGTTTAAAATCGCATAAAGGGATAGGTACATTACTTATTTATGATTTATTGTAGAGAAGATTTGTCAGTGTCTATGGCCGAGCGGTTTGATATAAAACTATCATTACCAAACAGTATTTAAAACTTTGTATTTTTGTCAAGCACCATGTCATCGACCACGGGGTGAAATCTTTACATTTAGAATTTATGTAGGCATTCTAATAGATCATCACCCCATATACGTCCCAATACTGGGCACGGACCTCTTTTATAACTGAGAGGGTAACTAGATAGTCCACAACGCGCCTAAACCTCGAAGCTATCACTTCGTAGAATTCCAAATAAATGGATGAATCCATGCATTGTATCATTGATATTTATATTTTAGAGTTGACCGAAAAAATTGAAAAATAATCAAACTTCTAATTAAGTCACCATGCATATCCCTCACAAATAATATTTACATATTTTTAGCCAACTTCAAACAGACGAGTCAAACACCTTAAGAATTGAATGTGAGGGGGAATAAAGGGTTGTACTTTGTAATTCATCCGACGTATAATAGTAATCCTTATCAGGAAAGTAAAGTTTACGGTGCCGCCAGAAGTAAAACGTTAATCGCCGCGCAACGGGAGATTATCCGCCGGTAGGGACGGAGGAAACAGGATCGAATTCAAGAGATGCTGATTGGTACTTGGGCCACAGAGCAGCCGAATAAGATTGGAAGAGAAACTGACAGTAATTGTATTTTTTCAATTTTTAAATTTCCATTTTAGTCTAAAGTTTTACCATGCGTTATAGTTACCATAATACTCTGTAAAGATTCAGCTATCATGGTTAGAAGCTTTAAAATAATTTGCATATACACGGTTTAAAAAGACCGTTATTTAAAGCTAAGATAAGTAATAGTACGGTGATAACACATAAGCGCTAAAAAAATCCAAAAAAATCAAAAAATTGTCTAAGTAAAAGTCAAATTATCTTTATTCGAATAGACTTGCGTCTAAATACTTTCCTCATCCGATAACACTTCTCACTTGAGAGTTGAACCCGCATTCATCCAGTTATACGGCAAGACCAACTATTTTTTTTTTAAGTTACATGTAATATTTCTAAGTCCGTTCCCTTATTAGGGTAGCGGGCCACAAACGGGGCAAGGCGGGCGGGCGGCGATATTTCACGTACCCTAATGGATTTAAAACTAAGCGCCGCCTACGGGCCGCGTCGCCTCTAATCATTGCTACTAATAAACCATATAGTTACTTAATGTATTTATTTAAATAGTCTAATGGCTTCGCGGTTGAGGCGCACGGTCGAGAGTCTCGTCAATTGCGGGTTGAAAACCTGGAACAGACCTCTGATTTGAAATTATGTGTGTATTCTTAATGAATTTTCATTTACTTTAATGGCGAAGGAAAACGTATTGATGAAACCAGGGCACGTATAAAGTTCTTAGGAATGTCTTAGATAGACATCTAAGATAACGGATATAGTCAGCCAACCCGCACAAGGCCAGTGTGTTGGTCACAAGCCCTATACCCTCTTAGTTGTGTCAAGCCTCTGCCTGTGCTGTGCATTGACATCATAAGTGGGACGTAAATGGACTGATGATGTCAATGCAAAAAGAAAAAAATAACAAACAACTATTTAAAACTACGAAAAACTGTTTCTTAATAACCGAGGCAACTGAGCTATGAGTCCACGTAAAGCCTTCACTAAACAGCGGTAACTAGGCACCATACTGATATGCTAAAACACTTTCCATGTCCACAGATTAAAATGTAAGCGACGCGTTAAAAAATGAATATTTATCAGTTGACGTCTTGAAAGCATTTTTAAGTACGCACGGTGACACTTAGAGCGATAAACTCGCGTTTTATTCTCTAGTAGAGATGGGCGCTGGTACAAAAAACGAGGGTAGATACTGCTAGCAGCATCCATTCCTGGTACTTTTTAGTTGAAATAAATCCTTAACTGTAGCTTAAGCAGCTAATGTTGGTACCTCATTTCTAAACAAATCTATAATTATAACATACATTCATAGCTTCAAGCTTGTCCTCGCCAAAGGGATAAGCAGAGGTGAATTTCTGTACCCGTTTCAGGTTATTGCTGGGTTTCGGGTTCGTTGTTAGATGCCTTGCTGGATTGTACGACATATAATTGTGACGCGAGAGAACGAGGAAGTAACTATAACAATTTAAACAATATAAAAAATCATTGAATTTTTGCATCTATGATTTGCAGATTAATTAAGAAGTTTTAATTTATCACCCACTATTCATTTCGAAAAAAGACTACTTGAAAAAACGCGACACGAAAGTCAAAAGTTCTTTTAGTTCCGCAAGGATTTTTAAAATCGATTTGATTTATTTTCGGTGTCAACGACAAGGAATCGAGCTGTGCGATGCGGAAAAATGAAATCATAACGCATCTCGACTTCGTTGACGGTTTGACGGCTGCCGAGCATGGGTGAGCAGGGAATTGGTACAGTCAGCATCACCAGTACTGAGAAGAACCCACAGAAGAATTGACATTGAGATGGCACAATTGGCTAGACATTAGCTTACGAAACGGGCGGCCGCGGTTTCTATCTCCGTAGACAAATAATTGTGTTGTTTTAGGTCTGGATTTTTATGAAATCGAAAATTCTCTCACAGTTTCTGATACCCGCGACACAGGACTCATATATCTATGTAGGGGTGATTATATGTGTGACTGTAGGGTGTATTAAAAAAAAATCCGCATAAGACTCGTATCTCAGGAAGTCAGTACTATGTGACTATATACTCAGCCTATCGCCGTCCACTGCTGAACGTAGGCCTCCCCAAGAAAGCGCCAACCATCCCGGTCTTCTGCAGCCCTCATCCATCCGTTACCCGCCACCTTTCTCAAGTTTGTGACTGTTGGGTGGATAAAAAACACCCGCATCTTTAACATATAAATCGCACATCTCAATTCTGTGAGTGTACGAATTACGGGAGCCTTGCCCAAGAGTTATGTGTGAATAAGTTATTCGGATATATCGGTGTGAGGTCGAAAATCTGGTCAGTTGTGTTACTGTTCATCAACCCATATACGCCCACTGCTGAGCACGGGTCTCCTCTACCATTGAGAGGGTTACTGTGACTGTTAGTTCGGACAATTCAGAACACGGAATATTAACAGCGATATGGGTGGGTTGTGCACGATTATTGCTTATGATACCTAGTGTGCAGCAAGTGATTTTATAAAACAAACGTAAAGGAGAAGTCACTTTGTTGAGGGAAATCTCAACGATCACTGGCTGAAAACTCATTGTAATATTTACTTTTTCATAAATTGAAAATAAGGGTCAAGCCAAGGCTTTTAATGAGTAACATGTTTTCTATCTTGTCTTTTACATACTTTTGTCGTAATATTCCGAAATGTTTTTATTATAAAGCGTAAAGAAAAAAAAATATTTGTATAATATCAGCTGAATAACTTCCTTTCTTTGCGATAATGCTGCGTGCACACTGCGCGAGCTTGCTAATTGTCTGCCGTAGCTTCCTAAATCCGGCCTGCTTCTTAGGCTAAGCGCTTACTTACAGCTAAGCTAATTCCATGGAAGTTGCTTTTTGCAATGAGTGTTACGGTCTACGCTTACTAGGAAGAAGTTCATAGTATCTACAACACATATTCTATAATACGATATCCTTTAGCTAGCGTCGTGTTAGCATATAATTTTCAGCTACATTATACATATATTGTAAATACCTTATCTTTAAAAAGCCGATGCTTGCAAATCTTTAGTTACAAATTATCATCATATTTTATTACCACTAGTAAGCAACATCCAATGAATGAAAAGAAGATCATAATTAGAATTGTCAATAACTATATCCGTCAAGCATCGACAGGCGAACGGTGGAAGATGATCAAAAATATAACATTAGACAAGACCTACAGTCACGAGCATAAATATGTTCCTATGGGCAGGTTGGCAAAAATATCTGACCCATGATCGAGTACAATAATATGTGCCTACACGTACGCAGCAAAAATATGTGACATTATCCGGCTGCATAATGCAGTGCCGTCAAAATGATGTGATACACTCACGAAGCATAAATATGTGACACCACTAGGCGGCAATAATATGTGACATAATTTTATCTTCAATTTAATTTAATTTACAATTTATATGAAATAATGAAAGAAATAAATTGTATTTTACATTATTTTAATATGGCTGTAATTTTATACTATTCTAGCTATCCCGGCAAACTTCGTATCGCCCTACCCGCCAATGAATGTTTTGTTACTTATTAACAGAATTTAATTTTTCATTACTTAGGTATATTATCATCCCCCTGCCCTGGTCCCAGTTAATTACTTGGGGTCGGCGCAGTATCTCTTCTTCTTCCACACATCCCTGTCAGCCGTCATGTCTTCATTCACCCCTTTCTCTTTCATATTTTCAGTCACGCACTCCATCCATCTCTTTTTTGGCCTTCCTTGACTCGCCCATCCATCCACTTTCATATTCATCACCTTTTTTCCTACATATGATTCATTCCTTCTTATAATGTGCCCATACCACGACAGACGGTTTCCTTTCATCTTTTCTATCACAGGAGCTAATTTCAGACTTACCCTAACGTATTCATTTCTCACTCTGTCACTCCGTGTTATAATACCACACATCCACCGCAATATTCGCATCATTGCTGCATGCAGTCGTCTTTCGTAAGTCTTCTTCGTTGACCATTTTTTTTCTTTTTCAGCACAGATGCTAACTCTCTTGACCTACCATTCATCGTACCTACATTCCAACTTGCATACCTCAATCTCATTTCCCGGCCTAGTGTCTTACGTTGCCCCCGCCTGGGCTGGTGTAACAAACCTTGCCCATTTCTCACAGGAGCCAGGTGCTGCCCCTGCGCGTCGGCTACGGGAGACGCCCTAGGCCCTGTCACCTTTCTTATTATAAATTCTGCATAAATGTTTTGGCAAATGTTTTGCAAATGTTTATGTCTGACACCAACTCTCCTTGGGACTTTCATTGTTTTGGTAATGGGGTAGAGATAGCGTGTGTTTGGGTACAGGATATTGCAGGTAAGGATATTTGGCCTGATGGTAAGGATGCTGCAGTCCCGGATAAGGAAGTAGTGGGAGACTCGAACAGCTCGGGGGGCCGAGGTCGCGTACTCGCAGCCCTGTTCCATGACTGGCTAGATCAATGGAAAAGGCATCCCCTGGCCATTTATCAATATTTCTTGAAGGAGATTTAGAGTATTTATAATATTCAAGCATAATAAACATTTTAAAATTAGGCACTACCAAGGAGATTTGTTACACAAAATAAATTTCCGAAAGCACGCCTTAATATTTGACAGCCAAAAAACGTCAATCCATTGTCATGACAATTCTGCATTTTTAACATCTAAAATACGCAATTATTCGAATGTTATAGATGCATATTGTCGATTCAAAATGCTTATTTTAATACATTCTTTTATTTGAGGGGGTCTTTAATTGCATCGAAGGGATAAACATTAAATGACAGGAAATTTTGTATGGTTAAAGTTCAAAATGACTTAAGTATCATTAATCATTACGATCCTTTTGTATGGGAATTTAGAAAAGTATTATTTTTAGACATTTTCAGGCAATTGTTAAAATGTATCTCTCCGTAAAAACAATCCTCGTACTTCAAGGAATATTATAAAAAAATAATTAGCGAAATTGGTTCAGCTGTTCTCGAGATTTGCGCTTAGAGACACATCGAGCAATTCATTTTTATAATATAGAACTCCTCCACTACGATTTAAACTTTATTGTATTGTATTAAAGTTCAAATTGACTTAATTATTAAAACGAAACTTTTGTATGGATAAAGTAAACAATGAAAAGTCCCACGGGAACGCTGTCGAACGGGATGAAAAGTATCCTATGTTTTATTCCCGGTTCTAAGCTACCTCCCCACCAATTTTCAGCCAAATCGCTTCAGCCGTTCTTGAGTTATAAGTGGTGTAACTAACACGACTTTCTTATATATATATATATATATATATATATATATATATATATATATATATATATATATATATAGATTTATGTCTAGATATTATGGTCTAAATCACGACTAAATTTAAATATTTACTTATATTTTTTTGTATTTTAATTTATCAAATCATCTTAATTAATAATTTTAATTCTTTTTTTATAAACATTATAAATTAAAATCTAGCATACCCCCCGTTTGCATCAATAACATCCTGTAGCCTCTCTCGCATGAATGAGACAATATTAGTGCACACTTGAGAGCCCCGGAGTGACTCCCAAATGTCGAAGTTGTGACAACGCAGGGAATTGTAAGTTCTATCCTGATTTGGATCCCATTGTTGGACTATTAAACCCCACAGGTTCTCAATAGGATTCAAATCAGGGCTTTTAGGAGGGAAATCTATTAATTTTATCGTCTCTCTTTGCGTATTAAACCACTCACGAGTTATTCGTGAGTTGTGGATCGGGCTGTTGTCTTGCACCACATAAAGAGGTGCTAAATCAGGATAACTGATACGCCTTGTACGATAAAAAAGCAGTGATGGCCTCGAGGTTTAGGCGCGCGGTCGAGAATCTCGGCGGTCGCGGGTTCGAACCCCAGGCACACACCTCTGACTTTTCGAAGTTATGTGTGTATTCAAATTGAATTATCACTTGCTTTAACGGTGAAGGAAAACATCGTGATGAAACCTGCACACCTAAAAAGTTCTTAGGAATTTCTTAGGTGTGTAGTCCACCAATCCGCACTAGGCCAGCGTGGCGGACTATGGCCTAAACCCTCTCAATAGTAGAGGAGACCCGTGCTCAGCAGTGGGCGTATATGGGTTGATGATGATGATGATGATGATACGCCTTGTCGGTATCAAAATGTCTGAAAGAATTCCTGTATATTCAACGCTGTTAAGGCGACCAGTTATCTCGTATTACTTCGATAAAGAAATTTAACTTCAAAACAATATTTCTTTAATTATTTCGTCTTCGTTCGTTAAAATAGTAATTATGATCGTTAAATTGTTCTTCACTAAACAATCTTACCAATATTGTTTTGGGGAATACTACACACACCTCGATCTAATATACTAGATTGAAGATCGCAAACAAAATCACTTGTCTTAGTGGCACCGGTTGCATATATTTCATGATATATTTACACATTTGTAATTCAGACTTCGATTTGTAAAGTATTAAATTAAAGACGACTTCTGGTTACAATTAACCTTAAATCTTTGCAATTGGATTTTATATAGCTTACAATAAATTTGAATTTAAGACGTTGTGACATTAAAATACAGAAAATAAAAATGTCATTTTAAAATAATGTCTTTAATAAATGAGGACAAATATTTTAAAATAAACGTCACGCGCAAGTAGTAAGATTGAAAATTATTTGTTCACATTTGGCATTCACGTTGTTTTGGTACTAAATATTTCTTAGTGCGTTCACTTCGAACAGTCATTATGTCATAAAGTGTCTGTTTTTTCCATGGGTTTTTTCATTCTGTTTGGCCTTACTTCGTAAGTGTATACGAGTAATATTCGGTAGCAATAGCAAAAAACCTTATCATTCACGTCACAAGTTATGGTATTGAGAACTAATTATTGAAAAGAAAAATGCAATTGCGTTCAGAGTCAGATAGTCGTTAATACGTCGTTTGAACTATGTATAAGTTAAATCAACCATGTCTCTTAAATCTATTAATTTAAGAAACCATAGTTTTTCTTTTGCGCAAAAATCGGCTTTACAGTATTTACAATATTACTCACTACCAAGCCAGCAATTATTATTTGTGGAATTATATCTGAATTTGAATTATGGTCTACTTTTTCACCAAATTCAGTGGTATTCGTTTTAAATTTATCAAAACTCTGCTAGGGAATCTAAAAAATTAAATTAATTTAAGAAAAATCAATAAACCGTATAAAGTGTATAAATAATAAATTAATCGGAGCAATCGTGTTAAAATCCGCTTCCCTTTAACACAACATAATAATTCCTTAATGTCACAGCAGCCGTAGGCAAAATATATCTACGTATTAAATGAATATTTGAATTTGGTCGTGATTTAGAATATATCTAGACAAAAATCTATACAAATAATTTAAAGAGGTAAAGCTTGTGACTTTGTATAAAGTAATCTCTAGATCTACTTAACCGATTTTGAACATTCTTTTAGCAATAGAAAGCTACGTTATTTGTGAGTGTCATAGGGTAAATATTAATCAGAAAATTTATAACAATTTTTCATTGTAGCCGATTTTACAAAGTAAACCGAAGAAAAAACTGTCGAACGAAAACGTTTTTTATGAACGCTGCTTTTTTACCCATGCTTGAGTCCTCGAGAAAAGTTATAGAGCTTGATCACCATTATCACTATCAGCCCATATACGTGCCACTTCTGGGCATGAGTCTTCTCTATCATTGAGAGGGTTAAGACCTTAATCCACCACGCTGACTTAGTACGGGTTTACGGACTACAAACCTAAGAAATTTCTAAGAACTTCTAGGTGTGCAAGAGTCATCACGATGTTGTCCTTTACCGTTAATGCAAGTGATATGATAATTCATTGTTAATACAGATGGGCGTGATACGTACACCCCGTACGCCCGCGACCGGAGAGATTCTCAACCGTGCGCGTAAACCTCGAGCCCAGCACTGTGAGGCTTGATAATGCTTATAAAAAGTCAGCGACAGCATAATATGTCTAACTATAAAAATATAACTGTAAAAAATGTTTTGTATATTGAAGAATAATTTAAATCATTACTTCATGTTAATTGATCAATATTATCAACAATTATGATTTTTTATTAAAATAAGTGAGTTTATAGATATACTCTCAAGTGTTTAAAACAAAATATTTTTTTCTTTAACTGCATACAATTTCCACGAATGGTTAAAAAGATAATACTGACCTAGTTATGCAACCGTGACTGTGCCATAATCTATTTAGTGATAGTTTCATTAAAAATAGATAAATACAATATTTTTTGGCAGTCAGGAAATAAATTATGGCATTCAGTATTAACGGAACTAAAATCACAATTTAATCGCAAGTAAAAATGTTTACCCCCCAACGAAGCGAGCGCGGGTCGGCTAGTATAGTATAAAAATACAGCCATCTTGAAACAATGTAAAATAAAATGTATTTCTTTTATTATTTCGTATAATTATTATATTAAATTGAAGTATAAAATTATGTCAGATATTATTGCCGCCTAGTGGTGTCACATATTTATGCTTCGTGAGTGTATCACATCATTTTGACGGCACTGCATTATGCAGCCGGATAATGTCACATATTTTTGCTGCGTACGTGTAGGCACATATTATTGAACTCGATCATGGGTCAGATATTTTTGGTAACCTTCGCATAGGAACATATTTATGCTCGTGACTGTACTTAAATTTAATCATCTACAGCAGGGCTTCCTAAACTGTGCGTCGCGACGCCCTGGGGCGTCGCGGCAACATCCTGGGGGCCGTCGCGAGGCGATCGGCAAACATTCGCTGTCCGTATTTTTTTGATAACCTCATATTATGCTGACTACTGCTGTTTTTATTTCCAGTAAAGTAGGTAGTTTTGATGATTGTGCGTCGCAAGAAAAATAACAATTCTATAGGGCGCCATAGTGTAAATAAGTGTAGGAAGCCCTGATCTACAGCCTTTTTCACGTCCACTCCTGGACATAGGCCTCTCCTATGCCCCGCCACTGGGCTCGATCTGGGCTCTCCACATCCTCCATCTTGATTTAAAATCTATGAACGTTACCCATTTGTACTATATTCGAGTGTGCATAGCAACCAGCGTACATAACGAGTAAATGTGAAGTCCGACGTAGTGACCTCACACAATTGTATCGTGTTTCAAATCAGTGTGGGCACATCCGGGCTCGGGTAGGCCGCCGTTCTACCTAACCGTTTCCCGACGGTTGATTATTTTCAGCTTGCATTTGGTACTGAATCTGAACACATTTTGCTGTGCTTGAATAAAAATCTAAATGAGGTTTTAAACTTTGTGAATAGTTTTGAGATTCGTGTCTATTCAATTGTTAAATCGTGTATTTTTTGTTATTGTTTTATGCTCTGTAATAGACATTTTTATTAATTTGTACGATACGCCAAAATTTCCAACCTTCTTATGACCTATTTCTGTAAACATACAACACTGCGACAGAAGCTTTGCTTTCTTTACACTTGTTATGTTCTATTGAAATTGTAAATGGTGAACAATTGAATATGTTTGAAATAAACAAAATATTGAATATTTGGGCAGTACTATAACTACTAACTAATCAGTAACACTTAAAATAGTGTGCTTTCTGGTTTAAACCTTTTTGACTCGAATCAAAAGGCTTTCAAAACGATTTGTTTGCTGTATTATAACATGTGGTATGGTCCCATAGTCCTTTGCCAGCCGTTTAAGCGTAGTGTTAAGAACTCAATTCAGCAAAACCTTTTTTAAAATGTAATAGTGAAAATAAAGTCGCTGGTAATCCAGTGGGCGACGGCCTTATCTCTCGCTTTATACTGGCAATAAAACAATTAGGGAGTTTTATCAAGAATAGACGAGCGCGCGACGTTTCCGACGCGCCTAGAACAAACAACCCAGAGCTTACACTCCATGTATCTTGCTTTGAAGCGATTTATCTTGCATTTTAAGAAATTTATAAAATAAAAAGGGAAAGTCAAGGCCAGTATTACTAATAAAATGTCCATCATTGGCTAGTTCGCCGGTAAAACGATTGATATCTATTGGTACATAGATCTATGAAGACGCAAAGTTCTGTGTAGGTGGTGCTAAGATTATTACCGAAAATAAGAATACGCATTATTCCAAAACAGATTAAATAATATTTTCGTCTTTCTTAGTATCGTTAAAATTATAAGTAGTTACCACAAATGTTATACAATCAATTCTATTTCCCTTGGTTTCTGGTTCCCTTGGTTGTATTTCGACGTTGTACCTACTTGTCCGTCTGGATAGATTATTCTCTAACGTCGCTTGTTGCTATTTGCTTTCACAGCGACGCGTATTAATGGCATCCTTATTTTAAATCCAGCCCGGATGTAGAGCGGTTAAGTCGAATCCCGGATAAATTACTTAGCGCCGGGTGTGTTTGGGTACTCCGGGTACTGGTACTGGGTGTTGGGTACCGGGTATTGCGGGTAGGAGGCACGCACGCGACGCGAAAGTCTAATGAATGCGGCGTACTCGTCGCTATTAGTTAAAAGATGCTCGCTTTTGTGACGATAAAACGAGTTTATTACCGAGCTGACATTTTTATTTCTGTAGACAATAGTCGAATCTGCTCAGTGAATGTACTACTGGAAATGTATTTAAGTTTATATTTATCTCTTTGTTGCAATAAGTAGAGCATAAAGATTGTTAAGTTCCATGCAAAAGACGGTAAAGAATGTTGGGCTTGTTTAAAGACTCCGTACTGCTACAAAGCATAACTAAATAACAATCTAAAAATAATATTAATATGCTAATATTACTGCGATTGTACTTTGTTCATGAATAAACCATTGATCTGTTTTTAATGAATCTTGTTATAGAAATAGATAAGACTAGGACAATACATTAATACACAGCCGTAGTTTTAAACTAACTCTATGATACAAGTCTTGTGGTTGGATATGAGAAACTACGAGAGACTACGGTCTCACCAATACTCAGACGCTAAAAAAAATATTTGTGGGTTACACAAACATTTATCTCGGAGCAGGGATCGAACCCGCAGCCTCTCGTTTCACTAGTTGGTGTTTAGTGTCACGGTACGGTGGAAATTCATAAAAGTTAAGTATTGTTACATACAACGATTGAAAAGCGCCTGATAACAAAGATAGTATTTAGTGGTTTGAAGGTGACATGAGAAGCAATAAATTTGAAAGGTAAATAAATTGTTAGGGTAATGTTCAGCGAAAGATAAAACTGACTTAAAATAGTCCGTCAATAAATTTACCTTTTGTAAGATTAATTCAATGGAATACTTTAAGGTTGCCCGTTTTATATGGGACTGGCTGCATAGACATGTTCTTTCAATTACCTAGTTCATAAAAAATATTGATTACTTATATCCCAGACGAAGTAAATGAATATGCAATAAAACTGTTATTAAATTTCCAAATTGTTGTATATAAAGTGGTATGAAGTACAGAATAGTAGACGGTGTATGGCAGGTGGTGTCGATAAATTCAATAGATTTAAAATAAAAGGCGCGTGACGCGGCGGCCGAATGGCTACGTTGTAGTGTGGTATTGGACAACGATACACGCTCCATTGCTATCACTGTAGGGCTGGTGAACAACTATAAAGTTTATAATAAAGTACTATATACATAACCGACGCCTATATTTTCTGGAGGGGTTTTCTGCACGCATTATAATCAGCTATATACATAATTATGTCCCACGATTGGGCACGGATCTCCTTTACAACTAGAGAGGGTTTAGGCCATAGGCCACCATGCTGGCCTAATACGGTTTGGCGGAGTACATACCAAACAAATTCCTAAGAACTGATAGGTATGCCGGTTTCGTTACGATACATTCTTTTGACGTCAAAGCAAGTGATAATTCATTTAACATACACACATAGCCATCTCAAGTTGTAGAGAAGGCCCGTGTCAAGCAATGGTACGAGTACGTACCATACTACGTATAATAGCATTTTTTTTCAATCGCCGTAAGTTCCATGTCATAAATTCGCATTCCATTTTGCCCGGGAATCAAACCAGGCACCTAGAATTTGCGAATTTTTTCTGGCCCGTCAATGGGACACTAGTTCTAAAATCAGTAAGCTGACATTTCTTTCGCCCATATTTTCACGAATGAATACTCACGGCTAGACAACCCTAGCGTATATTAGTTTCCGAATGTAGTTTCGTTATTGCACCCCCGTTGACTATTGACACTTTGGAAAATGTCGCCATTACTAAAATTATTAGCTGTAGTTACTATCCTCCGCATGAGAGTAAGGAGACGTTATTTTAAATTGCTATAAGACGATTTTATTGTCGCAGTGTATGTATCTTTATTTATGTTTGGTATCAAGGGATACTTTGATGGCATTTTGAATGTAGTTACAGACTTATCCGTTGTTTATTGTTAAGATAAGCTATAGCTTTATCATCTAAAGCGATTCAATTTTCTTCAAAACTTATATTATTTATTAGGTCCTACTGCTATTTCCCCTACAATTGAGACTATTTAGGTATTAGTTCATCACGCTAGTCTTGTCCAGGTTTGTAGACAACACACGTAAAAAAATCCTAAGAACTTTTAGGCGTTCATATTACATTTCAAAGAAGAAATTAAGACGAAACAGGGACAAAAAGAAACCATGCGCATTCCGAAGACGATGTAATTTTCTATAGCCGTAGCAGGAATGTTTACAGCAAATGACTTACGTTTTAAGCCACCTGGAAGTGGTGGATTAGACGGGAGCTGTCCCGTGCATTCCCTCGCCTCGGAACGGCAACTCGCTGCCGGAATAACTAATACATATATTGTATCTTGGATGGTACTATTTTACAATTTTAAATTGGGTTTGAAAAGAGGTTAAGGCGTCGGGTAAAAATCTGGGCGATTGTGAGTTAAAATACACAGGTCCTTGGAAAGACACGTTGGCATTTACAATTAGTTATTACGTACTTTAACGGTGCAGGGAAACATCGTGGGAAAACTTGCAGATCTAAAATGTTCTTATGAGATTCTTAGGCATATAGCTCAGCAGTAGGATGTATGGGCTGATGATGATAATGACGATGATGCCTCGTAAATTATTAATATATGAAAGTGAAAGTATAATAAAAATAACATTGTCTGCGATAATATATTCTGCGCAAAATATGTCATAAAACTGTGGGACATGCTGAAGGGATATATGATATAATCTTGAGCAAGACTCCGTATTAAAACGTCCGCCGTTCAGTTATTGAGTTCGGAACGTTAACCGTTTCTATAACGGTTAAACGATACGCGTTACCGTTACAATAACGGCGGGTATAACGGTAACTTGTTGTCGTTACACGTCGCGGGTACTAATGAGTGCGGGGTACATAAAACTTGGAATATTGTGGCAGATAGACAATGTAGACTCGGTTTGGTAATGATTAGAATGGGGAAATTGGTGAAAAGTACTTTATATTAAAACTTCCTTCGAGTACGTATATTAATAAGTGTATTGATCGGGGTTTTGTTTTGTTGTTGCAGTTTGTTTAGTTGCGACATTAATGACGTAAAAAAAAAGAACACTAAAAAAAATTATTCCGAGTTGCTCAGGCAGTTTCTTGCCTTTTAAAAATATGATTTTTCAGCGTACTTCTCTAATGAAAAATAAAAAAGAATTTACAAGAAAAGTCTACCTTTCGCGCAAGATATTCAAAAACAAGTAAACACCTCTACCCAGGAATCCACTAAAACCAATATATGTCATACTCTTCACCCATTCTACAACTAATAGTTGAAAACCACTCGCAGACGTATTGGTTGTCGTCTGTCGATCAGTTGTCGGAGCGCACCTTATTGTTATAGTTCGTAGCCATGCTTGTCAGAGCGTGGCAGCGAAATGCCGAGTTTGTACAGTATTGATTTCATCTTGTGTCCTAATTCTACTCCATTCCTTGGAGGAGAGCTGGCATTGATCGTGTTTGAAATTAGGCACTATGGTGTAGGTTGATTGTATTTCATCTTGTATAATATTTAGGGATTTTTTTAAAATTGGTTTGTAGAAGAGCACAATTCGTTTGATCGATGTAGATTTATATGATGTAGAGATGTAGAAAATAGCTCTGCATGTTTCTTTTTCATCATATTTTTATTAAAAATCACCGCAACAATAAAATTCATATTTCCTTTAATATACAATCGTAAATTCTCCATCTCCTTTCATCTACTTTTTCTTCTTCTTCTTTCTTCATCAACCCATATACGCCCACTGCTGAGCACGGGTCTCCTCTACCATTGAGAGGGTTTAGGCCATAGTCCACCACGCTGGCCTAGTGCGGATTGGCGGACTACA
This sequence comes from Cephonodes hylas, assembly GCA_030295005.1. Classification (NCBI taxonomy): domain Eukaryota; kingdom Metazoa; phylum Arthropoda; class Insecta; order Lepidoptera; family Sphingidae; genus Cephonodes; species Cephonodes hylas. Next base: position 14,992,400 of record AP025364.1, read on the forward strand.
CACCTAAGAAATTCCTAAGAACTCTTAGTTGTGCAGGTTTCATCACGATGTTTTCCTTCACCGTTATGGCAAGTGATAATTCAATGTGAATACACACATAACTTCGAAAAGTCAGAGGTGTGTGCCTGAGGTTCGAACCCGCGACCGCCGATATTCTCGACCGTGCGCCCAAACCTCGAGGCCATCACTGCTCATCTACTTTTTTCTCAAGGAATATTTTATCTCATAATAAAATTCTTCTTCTTCTTCTTCATCAACCCATATACGCCCACTGCTGAGCACGGGTCTCCTCTACCATTGAGAGGGTTTAGGCCATAATAAAATTAAGCTGTCCTAAATCGCAACTCGTACCCATATCTTCAAGTTAGCTATTATTCAAAGGGTAGACAGAGTTGAGCCAGCTCATTTAGTTTAGAACTTGTAACGAAGTCCACGCGGCCGGAACCGAAGTCATTAATAAACACTTAAAACTTTCCACGAGTTTAATATAGGGTTAAATTACTCTAATTTACTCTTAAAACCAAATTGGAACGCAATTAGCGGCTATTCGCTTTAATTAATATTGAATTGAAACGTCTTATGGTCTGCGTTACATATCCTTTTTGTCAGACTACTTATCATGATCAGCTGCTGGGCAAAAGCTTCCTCTACTATTGAGAGGGTTTAGGCTAATGCCTAAACTAAGATGGCCTAATGACCATCACGCTGGCCTAGTAAGAGTTGGTAGTCTACACATCTAATTATTTCCTAAGAGATTTTTAGGTGCGCAGGTTTCTCATAAGTTTGCCTTTACTGTTAAAATACGCGATACTTTAGTGAATACACACATAACTCGGAAAAGTCAGAGGTTTGTGTCGGGAGTTTGAACCGGCGACCGCCAAAATTCTCGACCGCGTACTGTACATCGAGCCTATCACGACTCTCTATTAAAACAACACAATACGAAGTAAAACACTATTTCTTTTGATTTTAGAGCAACACCCAACAATTCAATCGACATAATATGCTTTGTTTCAAAGACGTCATGTAAGATATGGGAGAGGGTTTTATAGTTGATAAATCGTACAGAAAATTTAATTTAAGCTCACGTAAGACTGTTGCCACTATTGGATGCCACAGAGGTCGCTTTGCCGTGATATGTAAAGTCATAATTTATAACATTCATATTTGAAAGCCGTTTATTACTGTGTTATAGACTGAAGGCACGTTATTAATTCTAAAAATCAGTTTTGCTTTCACTATATTTAGACCATATTGGTACAAAATAAAACTTTTGCTTGTTCGTCTTTATTGATGTAAAATATTATATTTATGTATCAGTTTCGTCGAAATTATTCTATGCCTTAGTAAATTTCCATGACCACGTAACAAAAATGTGGCTTATAAATTATACGTTTGTTACATATATATAATACATTTAGGTTTGTATATTATAATAGCGTGAAAATTCAAGGTATTTCCAAATGAAATAAATAAAGCGTTTAAAACAAAGGAGCTCACGATTTCGCATTCACGACTCAATTACGTTTGTTGATATCGACTTACAGTAAAATAATCGACTTACTACGAGGATTACACAATAGATGGATTCACATCCCACGGTACACGTTACGTCCCACGTCGTATTGCTGGACAAACAAAATCGTAGTGTTATGAATGTACATATTGTGATCAAAAAAGGATTTAGAATTTTAACCCTGACATTGCATTGCTGTATTTAGAACAAAAGGCCTCTAACACACCTCTTATCTCGACTATCTTGTGGTTACTCGTAGCAGTAGTTAAACAAACTTTGTGTGTTTATCGAAATTCAATCATAGAATTTTTAAATAGCCCCTCGTGAAATAAACGTGGTAATTGCGTTGCCAAGTAAGAAATAAATTGATTGAACTGAAATTACTGAAAAAAAACACATTTTAAATAATTAAAAGTCGTATGTTGTGAACAAACTTGGCCGGTACTATTTACGTTTTTTCTATCGGCGCTCGTGTTACGCGCACTTCAAGTCTCTTCAGCGTCATTCGCGATTAAATAAATCTTGTCGAATTTATATTTCATTATTTTGCCTTGGGGAGGTCTAGTCTAGTCTAGTCTCCATGGACAATTCTTTATGAGTCCAAAATGTGAAACTAGAGGCAGTAGGTCAGATTCTGGCACCTTAATAAATGTGTATATGACTTTAATATTTGCTATAAGCGTGGTGTTTATAAGACTCTCACACATAGCTTTTGATACTTATACCTTCTAATAATGATACTAGAAATTAATTGATTGTTTGCCTGCCAATTACAAATTTAAGTATCTCAATTTTGAAAGTGAAAATTTATTGTACAACATAAATTTTTTTGCGCAATTTTTAAATTATCTTAAGTAATCGTTTATATTTAATACTTTTATTAAAAACTAATTATCCCTGAAGCCTTAGTTTTTAGCCTAAAAGCTATAATTATTATTGGCTTGACCTTAATTATAATTCTTTTTATCATGTCACTTTCGGTGACGCAGTTCATTAGATTTTAATTTTTAATTAAAACCATTTGTATTTTTTAAATGAAAGACGGTCTCAATAGATAAATTAATCGTTTTTTTCCACGGATACGCTATAAATGTATCGCTCACTGCCCTAATAGCCCCCATTGAAAGGTTGTCAGTAATAATCCGCAAAGGAAACTAATTAAAAAAAAGCCACGGAAAGAGGAAAAATCTTTAACTTGAATGAATTAATTGCATTCCCAAATTACGACGAAGCGATAACAAAAGGGAATATGACAAAGGTGGCTCGTTAGACTTAATGGTCGATTTTCGAAGCCCTTTCTAGTCTTTTTCGTTGAAAAAAACGATAAGTGTCAATCAAATCTTTGTCATTTAAGTTCAGTACAAGCTATTATTTCTACCAATTCAATTTTGAAATTGATGATTCAATAAAACTTTATACCAGCGCCTTGATCTAAGTTATGATATTTACAAGCAATTTTAGATTTTTTTTATGTTTCTATATGTGAACACGTACCTATATGTAAATGCACAAAATATTCGCACACAAAATGTTCAGACTTAAATAATTCATTTAGAAAGATTATATTTACTTGTATTTCAACTAAACCGATTCCTAATTGCAAATTCTCATTTCATTTCTAACACAAGTCCTTAAAGTTGTTAAAAATAAATAAGTCCCATAGCTGCTCTAGTTGTAAAACTGCGTCGAATTCTATCACGGATCTCCGAAAGCAGATTCCCTTCGTTCGTCAATTGATTCCTCCCGACAATCCAATCTCGCGAAATTTACGTCCGTCTTGACGCTTATGTTGAACAATTTAAGGGCTGCTTTCGAACTTTTTGAGTGAATTGCAAATAGTTGTTCTCAATAAAGGGAACCTCTTAATTTAGAAGGGCATTACTGTAAAAGAAAAGCATCATTGACCGTCGGAACGTCGCCATTTTTCCTTGTCGTTTATTTATGGATGTTAATCAAATAGGGTGATTGAACTGAAGTAAGTGAGTTTTGTTTGTTCTTGGTTAAAAGAATGTTAAAGATTTTTTATTGTATGCAGCCTTTAGTGTAATTATACAAAATTTTATTGCAATGCTTGTCGAAAGTAATGAAATTTCGAGTGTCGTTTCACGCAATTACATGTTTAAAAAAATACATTTTATACATTCTTCGCTTTTGAAGCGATTTTAATAAAACATTAAACAAAGTAAGATGAAATCGGGGCTATACTTATAAAAAAGGTGTATGAAATCTTTCAATTCAAATCAATAAGAGAATATTAATTTAAATTGAATTGAAAATTAATAAAAATCGAATATGTGTTATCAATGTTGAACTAACTCAGAGACAGTCATAGTTAGGGTCCAATCGCACCTTCGATATTCTAGTTACAATATCAATTGACGTAATGGTATACGCTATGATTGCAATACTCCCAATTTTTCTCATCGGGGACGGTTCTATTCTCTTTCTACGGAGACCTCCGTTCTGAGTCCTCGTGGTATCCACTCTCCCTTTTTTGGTCGACATACATTTAGATCTGCCACGATCTTTTGGTCCCGAGTCTAATTGTAGCACTTTTTTCATCATGATTACTATTTCAATACCATGCTTTCGCAAACCAATCTTAAAGTAATCCAGCACGTAAATATAGCTTGTATAAAATATTCATGCAATATTCTGTTTTAATCACAGCTGTGTGTTCGTCCGGCGAGCTGCACCAATCACTCTGAATGATGCAAAAAACGAAATTACTTATTCAATGCAAAGGGAAACTTCTTCGGAGAAAAAACGATATGAAATTTTTATGTCTGCAACTCTCTTCCCAAGTACCAACTTGTTACTTGTGATATTAATATTCTTCAAGTGATCAGAGACGAATCTAGGAGCGTATGAGATCTTACGTATTGTTTGTTTAGAGATTTTGGTAATGAGAAACTTGATAGTTTTCCATATAAAATGTCCACATAACCGGCCTAATAGAATACATGTCCATATGCCATGATGTTGGTAATGAAGACAATATACTATTTTAGCGTAATATAACAACCCACAAGGTGCACATTCATATTCAAATGAATTTGAAATCTCTCGTCACGCAACAGTATCAGCATAATTGTGACATACTGTTTTGACTCCACAATAAGATACAAGTCTTGTGTCAGGGGTATCAAAAACGAAGATAGACTTTTCAGTCTCACAAACACCCAGACCCGATTCAAATATCTGTGGATCCCACAAACATTTGTCTCTGTGAGGCGATCGAACTCGCGGCCTCTCGTATCGCCAGCTGCTTACTGATCAACAAATTCTGTGACTGTCAATGTACCGTTTTTTTGGTATGGGGAAAATCCTCTTGGATTTCTACTTATAACAAGCAGGGTGTGTCGAATTTTTACCGATTAAAAACCCCACCTATGTAATATGCATTCTATTTATGCATGTATGTGTGTATGTATTTGAAATAAAATTAAGAAGACAGATTCGTGACTGTTATTCCCGCAGTGGACACAGCGGCTATTTCTTTGCATCTTTAGCGTCCATCCATTCTGCCATTTTGCATTTTAAAAATATAACCGCTCGCGTAGTTGTAAACTTTAAAACTTTCCGCGAGTAACTTGATCTTCGGTGTTGTTGTGTTTGCTTTTTTATTCAACACGTCGTTATCTTTCAACATACGCTGAGAAACTTGCTTTTAATTATTTTTTCAGGGGCATTTTTATGTGGCTTTTTGCACGATGAGTGTTAGGGGTTCTGTGACACCAGATGTTTTTTTAGATAATCGTAATATGCGTTCCGAATTTTACTGAGTAGGTACGGTTAAATATCTGTTATATTTTAGTTTTTTTAGTGTTTTTACAAGCCGTTACGAAGGCATCGAATGAGCGAAAGAAGTATTTTCAGCAGATAGAATAGGCGCTTGATTCTTGTCACTAAATGCTCGTTATGTCAACAATTTATGAGGAAAGGGCTAGAAAACAATTGAATGTAGGTTTGTTTTATTAAAAATGTTTTATTTTATTTGAAGGATTTTCTTCACCCGTGCTATAACCTTTAAAAGCGGGACTTTTTTAAATACATTGCACCTTGCATGTGTAGGTGTATTCCATTACAACAAGAAAAACATCTTATTTCATAGACGTTTGGGTGCACTAATTTCACCAATCGCAGACGACTCACCCGAAACATTGAAACACAGCAAAAGCTTTTATTATGAACACTGCAAGATGGAAACGTCGTTTTGCGTGAAGATTGCAATTTGCAGTGGCGGCTGTCGCGTTGGACTGAGAACGCTTCCGATTTCGTTTCATCTCATAGCTAATTAAGATTTCTCTTGTTTAAACGGAGATTGTTTTGTGCCTCAACTTGTACAGGTGTTGTTTAATTGTTTTTTGTTTTTTTTTTGCAGTAATGACTTTGTTAATTAAGGTTTAGCGCCGCGTGGCGGGATCTAGATGAGTATGCTAATGGGTGTTATGAAAATAGCGAGAAGAGTCTGGTATTTTAAAATGGAGGTTTAAAGGTTGCGCTTATAGTAACCCATTTTTTGCAAAATCAGTCTTAAGATGATAATAAAGGATGGAATCTTAATAAAATAACAATTGTAAGTAAATTTGGAAATGTATGTATGTATGTGTGCGTTGGGTATGCATATATCTGGCTATTTGGGCACGTTTTCAGGTTCCGTGCTAGACCTGGGGTAATCTGAATGAACAATAGCTTGTATTTATAATTTATGAAATATCATCATCTTATCTCTGCATCGCTTTAGAATTGACTGATAGGGAGTTACTTAGGCATTATTTCCATGTAGACAAACTATATTAACAGTGTAAATAAATAAAACAAATACCCATCTCATTTTACAATTAGCCACCAAAGCCTTTAGTAACAATATGAATAACCCACGTAATATCTCAATTGAGATGTAACTTAACCGTACAGAACAGGCCTTGATACAGGCTTGCCAATTAAATATTTAGCACACAGAGCCACTGCGTCTAAACTCGGCGGTCGGTACACAGGAGTCGCATTAGCTGCAACCAGCGGCTGAATGCGGCGGGCTTAGCGTTTTTTCACTCAACTTCGGTACCGTATTCTTGCCCTGAGCGGCTGTGTTGCGTGGTTGACGAAAAACTTGCCTGAGCCGCGCATACAACGAACTATTCGCGAGCGAGCGGCCCAAGTTTACGGGTAGGGTTGTAGCACGTGAATGAAATATTTGTATGTTATGCAGTGTTAAGTTGTTGTAAGCGAAATAAGAAAAATAGGCTTAACTTATTCTTCATTACTTTCAACAATTGAAAGACAATTAAAGAGTTACAGCTATTAGTACGTGAGTTTAGTATTATTTTGGTTGTGTTTATTTACTAAAATCTACCAGTAACTGCTACAAGCACGTTTATTAATTATATCAGAAACCGTATCGTTATTCGATTCGAGCCGATTCGCCGAGAAAAGTCGACCACAAAAAAGACGTAACATTTCATCAGCTGCCACAAAGTTGTGTACTACCTATCCAATATATTAAATATCTACCCTTTTTTTTTTTTTTTGTTCTCGAGGGGAAAGCTGTTTATGGCTCTACTTCCCGCCAGCCCGGGGGAGGGGGGCGGGAAGCGTATGTCGGGGTCACCGGTCTTCCAGCCTGGCGCGCGGCGACGTCATATCCGCGCAGGTGTTAGTGCCGGGCTGGGTCCCTAACAAAATCCCTAAACCGGCATACCGACCAAAACCCCCCGATGGCCATCTCCGCGCCAGATTGGGCGACCATGGTACGTGAGCGAGAAGCGCACACCGTTAACCACAGCCGCCCGGTGCGCCTCCGAGACGAAATTGTCTCGGCCGTCTCGGAGTTTTAGGGGGCGCAGTTGCACCCCCACTTCTTGGTTCGGGCGCCTCGGTTGTGGATGGGCGCCCGCGACGTACACAGGCCACAGTGCCGCCGCCCCCCTCGGGGTCACTTTCAGTGAGGACGCGCTGCCCCCACAGCACGTCCAGCGACCCCAAGGGTCCCTTTAAGTCGCCTTTTACGACAGGCAGGGGATACCGTGGTGGGATTCTGACGCCCCCTTGCCACAGGGCAGAAATATCTACCCTTGCCGCAGCCCTATCTCTAGAGCAGTAGTTGCGAAGAAGCGGGCGCACTCAAAAATGCAATAAACGCACCTCGCGGCCTCTCGCGGTACATTCTAGCCGCGCCGCGCCCTCTTACTAGAGCTAGCCGCTTGTGCGAATGCATTACGGCATTCTTATAATGTGCCGTACTTTGAGGATGTTGGCTTAATTTTTGGAACATTATACGCAGTTGTACAAAAAATAGTAATAGATATTGCCCAAGTACCTGTTACCTGTTTTAGTTTTCGGTTACAGTGGTTTAACGCCTTGTTCATAAATGCTAATTTGATGTGCAACTAATAATATGTATTTATTATAACATGATAAATATCAAATGAAATAAAAATGAAATGAAATTTTATTAGACAAAAAACAGATTACAAAACATGGTACAAATATATGGGCTATACAATTATTTACAAAAAATGGAGCATTTGTTTGCCGAACTAGGTGTCAACCTGTATTTCAGCACACAGCGCCTCTCCCCTTTTTTTAAATGATAGCCGCTTAAAAACAGAATCTATGTTCCTCTCTTTGTAATTAGTGAGTGTGTGTAGTTCGACTAGAGTTAGTAAATAATGACGGGGGAAAAGAAAACCATATAATTTTATAGAAAAATAGATGAATAAAAAATAGTAATATCAAAATTACATTGTTACCTGATGGTTCTTTCCGTGGTTGAATTAAAACTTTCCGTTTTCATAGTTATTTTTCCCTCTCCGGAACAATCGTCCAAAAAGTTTACGTCGATTGCCCCTTTTTGCTTGTTGTATTATTTAAACCTTTTTGTAAACATTAAGAACTCAAAGTATCGAGTTTAACCGCAGCATTTGTTTACCTGAAAATATGATAAAACAGAAACGAAACATTAAAACAAGCAGTTGAACTCTCCGCGCAGACCACAACGAGGCGAGTCGATAAGCGCCGCCTCCAGCGATCAATGTCGAATGATGGATTGTTGAAATTCCGATGTCGTGCAATAATTTTCATAAGTCAATTTTTCCCCGATACGTACCAAGGGAAATTTTGGAGAAGTGCTGCCGGGCCGCAAGGAGGCGGGGGAAATTATGTACCGTATTAGAAATTTCACCTTAGAACGTTATTTCGTTCTCTTATTTATTGTCTGACAATAGGGTGCTTGGGGTGTGAACTATTTTCGATATCAATACAGACGCAGTGTTGAGCGGAGTAGATTTAGTGTTTAATTTAAACTACGCGCAAAGAGGAGAGAGGGGATTAAAGATAAGGAATAGGCAAACGTAATTTAAACACTGTCTAGGTTTAAAATTGTTTAGTATGCGTGCTGATACAAATATCCTGTTTCTTGTTGATTTTCGGCAATACTTTTAACAGAACTGAACAGAATTGCTTCTCGTTATTGGTTCCTAAAACAGTGGTACCAATTCACTTGGCTCACTCAAACAACATTCTATGTCAATGTAACAATAATTTTACCAGCATTATTCTGACCTTCATTGAAACAGATCAGAAAAACCCACTTCAGTATTTTACTACTGCCTCTATGTTACCACTTTCAAAATAAACGTGACAGTTAAATCTACTTCTTTTAAATTAGGTAAGCGTATTTTTTTCTTTTCAAAAAATATAATTCGAAGTAGCGGCTAAGTATTAGAACAAGTTAAAAATGATGTCCGACCGCCCCCAGCCACTCCATGACTGGACAACACAAAGATGCGCCCCTACGAACTCCAGTTGAAAACTTTTTTAATTTCACTCAAAAAATTTATCCCTCGGAAATTTTCTGGGAGGCGCCGGGGTGGCTCGTTAACATTAACAATAAAATATTGGGTACTAATGGCCGTTTTTCTTAAATTAATTCTATCGCTCAACAAACTTCGGGGATGGCCGGGGTTGTGTTTGGGCTTGCTGCGAATTGGATTCGTGTAGACGAAGAGTCATCCACATAGCAATATGCTGGTAATATTAGATATTTAACTTTCAATTCCATTTAGAGTGAAGGTAGATAAACAAATGTGATAACGGATAAATGCTCTGGGTTCTTTAACCTTCCTTTTATCGCATTCGCTCAAAAGCATCACTGTATTTTATGATGTATTATTATTGTACCGCCTCAGTTCTTGACAATTATCCGACGAATAATACTTCGCAATAATACTTCGATACAAAAAGCTTTTATTAAATAGGTGAAATGAAGTCTCTCTGCGGCCCGTACCGACATTATCTATCGATTGCACCATTGGTCCAATTAAGTCGGAAGGTCGTGTTTGGTATCCTCGTCACAGTCTACAAAGTATTCAGTAAGATAAAAGTACCAGAAATATAAAAAATGGAAAAAATGCCTTGAAGTAAAGTTACATTTCTTTCACGCATACCTTCTTCTTCTCCTTCATCAACCCATATACGCCCACTGCTGAGCACGGGTCTCCTCTAGCATTGAGAGGGTTTTAGCCCATAGTCCACCACCCTGGCCTAGTGCGGGTTGGCAGACTATACACCTAAGAATTTCCTAAGAAATCTTAGGTGTGCAGGTTTCAACACGATGTCTTCCTTCACCGTTAAAGCAAGTAATAATTCAATGTGAATACACACATAACTTCGAAAAGTCAGAGGTGTGTGCCTGGGGTTCGAACCCGCGACCGTCGAGATTCTCGACCACGCGCCCAAACCTCAAGGCCATCACTGCTTACCTACATACCTACATTTATATATTTTTCCTGACTGACTCCCCTTGTCCCCAACATTAATGGTTTCTTTTGAGGCGGCTTTCCATTCTAGAAAAGTATTTATTAATTAATTTTAATCAGGTGCTATTGCTCTCATTTAAAAATTATTTACATTTTTTAATAATTGTAAGCCTAGGTTAAGTAAAGGAACAATCAAACATTTAATCTATAAATAATCAAGAATACTGATGGCTTAGAGAATTTAAAAAAGACTTCATCATCATCATCATCATCATCGACAGCCTTTCACGTCCACTGTTGGACATAGGCCTCTCTCATGGCACGCCACTGAAAAAGACTTACGATGAAAGAAATCATGAGGAAGCCTGCACACCTCAAATTTCTTAGGGATTTCTTAGGTGTGCAGTCCGCCAACACGCACAAGACTAGCGTGGTAGACTAGGGTTTAAACCCTCTCAGATAAAGAGATATTGTATGAAGATGAATAATAACTACGATTGGTAAATAAATGTCTCTCTCTCTCTCATCAGTCTATATACGTCCCACTGCTGGGCACGGCCCTCTTGTACCAATGAGAGGGTTTAGGCCATAGTCCACCACGCTGGTTTAATGCGGATTGGCGGACTACACACCTAAGTACTTTTTAGGTGCACAGGTTATAGGTAAATGTAAATAGAGGTTAATTTATAAAGTTGTCTCACTGTTTTACTATACGCTGTTGACAGTCCAACTCAGAGTGATACGGAGCCGGGCTTATGTTCCTAAGCGTTTACCTTTTCTACCCAACTACTTTCAAATTGCTGTTCTCATACATAATTTGTTATCAGTATTTATTGGCACGTGTAGCTCAGATGTTTTGTTTCCATTCCTTTGTCTAACAACATATTTCCCAGACGTAGAAAGTAAAACTATTGTAATTGTTATAGCCTAAGATCCCACCACTGATTTACTACATACATTATGACGTGAGTCAAACACACATTTTTACATTCGTGTATGAATAGGAGAATACTCTGATATACCGCAGCCAGTCAAAATATGCCCGCAAGTAATTTTAATTAAATTAATAAAAAATAATTTTCGTAATAAAATTTCATGCACTATGTATTTAAATAAAATATCATCCACGCCATAGCTATGCATGTAAAGAATTCTAAAATCCATAGGTGCCGTTCCACACTCAGCCGCAACTACCCCGCAGCCAGGTGCAAACAGGTGATATTTTGGAGTTTTTTTACACTCATTGCGTACTCGGATGATTTTGGTATCAAATTAAAGCTGATTATTTTTCTAATATGATGATATATGTCTGCCTGTGAATTAATAGCCGCAAATTAGTGGTGCCATCTCTTAAAAACGCGAGATAACCGAGATAAAATGTTCTCTGCCGGCGGCTCAAATAGTAGAACCGACTTTACATTGACTCAAAAACTATAATTATGTAATTAATATTTAAAAAAAAACTAAAGCAATAATAAAATCTTAAAGTAGGTTGTCTGGAAGAGATCTCAGTTAGCGATAAGATCGCCTATTGTGCCTATACTGCATTCATAATATTTCATGAATTGACTGTCTCGTGGTCTTGCGGTACAAGTATGTGCCGCGCGATCTAGAGGTCCTGGGTTCGATTCTCGGGTCGGGCAAAGTGTTATTGGGTTTTTCCATTAGGAAATTCTCAGTAGCAGCACGGAGTCTGGAAATGTGCCCGAAAAATGGCAATAGGCTCGCCCCCTATTAAGTGGGACTGATACATACATGGCGAAATGTGGGTGCAGAAATGGATCTCTGTCTACCCCTTCGGGGAATATAGGCGTGAAGAATTTTTTTTGTCATTTAATATTGTGTATGTATAATATTGTACAGTTTACAAAAAAGTATATAAATAAATAAATAAAAGATTTATTTCATAATCATTTTTTTTTATTAACCAAGTAAAAATTATAAAAGGGTATTTATGAAGTATACAATTTTGGCTGTCTTATTTTTTTACAAAATTAAATACTATGCATACCATAGTTGAAGAAATATTCATTTCTATTACAGTTCGGTAATACAAATATTAATTAGTAATTAAATGTTGATTAAAAAAAATAGCATAATCAAAGAATTAACTAGGAAAAGGGTTGTTGCGTTTTTAAAGGTTGAAAATTAAAAAAGGTCGTTCAATAATTAATTATTATCGGAAATGCCGAAATATCAGCTTCTTCAAAATCAGTATTTTCAATCAAATTATATATTTTATCAGTGTATTACATTTTGTTATTGTTTAGTCAGAGTCAGATTCCTCGTTGCTTTCAAAATCGCAGCTGTCGCTATCGACGTCGCAATCAGAATTTTCGCTAACTCGCTTTTTTAAGAGATGGCACCACTAATTTGCGGCTATTACTTCACAGGCAGACATATATCATCATATTAGAAAAAAATCAGCTTTAATTTGATACCAAAATCATCCGAGTACGCAATGAGTGTAAAAAAAATCCAAAATATCACCTGTTTGCACCTGGCTGCGGGGTAGTTGCGGCTGAGTGTGGAACGGCACCTATGGATTTTAGAATTCTTTACATGCATAGCTATGGCGTGGATGATATTTTATTTAAATACAAAGTGCATGAAATTTTATTACGAAAATTATTTTTTAATAATTTAATTAAAATTACTTGCGGGCATATTTTGACTGGCTGCGGTGTATCAGAGTATTCTCCTATTCATACACGAATGTAAAAATGTGTGTTTGACTCACGTCATAATGTATGTAGTAAATCAGTGGTGGGATCTTAGGCTATTAAGTAAGTGACTTAAATATGAGTTTATTTGTAATTCATTCATGTTATTTTTCTTTTATCTCAAGTAGCGATTACTGTGGTTCTAGTATTTAAGAATTATTTTACGCAATGCTATAGTTAGTAACAATTTAAAACTAAATAATCATCCTTATATTTGGCCAACACGTTGGGGTAAACGTGTTCTGAAGTGGAGACCACGGCTCGGCAAACGTAGTGTAGGACGCCCTTTGGCTAGGTGGAGTGACGATATCCGCAAGGTGGCTGGCAACGGTTGGATGAGAAGAGCCGAAGATCGAGCCCAGTGGCGTGCCATAGGAGAGGCCTATGTCCAACAGTGGACGAATAAAGGCTGATGATGATGATGATGATATTTGGCCATATTTGTCCCTCTGCCGGGCCTGGGACTCTATTACTGAGAGGGTTTAGGCCTTGGGCAACCATGCTGGTCTAGTCTAAGAGCAAGGTAAGTGCTGTTTTTATTTTAGAAAAAAATAGAGTGATTGACTATCTCCATCTCGTCAAGAAAACTTCAAACTTTGTTTTCGATTCTGGCTCTTGCGTTAACTATCATAGGTCTCAGAAGCTGAAGACATATTTTATTGTACTCTGAGTGAATTCAAAAAGACATTTATGTGGACCGTTTCGTAAATAAATTAGTTTTAAAAATGTAGAATGTAAAAATATGTCACACTGCTGTATGAGGATTATTATTCTGTAATAATTGTTTTGATAAGAAATAAATAAACTATGTTTGTGCTACGTCAAGAACCAATAGTCGAAACGTCCATTATACTGATGTTACAACAATATGTTGCATAAATAAGTTAGTTATCCATTAGCGTACAAAGGCTGTATCGAGCCCCTTATAAATCAATTCATAACTCGCGTTAATATTTGATAACACATGGAGCTATGTCGCACGATTTATCTCCTTTTTCCGTAAATATGAATATGCGATGAAGTGAATATTGTTGTCATGTGCTAAACCTCACGCTGAATTATTTTATTGGAATACGCATAATATCTATATGTATCTTCTTCTTCTTCTTCATCAACCCTTATACGCCCACTGCTGAGCACGGGTCTCCTCTACCATTGAGAGGGTTTAGGCCATAGTCCACCACGCTGGCCTAGTGCGGGTTGGCGGACTACACACCTAAGAAATTCCTAAGAACTCTTAGGTGTGCAGGTTTTATCACGATGTTTTCCTTCACCGTTAAAGCAAGTGATAATTCAATGTGAATACACACATAACTTCGAAAAGTCAGAGGTGCCTGGGGTTCGAACCCGCGACCGTCGGATTCTCGACCGCGCGCCCAAACCTCGAGGCCATCACTGCTTTTCTATATGTATACCATGAAATAATCTTGAGTGAACGTCTCTTATTGGTCGTCTAGATATTTGACGTCGAAAGAAAAGGTAAATGTTAGTGATCATGATGATATACTACTAAAGTGTTGAATCGGTAGTGATAAGTTATTTAGATATATTTCACCTTTGGGTTCACTAATTAGTGTTTTTGAGAGAAATGTTTTAAACAAGAACTACGGTATTTTACACATTTGCTAGCACACAGCTGCAAAGTCAAAATGTGCGAAAAAGGTGATTTTTTATAAGAGATGTATATTATCATATTCGCATATCAACATAGTGACTTAAGATCTATGTCTATTATTCTCTTTTAAAAGACTTTTAGAAGCCTGTGCTCAGTATCCGTAGGCTGATAGGTATACTTATTCAAAGCTTTTATGGCGCTGTTAACTACCTTACGATAAATCTAATCACATACCTTTTCCGCATAAGCTATATTAGAAAATCACCTGTATTTTCTGATGCAACATAATACTAAGGAATCGGGGATTATGTTCTCCGTCGTAATAAACTAAACAAGAGATAGCACAGCGCGGCCGCCACGCTCGCGCCAACAAAACTACAAGAAGCATAGTTCTCTCATGAAATTCATGAAAGAATTTCACTCACGTCCCGCTGAACTGAGGTATTCGCTACACACTTGTGCACTAGCTTTTTTACACTAAAATCTAGTGATGGAGAGTCCCATAATTTTACAGTCATTGCTTTATATTAAATTTGTATTAATAAGCGAAAGTATTTTATCTCATACATCAATATGTAACTAACAATTTACAAATAAAATTAATAGTAATTAGTATTGGCGATGAAGGCATGTTTCGATGGTCGTTCAAACCCCAGGCACACATCTCCGACTTAAGGAAGTTTGTGTGTATTCGTATTAATAATGAATTATCACGTTCTTTTAACGTTTAAGGAGAAGAAAGGTGGGGAAACCTGTGTACCTAAAAGCTTTTAGGAATTTCTTAGGTGTGTAGACTGCCATCACGCACCAAGCCAGCTCCGTGGACTATGTCCTAAACCCTCTCAGTTGTAGAGGAGCCCTAGTAGTAAGCCGTAAACGGGTTGATGTTTGTAAACATTAAGCGGGGTTCTAGACCGGGTGTATAAATAAACCAATGACGTTTCCGAAGAACCACATACATTTTAGACCTATGTTAAGAAACCGTCAATTATATTTTTGTTGCGATTTTCTTTAACGCCATGAGTTTGTAATCACCTAAGCTATTATATAACCTGCTTTAGTTTAGTTTCCGATCACGGTCTGAATACACGCCGTATGTTCCTACAACGTTCTATACCTTCGCAAAAATCCACGACTAAGAGCCATAAAATCCTGACGCGCTATAAAACCTATTACATGAGGTATATTAACGTAAAACGTCTATTCACAAAAAGTTTTACTGTGTCGGATCGTATTATAATGCCTGTACCAGTAATTGAACTGAGCCGGGGAAATAAATTGCTTCGGCTGTGTCTACAATAACGTATTCCCTTTAATAGTCCTATTGCTTTTCCTTATGTAATTTAGTTTTGTGTATTTTTCCTAAAACAAATTGCTATTATTATTGGATATTGTTTATATATATTTTTAGTCGTACCTACTAGTCATAATCTACACTGAAAACTTTGAGCATACATAGTGTGCTATAGGTTAAGTACTTAGAGAGGGACGAAAATTGGGTAATTACATAAAGCGCTTTATGTTGTGGAATTAATGTTCATTAATGACGGGTTAATTTAATATCCAAGAAAAATAACTTGTATTACAAGTATTTTGCTACTGATTCCAAAATACAAACTGAATTTGTTTTTGATATATATCTTTGGAGATGCTCTCCCAAGCCGACTGGTTATCGTGGGAGAAAATGACCACAACCCTCCAGTGAGCAGAAAGGAATGAATAAAGAAAGCTGGCTAAAGTGAAATAAGCTGGAGGAGGCCTATACCCAATTTGGGGTTCCAACCACAAACAACGAAGACAGCAATAGTGACACAACGCTATATGATTAGTTTACAAATAGTAAAAAAAAAAAAACAATATTTGATTGTGTAGAATAGATTTAAGTGTATATCTTCTTCATCAACCCATATACACCCACTGCTAAGCACGGGTCTCCTCTACCATTGAGAGGGTTTAGGCCATAGTCCACCACGCTGGCCTAGTGCGGGTTGGCGGACTACATACCTAAGAAATTCCTAAGAACTTTTAGGTGTGCAGGTTTCATCACGATGTTTTCCTTCACCGTTAAAGCAAGTGGTAATTCAATTGTGAATACACACATAACTTCGAAAAGTCAGAGGTGTGTGCCTGGGGTTCGAACCCGCGACCGCCGAGATTCTCGACCGCGTGCCTAAACCTCGAGGCCATCACTGCTTATCCTCGAGGCCATCACTGCTTATAAGTGTATATATAGTGATACAATAGATTTAAGGTATTTTGTAAATTTTTGGTTGGAAATAAACGGGCTTTATTTATTTAGTTATTTATTTATATATATCTTTGGATATATATCAATAAATTAATTTAGGCGTAGGGCCTTGCGACATTACGAATTAACATTAAATCTGTCATAGTTCTCATTCCACACTTTTACCATACAAGTTTTGCATCGTTGTATCAGACACTACGACAGACTTTTGTTTTACTAACACTCATACCAAATACCCACATCCAAAATTAGTCGATCATATTTGTCTCGGTGCGGGGATCGAACCCACGGCGTCTTTCGCATGCTGGTCTAACCAACTACGCTACGATGCTGTCATGATAAGCAATTCAATAACAGTTCGCTATATTAAATCGAATCAAAAATGTTTACAAACTCAGCTCACATTTTACATTACAGAAGTATTTTGGTGAACGATTGTGGCATTACAGGAGAGCGGCGCAATAAATCTATGTATCGTCACCCGGCTATTATTTGTCGCGCCGACGTAATGACGCCGGCCTCATGAATATTGCATGCAATAAATATTTATTTTAGGTACATGTGCGATTTATGTACCTACAAATAAATCGCGCACCGCTTCCTTATTCGATTGATTCTGAAGTTACTGGATGATTAAAGGGCGATCCTTGATGGAAACTGTGTCTATATTAAAATGGAAGACAAGAAGGATGAAGGTTTAAGGAAGCCGTATAGGAAAGAGTAACCTGTCACTTTCGAAGTAATGTATGTTATAACATTAAATCAGCACACACTTAAAATTTCTAATAAACATCTTGGGCGTGTAGTCTGCCAACCTGCAGATCCAGGTCAGTGTGGTGAACTAAGTCCTTACATTCTTACTAGTAGAGGAGACATTTCCGATCATCATCACAATCATCATCGGATGATGGTGATGAAGGAGAATTAAATCAAAAATATGTTGCTGAAGTTTCGGTATTTGATTATTAATAAGAAAGCGGATCTATATTTTTGGTTCTTCTATACTTTAATATGAGTTGACGTAGCGAAGTTGTAGTTTCGCGTCAGTTTTGGGTGCATTATTTGGTTGAATTAGAACCGTATTATTTTTGGTATATTTTGACTCCTTGTTAAAATATCCGCCTCATAAATTTTGCGATACTTTTTTGCCACACATCTGTACACTACTTCCAGTGTCAGTCTTATTGGTTCGTCCGTGATTTTAAGGAATGAATCTAAACAAAATGACTCATTTACAAATAAAAACTACTATATTATTTATTTTAGGAGCTTCTTAAACACGAAGCGTAGTACTTTTAGGATTGAGATCGAAAATAAAATGACCCGCCGCTTTATGACTTTGTACAAAGTGACGCACCTATTCAGTAAGATTTTCATACCTTGAATTTAATAGTCTTTAACCCAATTATGAACATATTTTGAGCAGTGGTGTGCAAAGTGAGATAAGAAACGGCTATTTGAAAGATTTTACACTTTGTTCAGCATACGAGTCTCCTCTTAAAACGAATAACGTTTTCTTGCAGGAGTTGATATAACTAGCTTTTTATATTGTATTGTTTTTTATTTCCTTTCCCTAGAACTTTAACAATCAGTGTAAAATCATTTTCTTTTCTGTTTCTTACTTTCTAAACTACATTTAAAGAACATAACATTTTGAAATCAATGATGCTAGGAGTAGAAAAACATCCCGCTGATTGTTACCGTGAGCTCGGTGTGAACAATGTGAAAGCAATTGAGGACCGAAGCACCAATAGCCTTCCTATCGCGTATCTTCACCAGTACAAACAAGAAAATGTGCAAGAAATATGCAACTAGGTACAGGGGCCAGAAATGAGGTCGTTGCGGTATGGATTAAGAAAAATTTGCTGGGTACCGTGGTTAAATCGGCAATAGATCTTGTGGCATCGTTTTCTGTTTTAATAAAGTAGTGATTGCTTCGAGTTTTAGGTCCGCGGTCGAGATATTTGGGTGGATTTGGATTGAAACCTGAGGCATACACCTTTGTCTTTTCGATACAATGTGTGTGTTCGCTATAAATTATCCTTTACTTAGCCGTGAGGAATCCTGCATATCTTAAAGTTATTAGGATTCTTTTAGGTAGGTGGTCCGCAAATCCACGTCAGACCGGCGTGATGGGATGAGGCCTTAACCTTCTCAGTTATAAGGGATTCCGTACTCCACAGTGGAACGTAGTATATGGGCGGATGATGATAAAATTTCGAAGATAAGTGTTCGAACATGAACAATAATATCAAATGCAACATAAAATAATGGGTTGTGCCCTCTCGACCCCCCACAAAATCCGCGCAAGGAGCACGTCGACTATATTTTAATGAAAAATAACGGAAAGAAAACCCCGGCGAGTTTCCCCGTTTGTTATTCCCGGCGCTGGGAGCGACGTTAGTTTATTCTGACATCTAATCCTGGACCACCTGATTTTCATTTCGGCATCGAAAATTTAAAAATTCTTTTAAAACACACCCCTTTAGCGTTCGCAAATTGCAACCAGTTTTATTAAATTCTCCACTGTGGCGATTTTATAAGTGGAACGGTCCTTGCGTCGTGTTGCGGAATCGATTTTGGTAAACGTATTTTTTACTGGTCCCTGCAGTGGAATTTTAAACGTAAATGCGCATTTTTAAATCAAGATGCCTGGAATTATTCTGAGATTTAAATTTGTTCTCTTTTCCAGTTTGTTACGTCGAAATTCTTGGTGCTTTACGAATGTGAAGCACCCACTTTTGTTATTTTTGGTTAACTTGTTTCGGAACCACTATCATGTCATTTCATATTTAAAAAAATTCTGACAATCGAAGGGAGACAGCAGTGATGCGGTGAATATAAATTTCCAAATGAAGGAAAGTATTCTTCATTTCTTCTTAAATTCAACAAGTCTTCGATTGGAAGCAATTCAGTTTTTTTAACAATGAATTTTTAGTAGCAGCAGTAAGTATCTATTGCCTATAAATGTGCCTATTATTAGGTTTGATTTAGAATATTTGTGATAAGGTTTTGGTGGTCTTATTACTTATTCTCGTATACCTTCTCATGAAAAGATTCAACTAGGGCGAGAAAAGAGCATAAAAACGGCCCGCAGCCCAAACTTACACGGAATGTAAAGCGAGAAATAATCGTGAAATTGTAACCGATCTGGTTTCCCGAGGCCTAAGTCGTAAATCTAAGCGTTGGAGTTTCGTTAAACAAATTACTCGTAAAGCTTTTGTGTGGACCTATCGAATGGCGTCGTCGCTGGGTATAACCGGACAAGTTTCGGCGCAACTTGCCCAAGTTCCGGGCAAGTTTGCGGACCGGGCCGCGCCCTTGAGCCCCCCTGTTGATTCACTCCCTGGCCAAACTTTAATTGCCCTAAGAAATCTCGGCGCATAAGGTAAACAGTAGATGCAGTAACTCATCTCGCTGTTGGGACACTCTGATTGGAATCCTAGTTTGTGTCATTCGATAAAATTGGCATTTGTGGAGTAAGACTGACTACTTATGTCTATGTAAAGCAGCAACCACTTGAGAGTTTTTGTATCTAGTGACAACGGAAGTTTTGCCAATATGATCTATATATCTTTGATGGTGGCCTAGGCTAATGCTGCCTACCCGCATTAGACAGATGTGGTGAACTAAAACCCTTTCAGTTCTTGAGGCCCGTGCCCAGCAATGGAACGTAGGTACATACATGTATGAGGAATGATGATAATCAAGGTTAGCCTTCATCATCATAGCCTTAGTAGGGCTAAGGCCGCTCCTGTTCTGAGAATGGTTATAAAATTATTTTTTTTCTTAAAAAAAATCATAAAATCTATAAAAGAAACTGTATTAAATTCCGTTACGATGATTAAAAGAGAAATGCGATTAAAACTTTTTTCAATAACACACACAACACCGTACATTAAGTAACAGTGTTGTCGCATTCTCGGGTTCGATGTATTGTTGAGCATGTGAATTTCAGCTTTAGCGTACTGTTCTCCTCGTGCTGAGGTGTGCCGGCCAATTGATGCAATTTGGTCCGATTTGCGGTTCGATACAACTTTGCTAAATGGATGAGCTGGTCTCTGTGTTCTGTTTGCCTTGAGTGTTGTTTACTGGACCATTGGTTTAACATTGAGTTTTTTATTAAATCTTATTGTGCCTTTCTAAATTTATTATCTTTTTTTTTGCCCTAACTTAATATTTCATAAAGCCTTTTAATTATTTTTTTATATGTTTTTATATCGCCACAGTGTATAAGAACAGTTTTGACTTTAACATCACTTCGCAGAAAAAAAATGAATTATAAGCAATTCATTGGTGAGAAATTTTATCCGAGTGTGCAATAAGCAATTACGAAATATGTACATGGATTAGTCACCGTACTGCCAACTTTTTGAAGGTAGATGTCGATCAAAATAGTATAAACCAGCAATAAACTAATACAATTATTCTTCATCAGTTGACTTCACAATTCCAACCATGGCAAAACTGGATCTTAATAAAAATTATGAATCATGTGGGCCAAAATGTTCATAATTTGATCAATATTAAAATGTCCATTGTCGACAACTTTTAATCTTATCATAAAAGCCGAGATACATTAATAATTAATTGGTCGATAGTAAACTATCAAAATCATCACCTCTTCTTTGCATAATACTTCTTCTTCATCAACCCATATACGCCCACTGCTGAGCACGGTCTTCTCTACCAATGAGAGGGTTTAGGCCATAGTCCACCACGTTGGCCTAGTGCGGGTTGGCGGACTACACACCTAAGAAATTCCTAAGAACTTTTAGGTGTGCAGGTTTCATCACGATGTTTTCCTTCACCGTTAAAGCAAGTCATAATTCAATTTGAATACACACATAACTTCGAAAAGTCAGAGGTGTGTGACATAATACAACCGATGTAAAAAGAAAACTCTTAAAGCATTGGTTCCAATCGGTTCTCTAATTTACTTAATTCAAATGCCATTGTATTTACTTATTATAATTTTTTCCATCTCTTATACTAGTTTTCTCTTTGTTACTTGTGTACGTAGTATTTAGTTTCAGATTTTTATGCAACTCGTGTTATTGATATATATATATGCGAAAACATATTATTAGTCTTTAAGCAAATCGTTTATTACATATTTAAGTGACTGTTTGTTTTCCTTATAAAATAAAATAAAAGTAAATAAAATAAAATAACCTTATTTCAAAGACTTTCAAACTGTTTGTTGTAAGCGGCCTGCATCCAGCGGCTTCCCGCGATTTTTGCTATATCGCCAGTCCACTTTGTGGGTGGACGTCCAACGCAGTGAATGGGCACCCTTTAATATTTTGTTGCGCGAGTATTAATTAGTGCCTGCAATGTAAATATTTCACGGGGCCACTCCCTTTGCCCCTGACTTTTTGCACAAAATATTCAATTACAGAAGGTTGAATGGTATTTTAACCAAGATGATGTAATTACGAGCTGGTGATTTCGTTTTGTAATTAGAAACTCTTATGAATGTTATGTTGTGTCTTAATTTGCATTAAAAACTTATTTATTTAAACGAAAAGCCTTATATTCATAGCTGTAAAGAGTATGTGTCTGATAGATGGATAATAACAATGGCAAACCATTTAACTCAATCATAACTCATTACCTACCCGTTAAGGTACATATTGCTTGTCTTTAGCATCAGAAATTGGGAGACTTTTGCGTGGCATAAGTATCTCGTTTGTTAATTTACTGATATGGGCCACTTATAATTAAATTGTCGCGAGAATCAAAACTGCGACTCCTCTATTAAACTTTTCTAACTGTTTTTCAACGATGGCTGTTTAAGAAAGTAGATCCAGTCTCGATTTGTTGCTGCTGTAAAATTTTATTCTATGCTCGTCTACTTCACAGTTGTGACGGGTCAAAGCGGCTTTCATTTACTACCGAGTAATAATAAAACGTATACAGACGAAATCTACCTCCGAGTGACTGAATTAAAGGGGAAATGGGTATAAAGAGCGAAGTGGCCTCGCGTCTCGCATTCACTTGTCCTTTATATGACCGTCATGGTGAGGGAGGCATGCAGAGTGACTTATTTCCTCCTTTAATCCTACCCATGGGTAGGATTAGAGGTTTGATAAAATAATACTATGAATTGTTTCGGCACTCGTTACTACAAATACATGCCTTTAGTATGTAAATAAGTAGCAGGGATGCTGTTTTTAAATAGTAAATAGAAGGGTTGATACCACCTATAATAGTGCGGGTTGGCGGACTACACACCTAAGAAATTTCTATAAGATGTTAGCTGTGCAAGTTTCACCACGATATTTTCCTTAACCGTTAAAGCAAATGAAAATTCATGGTGAATACACATAGCTTTGAAAAGTCATAGGTATGTGTCTTGGGTTTAAACCCGCGACAGCCGAGATTCACGACCACATACCCAAACTTTGAGGACATCACTGTTTTTTACATTTTATATAGAGTAAACTGTAACTACTACTATTTACTACATAATTAATGTGTGTAAGACACACTTTGCACTTGTAAACAGTCATGATATCATCGCAATCTTTACCCATTCCTCAATGCTTCGTAATTACATTTGGTAAGAATGGAATCAAACGGTTCTGAACGAGTGGGTAATAAGGCTCGCTTCGGCCGCACTCCAAATACGAGTAACATGTTTGCTGAGCAAATATGGATAAATAGCAGCTGTGTAAGCGAGCGCCGGGAGCGAGAGGCGCTGGATCCTCGGCCGCGGAGAATACGTTTCACTTAAACGCTAATTAAATTACAATTGTTATTTCCGTAAATTATGTTTTCATGGCTGTAGGGGCAGGCAAGATTTCATGGGTTTAGAATGTGAGATGTTTGGTTGAGTTTAACGACCTAATTGGTATAAGAAGATCGGAAAAATTGTGGATCGCCGCATGGGTCAATATTTGAATGGACTTGACGACCCACAATATGGTCTTATGAAATAACAAAAGCCGCGGAAAATCGCTGGATGTAGGTCGATTCAGACAGAGGGCTCTGAAAGCTTTTGGGGGTCAGCGGTCCAGCAGTAGACGTCTTTCGGATAATGATGATAATGATACTGGTCCTTGTAGACTTGTCATATTACCTATTACAATTAGGTTACTTAACTGCTTTATTAAACTATGTTGATGAATAAACTATCACTTTGTTGTTGGTTGTAGAGGAAGTCCGGCAGTGTGATATGTATGGGCTAATAATGATAATGGTAAGATTAATACTAACGTCTGCTTTTATTATACTATTCAAATAATAACTGTTAAATTCTTTATTCCTTTCAGCTATAAAAGCTTTTGCGTAAAATTACTTGAGCGGTTTTTAATAGAACCTTTTAATAATATTTTTCACTTCGATAGTTTCATGAGATTCTGTTCATTACTTGGGTGTAATGCTCGTTCAATCGGCTCTTTAGTGGGGTTTCCTTAGTTCGTTTCCGGCTTTAAAAACTATAACGTTTAAGATATCGCGTTTGATTTAAGTAATTCCTTTTCGATTTGATATAAAATGTAGTTTTGAAAAGGTTCTAGAGGATTATTACATCGGGCTACATGTTTAAGTTTATTAATAGCATCATCATCATCAGCAGCCCCCAATTCGTCCACTGCTGGACATTATTAACATAATATAATTAATTAAATATACAGGGTGTATTTAGACCGTGATCGAAAACTGAGGCAGGTATTAGCGAGGGTGATCACAAACCCAGTGGCGATATTAAAAATCCCGATAAAAAATAAAAATTTTGACGTTTTCCATACAACCATCGGTGTTAAAAGTGTGTGCTTTGTATGGAAAACTTCGAAAATTTTATTTTTTGTCGAGATTTTCTTTAATGCCAGGGGGTTTGTAATCACTATCGCTATTACCTGCCTCAGTTTTCGATCACGGTCTAAATACACCCTGTATATGATACTGATATAATAACTTATTGATAACTTTATCCGTATTTCAAAACTTAATCACTAAAAATCTTCTAAGAACTTTTTAGGTGTGCAAGTTTTATCATGATGTTCCTTCATCGTTAAATTAAGTAGTGATTGCCTCGAGGCAATGAGATCGAACACACGATCGAGTCCTTAATTGTACCTTCATGAAGTTGTACCTTCATATCAAACTACAGCTATTATTTAATTCAGAACAAACTAGATTTTTCTCAATATAGGTGCCTATTCAATACCACTCCACCGGGCTTCGGCGAAAGCAATTCAAGCATACAGTTTACTTCCAAGCAATGTTCTGTTGTAATATTAAAAATAAATAGAACGGCTGGGGCCGTCACATTTTGTACGGTCAGTGGGAATACCGCAGGATTCATCATTTCTTTTTCTCGACATTCCTCTTTTCAATACCAAATCTGAGTAGTGAATACATTTACTATTTTTGAAGTTTTGGCGATGATACACAACAATAAAGGGTTTAAATTAGTCGGTGCATTACACGTTAATTTTGTGCTGTCTAAATTATAATTGTGTATTGTGGGTTTGGGCTATTTTTTTTTATGCCAAGCTGGGCTTTTAGGCTTCTATAAAAGTTGGCACTTTATATATGGAATAAGCAATGGTGGTCCATCGCTTCGTACTATTTAAGAAACAGAAACCATAGATTATTTTTTGCTAGTATGTAGTAGTATTTAGGAAACGTCGTCAGTATTTACAGGAAATAAATGGCTGCGGCATAAACATAGCTCCTAATTCCCTTTTGTTCACAATTTCCCTTGAACACAATCACTATTTTAAACCGTGGAATCAGAGCAACGAATCTATCCACCCCCTGATAACATTTCACAATGATTAATCAAGCCTTGTTTGCTTTGCTATTTTCCAGCCACGCCTACACCACGTTTCGTTAACAAACTAACATTTAATTCTTAAAACTACATCCATTGCTGGTTTTGTTGGAAGGATTTATTTAAATTTTTAGCAGAAGGAGCAATGGATGACGAATAACATATTTTATCGAAAATGGTTTAAAAGTGGTAAAAGGGTAAACTCCGCCTATTCTTATCGGGTTGGAATCAAACCTCCTCGTGTTAGCACTTTGCCTCTTTTGCGATTGTAATACATTTTCTAAAATAAAGTGTTGGTATTAATGGGACAGCGCGCTTACAGTTTTCGTATAGATCCAGTTGAAGCTTCTATTAATAAGGACTTAAATAGAATCTTAGTCTGTTTGTATCATGTGTAGATATCAAATCATACAGCTGTTTTAGCGCCATCATCTATGTAAGAATAAACGTAACGTTACGTACACACACTTTTATTTCTGCTAGCAGAAATGCAATTCTGCACACACATTTTGTTAATCGTGTCTTTAAGTATTGAGAATTTATGATAAATCTTGTAATACTTTGCCCGACCAGGAAACCGAACACGGATGTCTAGATTGCACGGTACAATCATAAGAGCCTGACGTGCCGATGAGACTGTCAGAGCGGGTCAGAGTGTTATAAAAACACACGTAGCTATGTATCTTATTTGCTTAAAACTTGACCACTGTTTGTACGATAAAGTCCATTGAGCCATTATTTCCCATTAGCTGCAAATTGTGCTATTGTTTCAAAGTACCAAAGTTATTATATTTTTTATACGGCACGTTAAAGTTTAAGTTTCGTTTAAGCGGCGCACGGCAGTATCACCTGGCTCGCCCATTATTTTTCAGCCGAGCGCGCGACATGAATTTATAATATTCATAACGGCAATGAATTCTTTTGAGAACCGTCACACTGACTTTGTGGTTGATGTTTTTAACGGCTTTTAACTTGTATCATGGCGGCTTAGTGGCTAGAGATTTATATATTTATACCCTACTACATTTTTAACAGTATTATTTAAAATAACAAACAAACAAAAACAAACATACCTCACGCCTATATTCCCCGAAGGGGTAGACAGAGATGCATTTCTGCACCCACATTTCGCCGGGTATGTTTCAGTCCCACGTAATAGGGGGCGAGCCTATTGCCGTTTTTCGGGCACATTTCCAGACTCCGTGCTGCTACTGAGAATTTCCTAATGGAAAAACCCAATAACACTTTGCCCGACCCGGGAATCGAACCCAGGACCTCTAGATCACACGGCACATACTTGTACCGCGAGACCACGAGGCAGTCCGCGAGACCACGAGGCAGTCATTTAAAATATGCTCAAAAAATAGCAACCATAAAAGATTTATAGAGGGTGTAAGGTTCCCTTTGTCTTAATATTTATTTATTTATTTATATACTTTATTGTACACCAAGTAAACAAACAAACAAAGAAAAAATAATAACAATAACCAAAAAAAAACATAAGGTGAACAATAGGCGGTCTTATCACCAACTGTGATCTCTTCCAGACAACCTATTTTACAATGGGAATATACGAAAGAAAAGGGTACGGGTAATTCATCTATAGAAAAAAAAAGTATAAAGAAAAAGAGACAGACAAAAAAAAAACAAAAACAAACAAAACGAGAAAAAAAATACAACTAAAAAACAGAAAAAAATAAAAACAAAAGAAATATATAAATTAAAACCTTATCTATTATTTTTGCGAATAAAATATTCTGAAGAGTCTTTTAAAAGTAGGAAGCGACTTAGCTTGTCGTATAGGCAGTGGTAGTTCATTCCACAAGCGGGCTGGCTGGATCGTAAAAGAATTATTTAAGAAAGAAGTGCTTTGTCTAGGAATATCGAGTGTTAAATTTTCTATGGATCTCAAAGGTCTTGCATGCGTATCGCTTAGAAATCTAAACCGATCCTTAAGGTAACGGGGAGTAGAAGGAACGAAGAGGACAGAATAGAGGAGGGAAAGAATACGAGTATTCCGACGATGGCGGCACGGAGCCACTTGAGTTGAGTTCGAAATTCGGAAACGCGGTCATATTTGCGAAGGCCAAATATAAACCTTATGCAGAAATTCTGAAGTCTTTCAAATTGGGCTTCGGTGAGATCAAGATAGCTAATAATCAAGAAGAGGAAGTAGAAGGGACTGCACGAGCGCAATCTTCGTAGGAATAGGTAGAAAATTCCGCAGTCTTCTTAAAATACCTTTACTTTTCCACACTAAAGTGTGATGAAAGCTGAAAAAATATTCGTAGATCATACATTACTTTCCGTCCAAAATAGCTTGTAACCGCACCTTTCTAAACAACTTTCCTTTATCGATTAAATTCAATTAAATTTCGTTTCATTTCAATAAATATAGAAACAATCTTAAAACATCACACGACGCCTTTAAATGTAGTCAAAGTAAAATTTCCTGAAAAGATGATTCTAATTTCTCATGTTAACATTTCGTATCCAATTTCATCCCCATTAAAGCACGAGGTGCGAAGACACATCAAACGTGTTCGCCAGATTTTCCGTGTAAAATCCTTTCTAAGAAGCCGCACTGATTTCTCGACTTTAACATCAATTACTTATTCACATTTCATCGGTAAAGAAAAGAGATTTTCCGATTTCCGTGGGCGAGTGGCGCCCCCTCTCGCCTCCAGTTTAGCACAATTCAGTAGAATTCCCGGGGAGCCGTTTATCTGCCACTTGGCCTGTATTCCACAATACAACACATTGTTTGCACGCGTCTACCTACGTACGTGTCGGTCTGCAACACAATCTCTTTATACCGTAGTCGGTATGTATCGAAATTTTATATCAAACCCAATTACAATTTATCAATATGATATTGTTATTTCTATCCCTAGTTTTCTGAAAGTTACATACGCCTGTATTTTCTGAAGGATGGCAGGTTTGTAACAGGCATCTACATTTCGTTAGGTGTGTGTATAAGTTCCACGTAATAAGGGGCGATGTTATTCGTAAGGTAGCTGGTAGCGGTAGGGATCAGGAGAGCCCAAGATCGAGCCTGCAATAGGTAAGGTCTATGTCCAGCAGTGGTCGAAGTAATGGCCGTTTATGATGATAATGACGATGAATAACGAGCGAGCCTATTGCTATTTTTTGGTCACAATTGGCATTGTAAAAAATGTTACCTTATGATTAAGTAAAAGTTAAAACATTATTTAAAATAAATGCTAGTATAAGGCTTTCGTCAAGTAATTGTCTCATTTATAATTAATTGGAGATTCACATCGTAAAAAAATTATTTCATATCCTAATCCCTCCGCTTCGTATAACCGCGATTAGTTTACCGTGGTTCGGTACATCCGTGCCCGTTGCGCCGCCCGGGTGCACCGAACACTTATTAACATACAAAGCGCGTCGAGTCGCGGGTGCAGCTTACGAAATACCGCCGCTGAATCCCGCCGAACAGGTCTGCGACGCCGCGACGCATATGAAACCGCTCCCTATGCTAACTCAACAACAGAAAGAACGTTTTATACTGCCACATACTTATTCCTTTTTATTATTTTACTTTTTAATGTTTTTCTTGATTGCAAAAGAGAAACACAGTGTCTTTGCCTGGTTTGTCTTGTGATGAATGCCGCTGAGCTGTGTGGTAAATCAAATTTCGAAATTATTGAATCTACATAAGTTATGCATTTGGCATGTTATATTTCATCTCATTTTATCTTGTAACTATTGACTCGCACGTGACAGATTAAATATCTTCACGGACGGAAGTAAAATAGATGGTCAAGTCGGGGCAGCACTTTCCATATGGAAAGATGCTGCTGAGATAAAACACAAAAAACTTAAGCTCGCCCAATACTGCACGGTCTACCAGGCTGAACTCTTCGCTCTGCAGGCTGCGACACAAGAGGTACTGAAAGGTGAGGCTCGGGAGTGTAACATCTTTTGCGACTCGAGGTCTGCTCTCGAAGAAATATCTAGTGGTGAATCCCTTCATCCGCTAGCGTTTGAAATTAATAAAAACCTTAAGATCATAAGCGAACGCAACCTAAAAGTTTACCTTTTTTGGATAAAAGCACATGCTGGACTGCAGGGTAATGAGAGAGCGGATCAGCTCGCAAAAGATGCAGCCAAAACCCTGGAAACCAAACCTCAGTATGAAGCGTGCCCAGTCTCATTCATGAAGGGGTGTATTAGGAAACAGTCCCTTCATGAGTGAGATGAAAGATATAGCCTGGGGGAAACGGCTTCGGTCACGAAGCTGTTTCTCCCTAACATCATAGAGGCGCACAAAATACTCCGCAAAGTAGAACTGGATCCAATCCGATCCTGGCGTTCCAATACTGACACAGGTATTCACAGGACACGGTGGGTTCTCCGAGTACTTGAATCGCTTCAAGTGCAAGGAGAGCCCATCGTGTATCTGTGATCCAGACGCAAGTGAGAGCATCATTCATGCACTGGTCGACTGCCCCGTACACCTGAAAGAACGGATAGCCTTAGAAACGGTAATAGATATGGAAATAAATATAAGTAATTTGCAAATTATCTTAAAAAATAAAGAAAGTAGATGTAAGTTCATAGGTTATTGTAGGAATATTGCAAGATGTTTAATCAATAGAAATAAGTAAGAAAGGAAAGATTACTTGTATATACAATATAGATTATATATAATAAGTAATATTTAGTCTAGATAATAAGGTAAAATTGTAAGTAAAATAAGCTAGTTAAGTAAGATAATATTAGTTTAAGCATAGTAATAATATATAAATGACAGATACTGTTAGTAAGATATGATGGGATTGGATAGGAGGCTAGTATATAAATTCAAAACGGAACACAAAAGGCTCTGACTTTTGTTAGGGGAAGGAGAAATAAAACAATAAAAAAAAAAAAAAAAACTATTGACTCGCATCGTTTTTCTATATTGACAAAGAATCATATTGTAATCCTATGTATATCGATGACTTGAAGTGTATGTTGCGATGTACGATATTTAAGTGTTTTAATACTAAAATAAACTGAATTAGAGTAAGCAAGGGAGATACATGTCAGAAATTGTCGTGTTTTGCTTCTTAACTTTGTTTCGATAGCTCAGTAATTTTGCCGTTAGCACAGTAACGTTGCCCTTTCGCCCAGCAGTATTATACGCAGTGCTATTTTTTAAATCCTTTATTAGCATCAAAAGTTTTCCATCCATTTCATTATGGATATGGAAGCGTTAATTTTTAAAATTGTAGGCCCGAAAGTGCGACTGCTGAAGGCGCTCCGCTAATTTCTAAATAGCTAATATCTCATCCGACAAAGGCGACGTCGTGGAGGATTTAACTTTGCGAGAAAATTGTCGTCGCGCAGAATTAGCCTCGCGGGACCTCCGAGACAGTATTTTTAGGAAAAAATGTTGGATATGCTCTTTGAAATAATTATATTGTAAAATTTAATGCGTACGCTTACTATAATGGGTTTTTGTGTGTAGGCTTCTATGACATTTGCTCTTTACGTTTTTAAAATTATTATACCGAGTATGAAATTTAAACGAGAGATATTTCTAGAGAATATGAATGTGATTGTAATATTAAAAGTTAAAGTCAAGTTAAGGTAGTCTCAAAAATATAGGGTCTCATATTAGTTAGATTTTTAGTGACATATTTTTTTTCGTGTAATTTTGTATCTTCTGATATTGATCTTCAGAAAATTTTACCTTGCTTCCAATTACTTACATCCAAATTTAAAATTGGCACAGCAAATTGACCTCAATGGTCTCGATGAAGAATGCAAGGCATTTATAAAGTTTCAAAACAAGAAATTCAACTTCAGTAGCTGAAACATACACGCAAGGTAAGCTACATTTTAAAATTAGATTTCAAAATGGTTGAGTCATCAACTGAATCATAAGAATAAACGAGAACTTCCCTGAAATATACTTAAAACGTCAAGCAAGCCGTCCGCTAGACTGTAATATAAAGTTGTCAGTCTATTTGAATGGACGTCCAACGTTGGTAAATTGCTCACTCGTGCTCTAGACAAATTGCAAGTACAATATAATAGATAATCTGTGGGGTGAATCAACATGGCGCGATGATATTTAGGCGCGATGGATGGTTCGAGCTGGATCGCGCCGCTTGATATCAAGCGATAGATTGACGATTATCACGCGATACTCCAGCGTTGCTTCTTGTTGCAATGACTCATATCAGGTTATTAGGCGTAGAAGTAAGTTTAAAAAAATGTGTGGTATATCTTCGTCCGGTATTAAGGCCTTCAAGTATTTTTTATTGGATGCGTTGTACGAATATATTGTCATTAGTCAACAATCGTCCACAGAAAGGGTTTGGACCATAGCCCATCACGACGGACTAGTTTAAAGTGTGCTGGAATCCTCACGATTATTTCCTTCTGCGTTAAAGTACCTACGTGATAATTCATTGCGAATAGACATAGTTTCCAAAATGGGTTGTTAACGAACATTATGAATTTAACATAATTATGTAATGTTCCTTATATTGCTTTTTTGTTGCCGCGCATCACTACATAGTATAAAACAAAGTCGATTTCTCTGTCCCTATGTCCCTTTGTATGCTTAAATCTTTGAAACTACGCAACGGATTTTGATGCGGTTTTTTTAATAAATAGAGTGATTGAAGAGGAAGGTTTATATGTATGATAACATCAATTAAATATCAGCATTGCACCCGTGCGAAGCCGGGGCGGGTCGCTAGTTAGATGTAAGTGTGTTATTGAGCGGGAGACGATATTAATATCGCATGTACATGATATATTTGCCGCGACTTAGTGTGTTTGCGTTGAGTTAGTAACGCAAACAAATCGCGCTAGTGCGTGTTATCGAGTGCCGTCGCTTCACTCACATAATTACATTATATTACTTACTCGTAATACAACACTTTCACTTTCGCATATAAGATGAAATACGTATATAGAAGGATTCCTCAAAAGTGCTGTATCAAGACTTCTACTATCTTATGGATAGAGCCATAAACGTTGAGTTTTAGAGATTCTAAATCTTATTGTATTTTCATTCTTTTGAACCTCAGAAATTTTGGAGGTTTTAAAGTTTGACTATGTTAAAATTAAATAACCTAAAATCGCTTTTGGCTTTCATTAGGCATTCAGATTTATTTTTTAGAGTAGATCGGGGGTAATAAAACCCGAAATCATTTTCTCACAAAGTCATTCCAACAACTTATGTCAATATACTACAGATTACGACCAAAGCACGTGCCATATATAAAGGAAAACCCAATACTGGCACGCGTTAAGATAGTTTACATGTCCAACGTGTGTTAAGGCCGGTACAGAACGAATGCTAAGTACACAGAGATCACAATATGTCTCGTTACCGACGCATTATGCAGTCGTGTGCACGCGGCCCGTTGCGCTGCGCCGCATAAACACCACGTAAATGTTTACTGTGCACGTTTGGGCTGATATGTTGATAAACCTGACAATTTATTATCATTATGGAAAACGTCGTGTATAACAACTGTTTTTATTTTAATTTTTATAAGCATGCAGAGCAAATACCAATAACCAGGATAGGCGCTTTAAAATTTACATCGCGTATGTATGTATATAAATTTTTGAGTGGCATTACATCTTGCATAACAGGCAAATTCTCATAGATTTTGTCCATGACAGTATGTGTTTATGAAAGATTCATCACAACTTTCAGCTTCAAATTAAAATATATGATTGATATCGAAAATAGACTAAGCGCTGTAACCAACTTAAATTGCAACTTTCATATCACTAGAAAAATACATTTTTGATGCAATTTAAAGAAAACCTGAACAATTTATTATTTGATGTCAAAAGTGGAAATTATTTTTTTATTGTCCCTTCGACGACCTGTAAGGTTGTTACCGCACTATATTTCAGCGTATGGGTTGTGTAGAAAGCAGTGGATTTGCCAAACGGACCTCCATATAAACGGTAACTCGCGCCGAGCGCTACGTCTCCCGAGAGTTCGTCACTGCGAGCAATTCTTGCGTTCGATTGATCGTTCAATTTGCACTGATTTTAAGAAATGTATTGATTCAAAATACACTTGGTAGAAAATTGTACGCCTAAATAAAAAAGGTATGACGGTTGTCCTCATGTTAATTATTCTCAAAAAAATATAAAATAGAGATAAGATATAAGAGAAGATGTATGAAAAAATCTTAGATGTCGACCTATACATAGAATAAGGTTACTTATGACCATAACACCAAAGTACTTTTTATGTCTATAATAGAGTTAAACTTGTTTATATATTGCACTAGTGAAGTAATAATAATTATAATTTTCTTGTTGTTTAAAGAACATAAAAAGTTACTGATAATTTTGTGCCCAATTTAGTTTAAATCGCTGAGAAAGAGAAGTTGTGAAAAAGCACATATATGTAACTTTATTCTATGCATAGGTCGATGTATAGTCCGCCAATCCACACTAAGACAAAGTCGTGGACTCAGGTCTACCCCTCTTGGTTTAGTGGAGGTCTATTCTCAGTAATGGGACTTAGCATATGGGCTGATGATAATGATGAAGACAAAGATAAAAAATAAAACAGAACATGCAAGCAGAGAATTTTACATTCCTTTACTTTTACATATTAAGTCACTTTGTCGAGACTTTAAACGAAGCGACGGCCAACCCTTTTTAAACTAATGTCAAAAACAAAGAAAAAACATACTTAGGACGGCAGCCTAGACCCGACGTATTATGCAGATTAGGTTCTAAAGTAAATCTCTTTAGGGCTAACGATGTCTGGCGCAGTGTTACTGCGGATGTAATCTTGACGGCTCTTTCTGCAATAATATGATGAAGGTACTAAGATTTCGGCTTGGAGACATAGTATATAGTATAATCTGATATACAGACTTTATATATCAAAGAATGTGTTCCAAAAGAATAGGTTATCACCCTCGTTGCCTGTAATATCCTGATGTTTCAGGTTTGGTTTGTATAAATAAAACTACAAATTCTTACTCTCGAGAGCGTCTGGCCCGTCCACTCGGTCCGATGTCCGGCGTAGTAATGAACCGGTTTGAGTGGGGAACAGCGCTTATATAATAATTTATTTTCACGGTTACCTTACAATTTATTATTAATATTGCTAGGACGCTACATTGTCCATGCTATGTAACAAATCTTCATCATCACCTGGGCTTGCTGGCCAAGGGCCTCCTCTACTACTGAGAGGATTGATTTTAGTCTGCGATGCTAGCTTAATGCTAGTTGGCGGACTAAGCAACTAAAAAATTTTAAGAACTTTCAGGTGTAACGGTTTCGTCACGAAGTTTTTCTTCTTTTAAACCCGCGACTGACAAAATTCTCGACTATGAGAATTGACCTTGAGATTATCCTAATACTGCGATAATACGGCACTTGGCTCGGCCTGAAACCTAGAAACTTTCGATCAACGTCAGTAGGAGCATGAAATAATGCAGTCTGAAATAATTGACGTAAACCACCAAAACTCTGACATAAAATCAGGCTCGAGGTTTGATTCCAAACGACGACAACACAGATTTGTTAAACGCGGCGGGTTTCTATTAGACCGTATTGTAATATATCAGAGCAGATAACAGGCTAATATATTAGCTGGTGAGTGAGTTGTATGGATCGCGGAAGGCGGGCCGCGGTAATAACTGTAGATCGACCGATACGTGGCGAGAGCACGCGATACTGCGACGCGGCGCCGCCACGCTTCGGTGTTACTGCGGACGCTTGGTATTACCTTAGGTTGTGTAAATGTGTCTTACCGTCTTTTACTTTTAATAAAAGGGTTTATAAGGAGACAGTATTTGGATGGCTATGAACCGGTAGCTGCGGGCGATGACCTAGAAAGAGTTAACTAATAGTTTTGGTGATTATAAAAGTAGTGATGGCCTCGAAGATTAAGCGCACGGACGAGAATCTCGACAGACAACAAACCAATATAATATGACTATTTTCATTCGATTTACTGTATATCCCCTACCTAGAGATACTCCGAGTTCTCTAAAACCCTAATAATGCAGTACATGAAATATGTCTCAAAACGTGGACATTGTATTGACGATTAGTGTTAAAAAATTCATGGGTCCACAACCAGTTTACAGCAAACGTAAGGGGCTTATACAAGGTGCGCTGCATATATGGGTGTTTCCATTTTTCATAGTTTAGTTATGGCGCAGTTTTATGGCGAGTTGTAAATTTCCACAGCGGCTTAAAGTGGCCCCGTATTAGCTTACACTAATATTACAATGTCGTGTTGTATTTTACGAGTTAGAACAACGCTATGTGTGAAAAATATGTGCATTACGAAAATATACGTCTGTTGGAAGCGGAAAAATAAACAGGTTGTTTTATATTGCTCCGACACGTAAATCTCGCTTTGCATTTGTAATATTAGTAAGGATTGATGTGTGATCATAAATACATGTGTGCAGTCACGCTTGCATTCTCAAACGTGTACCAAAGGTGGATCGATTTATTAGGTGTCTATTATTTTGTTTAATTACTGAGTTAGTTTGTAGCCAAATGTGCTACGAAGGTTATTAATAAAAAAAATCTTTGTTTTGTCATTCACAACTTCCACCAATTGTAATTGAAGACACTTCAAAATGTTTGTAAAACGTCCCTCGCGGTGGAATAAGCGTATATTAAATAGTATTTACTGCGTAGTATTAAATTATTTTTAATGGTGTAACAAAAAATCTGGCGCGACCGTTTAAAACTGTTTCGTAATGTGTGCACAGTTTGAGTTATGGCCGTGAATTAAAAGGTGCGACGCGCCACGTATTTAAAAACGGGAAATTAAGTTTTCTGACCGAGAAATGTTATTTGTAAAGGAAGAAAGATTGTAACACCTCTTCTTATTCGGTCAAATGCGTAGAGTATCCGAAGAAGATAAATCTCTATGCTTGTTTTCTGGATACATATCTCGATATGTGAAGGTAGGACGTAATCAGGGCTGCTAGCAAATAAATCGCAGCTATACGGTTCAGTATTTGCAATTATACAAAATTAGATCGCATTATACATAACCATTGCACCATATGCAGCTCTTGTTTTTTTTTTAGGATAACACTTAATCAAATGGTCGGAAAATGGGCTCTCCAAAATAGTTCTTGTTTTTTTTTGAGGATGATAAATGCACAAATTATTATTGATAAATTGATAAAATATGGCTTCGTATTATACAAAGTGGTCATGGATACAATACCCCATCCGATTATACAAGATTTGTATCTAATTATACAATCTGGCAGCCCTGGACGTAATACGGAGTCTAGACCTGTATTATAACAATTATATTAAAGTACCTATACACAATAATTTGCCAACATTTTTCCTTTTGAAGTTTTACGACGAAGTAAAACTTGTTTTATCAACAACAGAATTACTTTTGTGGCACATATCATCACAGCAGTCGTGGCCGAGTGGTTAAGGCGTCTGACTCGAAATCAGATTCCCTCTGGGAGCGTAGGTTCGAATCCTACCGGCTGCGAATTATTTTGGTTTTTGTTTTCAATATTTATATCTATTAAATTGTTCATATCTTTATTGGTGTTGGATGGAACTGTAAAAAATATAAAATTATCAAGAACTTAGAAATATCTTTCGATCGATGCCTGTTCTAATCCATCTAGTATCTAGTCATAAGATTAGAAGGGAAATAGAAAGAATTTTGTTTGTCGCCAGTTCGCTGTCACCTGGTAATTCTACTCGTACAACTATCACACGACTAATGATCAAAAAAAATTAAACAAAAAATGAAGGGCTGTTATTAGTTGTCACACAATTAGTCTTAATATTACGCGTTACCCGAATTTCTAAGACGCGATCGTGTCAAACATATGATAGTCCCGTCGTGGGTTCAGCACGTGAGAATGCTGCATGCTGAGGCATTCTGACATTCTAGTCTTATTCAATTGTTTTGTGGTTACGCTACTGAGTACGGGCCTACTCTGCGAGACTGTCATAAAATTTGAAAATTATGTTTTATTTCTTTAAGTACGACGATAATTAATGTCCAAAAAATATGAAAACTTAACTGCCGAGTTCTGTTGATTTTCCGCTTGGACACGTAAAAATTTGACTCGCCAAGCATGCAACGAAGGGGTACAAAAACTCCGGAATAACAGCGTATGGCGATTTCCGGGTCATTGAGGCGCGTGCGGAAGGGCGGCCCGGATCCGACCCGGTGGCCCTGGGACCTCATTTCTTAGGTGTTTCTTCGTCTGTTTCTGCAATAATATTCGACATTTGAAATAGGTGGTTGGGGAGTGACAGTTTGTCAAGAATATGTCAAGTTCACCTTTGCCTTCTTGGGGTGGACTTCGTTGCATGTAAAAGCTGAAGGGTAAATGACTAGGCACAAACTAGAGAGATGAGACGCCACGGGTCTACCACGCTGGCCTAGTACGGATTAGCGGACGACATACTTAAATAATTCTTAGGAATTTAAGTGTGCAGATTTTATCACGATGATTACCTATTATAATACTATTATAATAAAAAAATTATATACATCGATGCCACATTATCACCTAAAAAAAACCTTTTACATAAAACCTAGAGCTGCAAAATCATACACAACGCGGCGCCAAATATTTTTAATATACGCAGGACGAAAATCAACATTCTAAAATGTAACAAAAATTTGTCAATTTTCATGTTACACTTTTGACAACAAAAACGCCTCTGTGTGTTTTGAAGTCGCTTCGAAGCACCGAGCGCGTCATTTATTCAAAATAAAATGGCGTCACAAAGCCCAGCGGTGGGCGAGCTCACTTTGTCAAAGCGTAAACTTTTGTAGTTCCCAATGATATTGTATTTGTTGAACAAAGCAACAACTGCCATTAGTGAGCGGACGCTAATTGCAACTCCTTGATGTATTACCACTTTGTATAAATACGGCTAAAGAAATGAACAGTGCGCTGCGGAAAATGAACATTATTATTTAAATTAATCTTGTATAGGAAGGAGGGAGTGATTTCCGTGTTGGTTCAAGATTAGCAAATATTTTAATCAGGACATTCTAATTGGGGCCTTTTAGTCTTATAATAAGACCAGTAAACCCTTGTTTAAGGTGTATTTGATGGAAAAAAATGTCATCATATCATGTGACAAAAAGAGGAAGACCTAAAGATCGATGGGTTGATGAAATAAAAAACACAGCAGGCAAGGACTGGATGTCGAAGGCAGCAAATCGTAAGGTGTGGAAGCAGTTGGAGGAGGCTTTTATCCGAAGTGGAGCCATGCCCTAAACATACACTTCTAAAAATAAATTGTAGAATGTATTAGAATAACAGTAATGTAATGAGCATGGAAAATATAAGGCTTTATTATTATTATTATTATTATTATCATGTGATTGAGGCAGAAATTTGAATCAAATTAAATTTCTCTTTCCTGATCAGATTATATCCTCAATAATGTTATCTAATGTTATTTCACTATATCATCTTCATAAAAAGAAATACAACAAATCCACACACAAATCATCCACGTTTTCATTCAAAAGCGTGCAAGCACTTAACTATTTTCGACCACTCTACCTAAGCCTAACTCCCCGATAAAAGAACCATTTAGCTTACTTTTACTCCAAAGTTCACTAAGAGCATCGCCATTTACCTGATTCCTTAAGAAAATACCGCACGTTACTCTAACAATACGTTTGTAAGCGCCTTACTGTTCTCCCTGCATGGTGCCTCACGGTGGGTAAAAGTTAAGACTATTTCAATTATGATAAATAACAGCCATTACAAAAAAACATTGAGTGTTTGTTATATAACGGATAAATATAGAAAATTTTATGAAACTTTTTTGTTTTTACTTTTTTCAATTTTCTTTTCAATTAATTTAGGATACCAACTCTAGACTGAATATCAATATTACGTTCAACTGCCAGTCCACTACGACGCACTGGCCTAGAGCGGGTTGGTAGATTACACACCTAAGAAATAGTTAAGAACACCTAAATAGGTGTGTGTGTGTACATACTTCCTTCCCTATGTACATAGTACATACTTCCATTTCGTTTATTCCATCCAAAGGTTGCCTGGTAGAAATCGCTTTCAGCGATAAGGCCGCCTATGGCTCCAAGATGTCTTTTATTTTAAGTTTTTTTATTGTAATTTTTTTTTGGGTACCAATAAAGTGTTGTCTGTCTGTCTGTCTGTCTGTCTGTCTGTGTGGGTTTCCTCACGATGTTTTCATATTTGTACAATGTACATATATACATAACTTCAATAAGTGAGAGGTGTGCTTGGGGTTTTAACCCGCAAATGTCGAATTTCTCGACCGCGCCTAAACTTCAAAGCCATCACTACTTCAGATTTGAATAGATTATGGTAACTGTTTACAATCATAACGGTTTTAAAGTTTAGTTTCTGCTCTAATATTATAGAAAAAATATTAAAACTACCATTGAGGCTGTACGTCGTCTGCAAGTAATATTCCAACTTGTAGATCGCAAATAACATTAATTAAAATGGGATTAACATAACAATCCCGCAATAAGCAGTAGCAACGAAATCGGCGCGACAACGTCCAATCTTGAAATACAATTTTCAAACTAAAACAATAATAATAAATACCAAATGAAGGGCACTACTTATGTATGGACATTGAACAAGCGATAAATGTCATTTTAACTTTTAATAATTTTGCATTGAATAGCTGGATTTGAATTTGAACATGGTCCACCATGGGATGATGGTTTATTGAATAAGCCAGACTTATAAATATGTTTCTTGAGGTCTCCACATACTCTACCATTGAGAAGGTTTAAGCCATAGTCCATCATCCTGGCTTAGTGTGGCTTGGGGTCACATGGTGTAATAAATTCCTAAGTATTCTTAGATGTGCAGGTTTGATCACGATGTTTTACTTCACCGTTTGAATACGTGATAATTCACTGTGAATACAGAAATACATTCAAAAAGTCAGACGTGTGTGCATGGAGTTTAAATCCACGACCCTCAAGATTTTCGACAGCCTGGCGTGGACACATCACAAGGCCATCTCGACTTCTAAAAGTTAAAAGTTAGAGCACGCTAGAGCTGCGCTAGTGTAAAATTCTGATCCTACCTTCTAAAATATGGACAGCTTTTCATACATGGCAATAGTAAATCTGACATCTTCCGTTTGTTTACAAGAGGAGTTGTCCACGTGGTTTCCATGGCCACACATTTAAGCGTAGTTTGATACTAGGCTCAGGACAGTGGCCTATCCGGTGTATTTACGACGGCTCTCAGCAGTTAATGGCTTTCGTACAGATTATTAGTGCTCCAACGTTAATCTCGTGTAATAATCTCTTAGGTAACGTCCCCCGCCGCCGCCCGCCCCCGCCGGACCCAGCTTTTTGTTCTTTTGTTCAAGGGAATTGGTTGGCACTTTACAACGGGTTTGAATTAACGAAATATCTTAATACTTTTTCTATGTACTGTATTCCCTAGGGCTGATAAAAGCGGAGTTTTTATTCTATAGAAATTTCATGAATTTTCTGATCGTTTATTTTTTTGGTGTGATATTTTGTTAGAATATTTCATAGAATAATGAATGAATAAATAAACACCCAACAGTCAAATACGTAATGCTGAATCCACACTGAGATACGAATCTTATGTCGAGGGTATCACAAATTATGAGAGACTTTTCAGTCTCACAAATACACAGACCTGACACAAATATTTAGGGACCATACAATTTTTTATCTCAGTGAGAAGATCGAACTCGCGGCCTCTCGTATTACAAACTCTTGTTTACCCAGTTGCGCCGCGGACGCTTTCAATAGTGTGATGGTTTTTATGCAAAACGACACAAATATTCAGTACAGCTGAGGGCTCATTAGTTAGTAGTCTTATTGATTAATCTGCCTTCCGTAGTTTAACTATATTCTAGTCTTTTGAAAACGCCATACTAAAGACCCATAACTTTGTAGTTGCAACATGCACAGCACAAATCGACGGGCTGGCTAGGTATCTATCGTT
Organism: Cephonodes hylas; assembly: GCA_030295005.1. Taxonomy (NCBI): domain Eukaryota; kingdom Metazoa; phylum Arthropoda; class Insecta; order Lepidoptera; family Sphingidae; genus Cephonodes; species Cephonodes hylas. The sequence goes on from AP025364.1 coordinate 15,034,029, forward strand.
TTTGTCATCTCATGTTTTTCATATCTTTAAATACGATTATATTGGTAAAAATATATTGTTCCACGCTTCAAAATTGTATTATTGGTTTTCAAAACTTGTTTAATGGCTGGCTGAAAATAATAACGAATGAATTATAATGCGAAACATGAACTAGCTTTACGTAAGAGAGGCATAGGACGAAAATACACACGCTATATAGTTGTAAGGCGGCCTTCATATAAGGCATCTCAACTTAAAAATACTAATATGGTCACTTGCAGACTAACACGATACCTTATTTAACATTATAACGCATTCTTTTTTTATAAAATCATGATTACCCAAACTTTCCACTTATTTGCATAAGTTTAATAGCCCTATTGTCCCTCGACACAGTGTAGAGTGTTGTTTAAGACATCCCGGCTAGTGTGTAACCGCATTAGACAATTACCCGTCCGATCCGGACGTCTCGAGCGGCGTGTCCGTCCGGCCGATAGACTTGTACCACTTCCGGACATCGCACAACACCAGTGACGAGGGATAAATTACCCACGCCCTTTAGATGCATGTATAGGGTTGGTGTTTGAAGATAGCATTTTTTTGCAGTAAGGAGGAAGTTTTGGTAGTAGTAGGTAAAAGTTTGATTGTTGTGCATTTGTTTGGGGCTAAATTATAAAATTATGTTTCGGTCAGGAAACCACAGTGTTATAGAAAAACGTCTTTTGAGTGCGTCCTCTTGATGACATGCGGAGCCGAGACGTAGACACTAACGATGCAACTAATCCACCTACTCAAGGTCGCTCAGTGGGCGAAGGAGAGGACTTTGTCAGGATTTACTCTGAAGGATATGATGAAAAATAATATTATCTTATAGAGAACTAAAGCTATAGGCAGAGTCTAAAGAATTGTCGAGCTGAAGTAGTAGTGGGCAGGTCACATCTGCCTCAGAACAGATAGCTATTGGGGAAAAATACATGGTGTAGGTGTTCTGGCTAGGTAACATTTCCAACCGTAGTCTTTAAAAAAATACTTCGTACTGTTTGATTGATACTCTTTGATTCGTACTGATTGATCTATACTGAATATAATTAAAATTACTCATTGATATATCCTTTTACAGTTAAAAAATAAACCATTAAATCATAGGAATATAATTTACTAGCGACCCGCCCCGGCTTCGCGCGGGTGCAATGCTGATATTTAATGGATCCTATCATACATATAAACCTTCCTCTTCAATCACTCTATCTATTTAAAAAAAAAACCGCATCAAAATCCGTTGCGTAGTTTCAAAGATTTAAGCATACAAATGGACATAGGGACAGAGAAAGCTACTTTGTTTTATACTATGTAGTGATAACATAAAAAATAATTCTTATGTGAATGATGCATTAAAGGTACCTAATTCTTTTACTAACTCCCGAGTTTCATGCCTGCTCTCTATTTCATATTGGTATCTCATTACTTTTTGTTTGTAAAATATATTCAAGTAACATAAAATGTAATGGTAGAATTTTTAAGTAATACGCACATCAATTTATTCACTTCACATGTATTAATATACCAAATGAATAAAATAAATAAGTAAATTTTGTATACTGAAGCGGTAAATTTTACAACTCAGTAGTAGCATAATATCTTCATGAAGTTTTTTTTGTCTCAGTTTGTCTAGAAAGTTTAACCAGAACATGATTATGGATTTTATCGTTAAATGTTTTACATTTTCATTTTGAAAATTAGTTAGTCCTGCACTAACTATAGATGATTTATTTGTATCGGGCAAACGTTTAAATAGGACATCCAACAATTTTATTCATGAAAGTGCCGTAAAAAATATGATCTATGAGAAAATATATGAACCGAAAAAATCTCAATCTGTTACTATGAAAAAGCAAAAATAAAAAAGATTAAAAAGCTTATATTAAAAAAATATTTCGCAGTCGGTAGGATTCGAACCTACGCTCCCAGAGGGAATCTGATTTCTAGTCAGACGCCTTAACCGCTCGGCCACGACTGCCATGTGTCTTAGTCTTGTAATTACGTATCGATTTAGATATGCTCGACTTCTCACAAACCAGTTTGGAATGGTAGTGAAAGGAGAATAAACACGCGCATGTTTATTTTTATCAAATTTGTTACGTCTTTTGTTTCTTACATATGAATATTCGGTTATTGAACATTGAAAATCACGTCTGTACCATAAACTGAATGGCAAAATTGCACATACTCTATATTTAACGCTAATCTATGCCATAAAAAAATATGCTAAATTCCTTTAATTTTTGAACATGATTTTATGTTGCATTTGACCCTGAATTTTGGACTTGGAAGCTGATTAAATAAAAATATTACCGATCTAATATGCAGTCCCTACAGTTCAAGTACAATTAAATTAGAATAATAAAATTTTACATCAACCTATTAAGAAACTTGTCTATTTATAACCCTTATTACGAATCACATATGACTTATTAGCGTGTTTCTGTGATAGTATATTTAGCATTATCAGTAAGTACTTATTCCTCAGTTGTATCTGGATTCCAAAAGATGTAGAATACGAAGCTGTAACGGCATATTATATGTGGATGTAGTGTAGCGCGGCGTCGAAGCGTGTCGGCGTTGTTTGTTTGATGCTGATTGTGGAAGTGTTTGGGCTGGCGCCGGCCGCGCCCCGCGCAACGCCTTACTTGCTTATTTCGACTCAAACTCGAATACGAAAGAAACCTGTTTATTTATACCTTTATTTTACACATTAGACAAAATTTTGAAGTACAAAGTGATCTCTTACTGACAACCTAGGATGATCGAGAAGATGTAGAGACAGAAATGAAAAAAATAATCTTATCAAACCAATTATGTTAATTTTCTATTATTTGGTAATATTTTTTAGGAATTAATTTATATCATATTTCGATTCAAACTATGTATTTATATATTTTCTTTATCAGTACCATAAATCAATATGGAGAAATATCTAAGTGAACCAATGAGATCATGTATAATTCATTGATGATGATTTTTGAGAGCATCGTAGCTAACATCAGTCAGAGTCACTTTGTTGCGTCAGTAAAAGATAAATGAATCCATCATACCACCGTAAGTTCTATAAACACATGGTAGTGGTCGGCTGGCGGCTGCACATTTCGCGAAATGTCCAAACAATCGGAACATGTTATGTCGGTGGCTAATTTTGTAATTGCTTTGGATGTTTACAAGCCGCCCCGATTAGTTTACTATTTCAATGTGAAAACGCGTTGCCGTGATGTTTCGCGCACACCTCCCCCCTCGCCCCTTCCCCGCTTTCCCGCCCCCGCGGCGTCAAAACTCACTCGTCTGTTTGTTTTTCAATATTTTGCTTTAGACTCCACGCGCGAGTCGTGCTGAAATACATTTTTTTAGGAATTTAATGAAAGGCCCGGATTTTTTTTTTGTATTGATTAAGGAATTAGGTTATTCTTATTAGCATCACGAAAACATACAGTAAATAAAATTGAAGATAGTTATGTTATTATAATCGGAGCGAAGTGAAGGTCTAAAAACAGATTTATACTGGATCGAGATCAAAACTTAACATTTTGGATATGAAAGTGACCGGAGTTTAAGACCAAAGCAGGTCTATTACGAAACGAGATCAATACACGACATACTGGATATGAAAGTGACATAAACACACTCAAAATTTGTAGTGATATGGTACTCGGGTCTAATGAAATCATCGTGCGACTATTGACGCCGCCGATGTTTGATTAGCAGACAGCATGTTATCGCCTAATCATTATGAATTATGATTGTGTGTCGTTTTCGAAGGATTTGCATGATTTCTGATTACATTGAGCTCTATCGAAGATTATTTGATTAGAAATTTTGATAGTATATGCGTATCATTTTTTTCTTTTTTTTTCACAACGATCATTGGGGCTGATGGATATCCAAACCGCATGGTGTAAAAATAATAGGGTTTCGATTAGAAAACCTTACGTTACCAAAAGGAATTGAAGGTGTTGGACAATAGAGGACTGTTGACTCGTCTTTTAATGCAGTAGCTGACGACACGTGGTTATAATATTAGCTACATTTGTGTTTACCCCTTTAGTGCGAGTTTTTGTGTGAAAACCGTAATTATATTACACTATTTTCTCTTTTGTTTGAGTAAAAAATGGGTTAAATAAGTATTACATGTAAAATAATATATAACTAGCTAAAAATATATATATATATATACGTTTGCATTTTGACTGAATATTAAATGAGTGTTATTTTTATCAGTAAACAGCAAGCAGTCGTGGCCGAGCGGTTAAGGCGTCTGACTAGAAATCAGATTCCCTCTGGGAGCGTAGGTTCGAATCCTACCGACTGCGTCGATATTCTTTTAGTAGTTTTTAATACGGAAAAACATGAATATAAACATTAAGATACTGTAAGGATAAGTGGTGAACGTCTTACAAGTATACACAAAACTGTAAGGTAAGAAATGTATATGAAATACCAGTTATATGATTCTCGTGGTGAGGTTAAGATTGTTCTATTTTAATTTAACATAATCAGAAAAAATGAAAAAATGAATGAAAGCAGTGATGGCCTCGAGGTTTAGGCGCGCGGTCGAGAATCTCGGCGGTCGCGGGTTCGAACCCCAGGCACACACCACTGACTTTTCGAAGTTATGTGTGTATTCACATTGAATTATCACTTGCTTTAACGGTGAAAACATCGTGATGAAACCTGCACACCTAAAAGTTCTTACGAATTTCTTAGGTGTGTAGTCCGCCAACCCGCACTAGGCCAGCGTGGTGGACTATGGCCTAAACCCTCTCAATGGTAGAGGAGACCCGTGCTCAGCAGTGGGCGTATATGGGTTGATGAAGAAAAAATGAAAACAAAATTGCAGGTAAGGTAGCATATTTAATTTAAATTGTAGTCGTTTTCGTGCAAGATTGAATCATTAATATTGTCGTATATCAAAAAGTCAGTATTTTATGGGTGCTATTAAGTCTGCGTGCAGTGTAGCGAGAAATCATTCCGCAGCTTCCCTACCGACTCCTCCTTGTCTTCGGGACAGTTATACGTATTTCTAATTAGAATACACTTCGACACGTTGAGAGTTAAGGGACAGTTTACCTGTATATAATATTGGAGATTCCACTTTTTGTTAAATAAAACCTGGGAGTAACAATATCAAAATGATAGATTTTTTAACGTCCGAATTTCAAATTGCTTGGTAAGATAAATAAATAGGGGAAATAGTATAGTTATTGGCCAGTTAAGCGACCAGTTGGTAAAAAAACATAAATAAAAAATTATATCCTTACTGAAAATAAATAAAACTCACGACATTATGTTGCTTTGTTAATGTACTACAAAGGAAGGTACTTTATATAAACTTTCACTATACATGTTAAGAATAGTGTGAACTCAAAAATTTAAAACTCAAAATCACAGTAATTGGCCATAACATAGTAGTTATAAAGAAAGTAAGTTATATTGCACCTTTAATATGGTTATAACGCTTAAAAAAACATTTATTGTGAAGTATAAATCATTGACAAACTACATATTCATTTCAGTCTTAACATTATTTTTAATCGCTTAACTGAATTTCTCCCTCCGGCAAAACATTACACATCGGAAAACAAACAAACCACATACCTAGCGGAATTTCGATGAGACTTTATCTTCTTCTTCTTCTTCTTCATCAACCCATATTCGCTCACTGCTGAGCACGGGTCTCCTCTACCATTGAGAGGGTTTAGGCCATAGTCCACCACGCTGGCCTAGTGCGGGTTGGCGGACTACACACCTAAGAAATTTCTAAGAACTCTTAGGTGTGCAGGTTTCATCACGATGTTTTCCTTCACCGTTAAAGCAAGTGATAATTCAATGTGAATACACACATAACTTCGAAAAATCAGAGGTGACTTTATGACAGAGAATAAAAGTGTCGCCATTACATAATTTTTAAATCTACTATTAGTCTATACTAATATTATAAAGAGGTAAGGTTTGTGAGTTTGTATGTTTGTAAGTTTGTATGTTTGTATGTTTGTATGTTTGTGACGTTGTAGAAAGTAAACTCGCGATCTACTGAACCGATTTTGAAAATTCTTTTACCAATAGAAAGCTATGTTCTTTGTGAGTGTCATAGGCTATATATTAGTCCGAAAAATGATAAGACTTTTTTGTTGTAGCAGGATTTGCGAAGTAAGTCGGAGAAAAAACGGGCGAACGAAACCGTTTTTTGCAAACGCTGCCTTACCCATGGGAGATATATAGTTGAGTCCTAGAGAAAAGTTGTAGAGCTTGATAATATCTACAAAAAAGTCAGCGGTAGCATATGTCTAACTTTAAGGGTTGATTCACAATAACCTCTTTTATGCTAACAAAATTTGTTATAAAGTAAAGCATTGTTTGTGAAGGTATTTTTATAAAGATTATATAAATGCGTTATTCAGTATGAGTCCTTAATTTAAAAGAAATTTGCCCTTTACATCATTTGATTTCGATGAGTATCTTAGAAGATATCGCAGTTTCAAAAAAATCATCAAGCGCGCAATAATTATGTACAAGGCGCCGACCGGCGCGTTACGGTTTCACGTTTAAATAATCATTATACCGATTTGAACGATTTTTGGTATGGGCATAAATAGGACTTTAAGGAGTAAAATAGACTATAACTTATTTTCTTTCTGAACTCAACCCTGTAGTCTACGCGGACGAAGTCGCGGGCAACAGCTAGTATAGAATATTGCTAGTTTTTTGGTAGCAAAGTTGAAATGGCTAATAACTGTACAGGGGCCAATAACTATACTGTCTCCCCTACATGAAACAGTCACACATTCGTACATAATTTTGATCGTGCATCGTGGGTACCAAAAACTACAAGAAACTTTTACGGTCTCAAAAACACCAAGACTTGAAACAAATATTTGCGAATCACGCAAACATTTGTCACGGTGCGGGCATCGTATCTGTCGCCTCTCGTTTTAGACAATTGCACCACGGGGTTTTCAATCCGCGGAATACCCAAGCAGAGACTATATATGGTTACAAGTTATAAGACACTATTCAGGTCACACCTGTGTATCTAGACTAGAGATAAAATAATAGGTTTTTCACACGTAAAAAGGTTACCGCAAGGCCTACTGCTAAAAAATAAAGCTATAAAAATAATATTCACATTATATGGTGGAAGTTGCAACTAAATCCCGAAACTAGTTTGGAACTTTGTACCCTTTAGTTGTCGTGACTCCGTCCAATTAGAAACAATAACAATTTGTTAGCGACGTACGATATTATTCCGCCCATTTCCGCCCACTTTTAATTTGCGGTTTGAGTTTCAGTTGGTCGGGACCGGCGGCACAGTTTTAAATCTTTTGCTATTTTTGGAATAATGTTTCTGCTTCGTCTATTGAAAGGTGTGGTGAGGCTTTGAATTTTTGAAATAAGCTGTTGAAAGGGTTCGTTAAATTGTACATGGACAGTATAAAAATATGGTATAAAAAAAACATACATATAAATTCGACGTGCATGCATGAAGAGGATAATGTCAGTGGAGGAAACGTAAGAGGTATGTTTGGACCGTGGCATTTGGCGCTCTATAGTCTCTGCCTACCCTAATGGGAGACAGGCGTGAGTTTATGTATTTAAATTATTGATTTTCCAGCTCTTAACCATATTAGGTGCTGCTATTGCGATTTTTTAAATCCAATAACGCTTTGCCTGAGTCAGGTATTCGAACCTGGAGCTTTAGAACGCACGGCTCACAGCCCTGGTGTAATATTTTTAAATAACTTCACCGCGGAGGCCACAAATGTAAAAAACGTGTTTAATCATTCCGGTTAAAATTCGTATTATAAATATTCTGTAAAGCTTTCACGCTTCCCCTTAAAGATTAAAGAGACAATAGCGGAGAGAAATTAATTTCCACATTTCCAACTGGAGAGAACACGTTCAAAAAACAAGCGTTTGTATACAAGCCTTATGATATTTTGTCGTTTGCCGACCATTATTTGAGCAGTAACTTAATGAATCCATTTGAAGTCTCTCTTTTGTTTGAGTTCTTCGGCAGACGACAGAATTAACTGTGCGCCTCGTGGCTGGGTAATTACCAATAAGGATCTGCACCTCCCCCCCCTGCCCGCCTACCGTTACATCCCCCGCACCAATTACTTCTGGTTTGGAGGAACGATTTCTGGGAATTTTATTAATTACGTCAAACATATTGCGATCATTCATGTGTCGTGCTATTGTTGGAATTTAAAACCTTTACATGGTGGTCGATGTCAGTAACGATGTTGTTGGCATGTATGATAGGTTTTTTTGAGCTTATACTATACTTCATTGCTAGGGTCATCATGAAAAAGTATTAGTTAAGGTTACAATCAAGAAAAATTCTTAAGTTAAATTAAATTAAAATTCCGCTTACCATCAGGCGGGCCGTCTGCTCGTCTGCCTGCTAAGGCAATTAAAAAAAAAAGTTTGTGTAGTCCGCAGTTGATTTAGTCCTGCTGCGTAAATATTTGGGTTAATAAAGATAAATGTTGACAAGACATACTTTTATTTTGCGGCTGACCGCGTTTCTCATCGTCACTAGTGACCAAGCCGTCTGCAGCGAGCAACTTCAAACTTTCGCAAACACATTAACGAGAGCCGAAGTGATTTTTAGGCACTTAACGACTGTATAAAGGAAACAAATCAAAAGCGGTGTTAAACACTAAATCCTGGCAAATTAACCGCCGGCTGGCGGACATCTAACTGGGAGAGGATCAGCAACTTTAATTGCTTTACCCACATTAACCCTTGCCAATTCCCCCCAGATAACTTTAGTCAATTCTTTAACTTTGGCTCCGGGAGACAATCAGCACCAATTATCTTGAGCTTAGCGCTTCAAGGTTCGTTTTGGAGGCGGGATACGAATTTAATTGTCCCTAGTTTCTGATGAATTGGATTCGGCCGACGTTCATTCCGATTGATCACAGCCTGTGGTGAGTAGTAAAATTTAACATTTTATGGTTATCTGTTTAAGTTTCCACGGGTTTATGGTGCATGAAAATTGCTTTGATACTTGAAGGAAATTAATGTAAGAATTTTGTATCGACTTTGTTGAAGACTGTTTCATTATTTGGTGCCTATAGTTATTAAATATTGTATGTATTAGGATGATATCTGTGTGATTTATTTTGCGCTTATTTATTATATCCACATGCACATGTGTAACAAAAGCTATGGAGCTTATAGCTGGCTACTTGTCCAATATCTTGTGGAATGAAAATTTTATTTTTTGTTGTTAACAGGAGGTACTTAGTCAAGATCTCGCAAGTCGCAACCCTGAAGATGGAATAATCAACAGCCCTTACAACAACCAAGTCCCATGTAAATATTTACAAATTAGAAACATTTATCTTAAGGAACTACGTTTAGGGGGTATACGTGCGTAGCTAAGTACGAGAAATTGTTTAAGGCTAGGGGATAGAAACTCAATAATGACTTTCTATTGCGAACAAGAAATTTAATAAGGGTAGGATTTTGTCCCATACGATGGTCTAGTGCAGGTAGTGGTATCCATGAATTCACTTAATTAATTATAAAAATTCATTCCTTTTCAATAAATTTCTTGATATTGGATTTACCCAGAGCAGTGTGCTTTGGCTCCAAAGTATCGAGCTCCATTAGATTTTTTTACGGAATTTTTACACGTACCTACACTACCGTTAAAACAGGTGTGAACCTTCATAAATAAGGAGATGAAAATCCAAAAATTCCCGCTTAATTAAATACCTGACCTGTTTTCTGATCTCGGTAAAAAATCACCGAGACGCGAAGACATTTGTCCACGCCATAGCTCTGAAATGAGGGTAGCCTGCGACAGTATGATAACGGGTGTATTGATGCGGTGTTGCGGGGGAGAGGGGTACACCCCGCCTCTTTTTATTACTTGTATTAGGTAGACAATATTTACAGATATCTCCCGCGGGACACTGAGATATTGGCCGCGTGATCAAGTTTTTCTCCATAGTTTTTCTTTTGGTTTAGTGTGAGCGCTTTGGGATTGGTGTTTCGTCATTTTTTCACTTAAGATAAGCTTTGTTTTTCTTTCGTTTACACGCTTGTTGACTCGCAATATGTGGCGAGCGCTGTTTGCCGCGAATTCCCATTATATTTGTGCATTTTTTGATATTGAATCAAGTTTTTGTAGAGGTGGGATGTTATAACAGCAGCTTACCGGGAAACTCATTTCTACGTGTTGTTGAACAGAAAACTTGATAAAAGGATTTCTGTCCTCTTTTTTTGCTTCTTTCCTCATACATAAGTTTTTAGTGATGTAGCCGCTTTTCTTTTCTCCTTTTGTTTGGGCATAGTCAAAATATTAATTGTTTGAATGCACAATCATATTTTTTAAATACATTGTAACAGGTTATTTCGAAGAGCTTCGATAACATAATTTTTGTAGAATGAATGAAATTAATAGAAGAATGTTGTAACATACAATAGTAAATGTGGCATAAAAAATAAAAAAATGAATATCTTCTTACCTATTAAGTTAGATCACTCGATTCTTCTGATATCTAAGATTTAGTTATATTAGAAGAAATACGCTTTACAAGGATAATAAATAACATCTCCAGTACTGAAACTGTCACCAGTCAAAAAGCTAAGTGAGTAACCGCAAATGTAGGTTCTTGGGGCTGTGTAAGGGGGTTGCGCGGAGCAAGTTCCTAAGCCCCATAACATGTATCAACACAGTTTGAAACTTCTCAACTTATTTGAATTCAGCTCGTGTTGGAAAAATGTACAGATTTATACGGAGATCGGTCCGACGTGGCGGGGCGGGCTGGGGCTGTGTGGGGTGACTACGCTTGTCGCGTCGCCTGGATACATTCCCTATGTTTTTGATAACTTTATTAAAAAAAAGAGATATTAATTTAAAAAGGAATGGAACGGAATAGAAGGAAACTTTATTTTACTTACACAACTAAAAAGAGGAGGAAAAAATGTGTGTAATAACAAAAAGAGAATGTCTTCGCTTTTAACGATCATTTCTAGACAACCATGAAGTGAACAATGGGTTGTTATATAAATAATAAATAAATAAATATACCAAACAGTCACATACATAGTCCTGACCCCACACTAAGATACGAGTCTTGTGTCGTGGGTATTAGACACTACGAGAGACTTTTCGGTCTCACAAACACCCAGACCCGAAACAAATATTTGTGGATCACACAAACATTCGTCTCGGTACGGGGATCGAACCCGCGGCCGCTCGTTTCGCAAGCTGGTGTCTAGCCAGCTGCGCCACGGGGCTGTCACGGGGCTGTCGGGGCTGTTTGGTTTAGATAACTATACACTTATATAAAAAGCTGCTAGCATTACAATATTTTGGCGGGATAACTATGTCAACCGATACGGGTTGGTTATAATAATCTTCACCAGTCGATACTCTATTAACCAGGTTCCAATGTAATTAGTGTTGTCATGAATAAGTTACTTCAGAAGCAAATTATATATTACATTGGACATATGTACTTATTCAATCTTTTGGAGTTCTTAGTTCACGACCTTCCGCTCCCTCAAGATATTTTTAACAAAAGACCCGCTTTGTTTCGCTTAATTAATGTGCCGCAATCGAGATACTTCATGTTACTTAATAATGTCTTTCAACATAGTAAAGCACTTTAAGAGTAGAGGCGGTGCAGAAATATGATGTCTTTAGCCTACAATTAAATATGCATTAACTTAATATTATTAATTGGTGTAAAGTGAAGAAAAATTAAAATACAAGGTTGTTTCTGATATATGTCAGCATTTATGGGATGAAAATAACATTAATTGTAGAACTTCATATTTTTGCCATTAGCCTATTATCATTTGGGATCAAGGACCTTAGTCTTTTACAAGATCACGGAACTAATTTGGGATTTTGTTATATTTTGGGTCGATGTTTAATTTTTCTCATGCTGTAATAAATTTTATTTCAATTAGATTTATTCTACAATCCTCATAAGTATCGCCAACGTCTCGAAACGTTGTCACCTTAGTTATTCCCGCCGTAAGAGTAGAGTTTATTGTAACAAATCAAAAACTTTCCGTCGGTGCTGCGAACCTGCGAATAAACTGACCATGTCTCCACCGGAGCTTGGGACGTGTGCTCATCATACTTACCGTTATTAATGGCCATGTATTTCGTTCTATTATTGTATTTACTGCAAAATGAGTTAAACTTGTGTAATTGAAATGAAGTCTACAAAGAGATGGAAATATTTTGTCAGACGACGTAGTGATGCTTGATTAAAAGTATTTTTATACTAAAGTCTTTCGTAAACATTGCTTTGATGACATCAAATTTAATGTAGTCAATTTTCTTTCTGTTATACTAACGTCCTTCAAACACACTTCTTGAATAGAATAGACTTTAATATGGGATAATAATCAATGTTCCTTTTGCTGCAAATTGCAAATAAAAAATCCCGGGAAAAAAAAAGACATCCCTTATATTAATTCAAGTGCCATCCTCAGAACTTTATTCGATAAAAATTCTAATAACTGACATTCAAAGAGGATTCCGCGCAGAGAATAATCATGGTTAATTTAATTTTTATGTGCAATTAATGCGCCCCCGCCCACAGCCCATAGTATTGTCTAATGAGTCGATTAATTACCCAGCCGAGTGATTTCTACGATTCAACGCCGAAGCCGAATTCGGCGGCCGAATGGGGAAGAAAGAACCATCCCCCAAATTAACACCCACTTAATCAAGGCCCGGGGTGAATTTTGTTCAAGAATAATATTAATTATGAATTGCAGTAAATTTTTAAACGGCCTGAAGGGTGGATAATAAAGATGTTTGGCTCTTTGTTTTTGTAATTTAAAATACTCTTTTTGTTTATTTTTATGGAAGTATAAATTTTAAATGTTGGTGATCTGCTTAGGATATTTTGTTGCAGATTTTTTCTTCTTCTTCTTCTTCATCAACCCATATACGCCCACTGCTGAGCACGGGTCTCCTCTACCATTGAGAGGGTTTAGGCCATAGCCCACCACGCTGGCCTAGTGCGGGTTGGCGGACTACATACCTAAGAAATTCCTAAGAACTCTTAGGTGTGCAGGTTTTATCACGATGTTTTCCTTCACCGTTAAAGCAAGTGATAATTCAATGTGAATACACACATAACTTCGAAAAGTCAGAGGTGTGTGCCTGGGGTTCGAACCCGCGACCGTCGGATTCTCGACCGCGCGCCCAAACCTCGAGGCCAATTTTTGGTGGTCGAATATTCGTTGTAAGCGCTAACACGGTAGCTTAAGGTATGATGTATATGAAAGGGTGTTGGATTCATGTTATATGCCTGCATTCGGCATAACTTTGCCTCAAACAGAAAAATTTATGTGGGTATCAAAATCTTTGTGAGACTTTTCGGTCACACAAACACACTTAAACTCGGAAACATTTATATGTGGATAAGGGGATTGAGCCCGCTGTAATTTTATATTTTAAATGTGCAATAGTCAATGTTACTTGGCATTCCTCATTAGCACCGTCAAGCTAGACCACATTGATTCAAAACGATGAACAAGCGCCGATACCGTTTCAATTAAAATATAATTCAGTGCGCTAGGTCTTGACACAATTCGCCCAACAATAAAACACTTCCGTGTATTACAAAGGTGAGATAGGGTAGGCGGGTGCTGCGGGGGACGCGGGGAAGGGTAAGGGGGGGGGGGTTAGTACACTTGCAGACAAGTCGGCAAGTGAACCGGCGCAGTTGTAACAAGAAAGGCGACAGTAGGTCCGGACTTCTAATAAACTGAACAGCGAATAAAGCTGGCTTTCCCCGTGAACGCCCAATTTTCAGCCAAAGCGGACGTCCCCCTTATTCACTGGGATAAGGCTGTGTACACGTAACTGCTGAATGGATAATATAAATACGCAGACATTTGCAGTTTTATATAGGTTATATTCAGACAAGAAAATTAAGGCTGGTTATAGCAACTGTGATTAAAAACCCAAAGGCGTTAAAAAAAATCTCGACAAAAAAATGACGTTTTCATAACAATCTTAGGTATTCAAATGTATGTGGTTTTTAGGGTAATGTAAATATTCAAATTTTTTGTCTGGATTTTTTAACGCTAATGAGTATGTAATCACTGTATTTATTAGCTGTTTTGGTTTTCGATCACGGTTTCAAATTAATTATACTTTTTACAATTTTGATATGAGTCCTCATGCCCTCGGGGATTAGACGACTATACTCGTAGTCAGAGTACCGTAAACAAAGGGCAACTATTTTTGTTAATAATTAATTATTTCACTAATCTAGAATTGAATCTAGACTTTTTATTCATGAAATACTAGTAAATTAACAAAGACAACGTGAAACCAAACATATGTTAATATAATCATCGTATTAAAACTTAGGAGTCAAGTGTTTTATTCAAATCAATATGCGATAAAATCACGATATTAACAAATACTTAGTTAACTAAGCATTTCACTGTAAACAAGTAGGTAGTAATATTGCAGAAGTAATGAGGATTCTTCGCCAACGACCGTAAGATTGTGTGCAAATCAAAAGTTTCGCTTGGGAAGTGTTAGGTTTGCGCCGCACTTAACCGCACTAGTTAGTCGTACTTTCTTTAGTGACTAAAAATACTGGTTCCACTAAAGGAAATGATAAAAACAAATTATCCAGTATCTCTTGCTTAGTTGAAATTATTTAAATTGTTTTAAAAATAACAAAAATATGGTCTTATTGTGACTGAGATGTTTAACTATCTTTCATCATTCTCCTGCCCTGATCCCAATTTTTGTTTGGGGTCGGCGCAACATGTTTTGTCCTTCCTTCCTGTGTGGAAGGACAAAACATGCTGCATAAGAGTTTTGGCAGATGTTTTACGGCCGGCCGCCTGCCTGACGCCAACCCTCCTTGGGAATTTCTATGTTTTAAAGGGAATGGTGTGGGGATAGCGTGAGTTTGGGTAAAGGATATTGAGGGAAAGGATATTTGGCCTGATGGTAAGGATGCTACAGTCCCGGATAAGGAAGTATTAGGAGACTGTAACAGCTCGGGGGGCCGAGCTTGCGTACTGTTGCGTAGATGTTTAACTATCTTTTTAGCAATTTAATTTAATTTAATTTATGAAAGGTGATAGCAAAATACATTTAGGGGTAATAAGGTTGTATAATTCAGTGTTAGGCATTCGCGTTGAAGTAACAATTGGTTAAAGCGTGGATCAACCAATGTTCAGAAATCAAATTTCAGAAACTTCGATACTCGGGTTATAGTTGGCTAGATACCAGCTTGCGAAACGAAACTCCGCGAGCTCGATCCTCACACCGAGACAAATGTTTGTGCGGTTGACAAGTATTTGTTTCAGGTCTAGATGTGTGTGCGACCAAAAATTCTTGTAGTTTCTAATACGACACAGGACTTTTATTCTACAGAACTATTTAAGTGGCTGTTGTTTGTATTTATGTAAAGTACAATGCTTCCTATAAAGTACAATTTTCATGCCGAAAAAGGCGACACTCCCGTTGTGCACGGGCCCTAAATCTTGTTGGACAGACTCATTCCATGCGGAAAATAGGACGATTCTTAGCGAAGTGCCCGGAATGAGACGAGCTTCTTAATTCAATCAGCTCGATGTGCTGTCCCGCGCGCCTGTATCGCTACGTCAAGCACACTGTACCTGGGCCACGTACTAGCTTCTACAAAGTACGCGTTTTTTGTAAGACAACTGTCTATTATTAGGAAATATTTATTTTTGAAACTGTATTAAGACATGGTTTCACAATTTATGAGTAAATAATAAAAAAAAACAGTTACTTTTAAAGTATTACATTCGCATATGCTATTACGTTTCGTGATATGCTTTCGTTCGAAATATCCATGGACAAAAAATATTGAAAAAACAAACGTAACACGTTAAGTTTTTTATTCGTTATACCTATCTACTCGTGTTGACTCTTGTATATCCTACTTAAGTTCCTTTAGCTATTGATCAATGTTCACGGTCTCTAGGCCTTCGAAATCCAGTAGTTTCTGTCAATTTTCAAATCCTATTTTTCATCGGAAAGCCATCAAAAAACCATTCACCCAGCTCAGCGAGACAAATAGCGTCGGATGCGAGGAGTAATGGGTTCGATTCCCGTCGGTACACAATACCAAGTGACGGACGCGCCGCGACGCCTTGACTGAGCGTCTGTCGTCCTCTCGTGTACCCAGTCATTCATATTAAAATATTGTGAGCCCGTATCAGATCTATTGGGTTTATGTGTGTTGATTTATATGGACCTCTCTTTTGGGGATCAGAAAGATTCTTGATGCAGTGATCGAACTACATACATACATGTAAATTTCATATTCGAGGAAATTGTGTGAGGTTAAAACTTTATTTTGTCATTAGCATTCTAGAAACAAAACCAAGTTAAACTTGGCAATTTTTACAGTTACTTACAAACAATTATTATTTACTATAAAATATTATTTTATATTTGGTTACGCAAAGTCCAGTTTCTGAGATCTTTCTCTTGTCGATTCGAAGTAGTATCTCCAAACTTCTGACTCCAGAACAAAACACGATTTTAATCTGCGATTAATGGTACAGGCAAGCCTAACGAGAGGTTTTCTCGGAATACCGCCCGGTTCGAGTGATAGAAGCTTACAATGAAACCTCATAGAAAATCCCCCGTAACATGCAGGCTGCTCATACAAAAGGATAGAGACGTATTTCTTGGGCATCAATTGATCTGGTCGGTATTGTTGGCGCCGGATCTCTTACGGCTGTGCATTGTGTTGCATTTCAACGGCATTCAAATGGTTTGACGGAATATTTTACCTATTTCAGATGAAACACTTTGATCGGCTTACACGTGATGTCTTTATACAGTTTCTATAACGTACTTAAGGTGTCTATTGTTGCAATGTTATCAGTAAAGTACGGGTACAATTGTATACACAAGTTATAAAAAAATATTCACGAGTGAAAAAATTCAACCAATTATTTGCCAACTAAGTTACCACAAATTTCTATAAAAATATTTATCCAAATTAATAAGAAAGAAAACATTCAAAATTAACGTCAGGAATAATTATTGTTTGAAGTGTTATACAATTTTCACTGTTAAATCAATCGCAATAAAGAACAAACACACATGTTTCCAAATATTTCCATTACGCCATTCCATTGAGATCAATTCTCAGTGTTAGATGTATATCCTACCACCAGCAAGCAATAATAATATATTTATCCGGCAATCCTCAATGTGCTTAAACCAAGCGTGAATGTGTGGCTTTAGAATTAATCTCAGTTCACCTCTCCGTGCTGGAGACGTGAACATACAACAGATCCATTTTGGCATGACTAGTATTGAATTCACAAGCTTAGCCGAACAATAGATAACTCCACCAAGAGAACTGCATACCATCGGGCGGGGTTACAGGCTTGTATTCAGCAGGTGATAAAGGGGTGCCCAAGTATAGTGGAAATAGCTGGAATAGTAGTACAGCGGTGTTATAACCCCCCACATATCCTAGTTCGATCCTGTTGGCAAGCGAGATGCATTGTGACGTCCATACATTGTATTGAGCATGATCGATGGTGGCTTACGGTCCGTCTGACGCTGGAATAACATTTTGAGTGGACGTAGAGCGATTCGCGCCAAGAAAATACTGGCTTACACTACCAACTATACTACTGTTATGAGCTGTTCGTTGCGCAATAATGTAGGAATATTTTACCAATGTATATGGCTTATAGGTTTATATAATTAAATTTTTAATTTCTAAAAAATCATTACGAGAAATTAACGTAAAATTGCTTAAAATTACAAGCTAGTGCTCAGTAAGATCTAAAGAAGATTTATATTATTCTATTATTTTACTATAATTTTTATGAGCGCTTTTGATTGTAGTGTACGTTTGACCCTAGGTATGTATTTGATATTTTGTAGTTGAAAAAAAAACTATTAAAAACAAGTTTTTATTTCAATATGCTGAAACGGAAAAATATTTTTTTGCTTTAAATCTTTTATTATCTACTTATACGAGTAACTTCATTACAAAAATTATACGATATAAAAGCTTGTCGAGATATTTAAGTAATCATATTTACTTACTTAAAAAAATATTGGTTAAATTATTCACAATTGAATCTCGCAAAAAAGGCTTTTACTTTTATTTTATCTTGTGTTTTTAATGACGTCACAAGCTTTACCATGAATTGCCATCCAAACTGAACGTGCTCACAAACATATTTTCAGCTCTATCAAATGAATATTTTCAAAATAGAGTTTTAAGCGTTAGAAGTTCGTCATATTAGATTTAGACTGACATCACATTATTTTTGGAGTTATCCTAAGCGAGCGCTTTCATTTGATGTACCATATTGCAAAAGTGCATTAAATATATCTAGTCTGCCATCTTGAATTGACCGCCATGTTGGATTAAGAATGACGTCAAAAGTTTACCACGCATTGATATACAAACTGAACGTGCTTACATAATTTCAGCTCAATCATTTTTATTTCTTCTTTAAAATTATTAACATATGTACGCAAAGGTTAAGCTTGTAATTATAATTAATATTATTTCGTGTCATTCCATATACTAACTAACAACATGATTACCATTCACTATTGACCTAGTTGTACATACTAAAATAAAATAAAAGTAATAGAAACTTTCAACAGAGGTCTATAAGCAGTCGTGGCCGAGCGGTTAAGGCGTCTGACTAGAAATCAGATTCCCTCTGGGAGCGTAGGTTCGAATCCTACCGACTGCGTTGGCGTTAGTCTTTGTTTTTTGATTTTTTTTATAATTCTGTTATTAATTTAGTGTTCAGTCAATAAATATCCAACTTAAAAATACCTATGACATATTCAATTTTACACATATATTAGTTTAATATGCATTTATTGTCGTGTTTTATTTAATGTATGAAATGAACAAAAAATGTAGGTAAATCATGTGATCATTTATTCTATTATGATAAATACCTAATTTTATATGTTCTTTTCATTTTCTCCCAGACAGCCAGGATAGCGATATTTTAGTCACCAGTTTCATGTATTGTTTGAAATACTTAACCTTGACAGCCGATACATGTAAAAATAGCCTGTTGACACAGCAATATTAACTGAGCATCCAACTTTTTTACACTTGTGGACAAATTTTCGGTAATTGCATTATGAATACATTAACTAAGCGAGAAATATTTCGTTTAGAATTGTGGATTGAGCCATAGCCGTTTTTGATTATGGCCAGCAGTTGAATCTTTAAAAATGTTACGCAAAACATAATTTATTAGCTGAAATAATATGGGCAGACATTTTAAAAAATATTTTTTATCAGCTATATATGCGCGTCAGTATTTTAATTAATTCTCTTGAATTTTATATTTCAGTTTAATTTTTTGTTTTCATTTTTGTCGCATGTAAACATATTTTACAATTGTTTTTTTTTTTATTTAGGCCGGCTTGCGTTAAATGTGCAATAAATTTCTGTGGATAAATAAAAAAATATTGATTCAAAGTAGGTAGAGACGGTTGTGAAAACTTTAGTGTTTTTAATTTAAGAAGAAAAAGAGTCGACACATTTTCTTTTACATCGTAAGCTGTGTCGTTTAATATCCTGGAGGAATTCAATGAAATATAAGACATTAATTGAGCTGTCAAGTTCAAAGACAAGATATTTTGGTGTTGCTGTTTAATTTTTCGAATTAAATGTTGCAATTTTTGGCTCTAAGTGTACGATCTTAAACCTCCCCCTGAGCCCATGTCCCCGGCCCGTATATTACCTGCTAATTTCCCACATAACATGTCTACTGTCTAGGCTGGAAATTTGAGACGGGCCTGTGACCCTTTTCGTCCCTTGATTTCAGCCAAATACTCTGAAAACACTGAAGTGGGAATGTCTTATACAAAGTTTATATCGCAATTTTACGGTTAACATAGGCCGTGTTTTATTAGTTTCGGGATTTCTACATTGCTAGCTAAATGTCAAATTATTAGGAGTTAGTCATCGCAGCATGAAAATACGCGAGATTATTTTTTGTGAAATTTTCAGTAGCCCTCAACTTACTGATTGTGGCCGCTCTATAGATGCTCAAAAGTAACAGTTAATATAAACTTCTTAAATAGTCACCGTATCACGCTCATTGATGAAGAAGAAGAAGAAGAAGCCTACAGTTTTCTGGAGGTCTCACGCCTCTCAACCATAGGAAACGGCAGTAGCTTATAAATTGAGATGAGTATAGGTTGGTTAAACTATGAGAAGAATGTCATTTTTATTGTGTTCTATGTGCATTGAGACATAATTAACGACATAAATGAACGGATAGTGACACGATTCTTGTTGCTATACAACCTTTTTAAATCAAATTCTGGATTTAAATTACTTGCATTTTATTCGCTTAAAAGTAATAAAAATACATTTTGCTTATGTATCGGAGTTTTAAAATAATCCATTAAATATTTTTAAATTACATTATAAGAAAATTTTTACGCGTACCGCTAAGTAGACGAAGAGTTTTAGAGTGTATTATAACATTTTTAGCAAGCAGTGCGGCAGAGTCCGCTAAAAGCAACGCCGGCAGTGGCCTAGGCCGAGTTTCTAGGCTTTTACACAAATTATTCGCAACGTGCCAATTAATTTCGTCGGGAGTGAAGCGACTTAATAAATACTGTGTTTGTATTATAGAACTCTACGCTTTTAGCCTCCTTTACTATTTTGTAATTTACACAGAATGTAGCGATTTACACAGATTTTACCCGACGAATTTACGTTAGATCTTCACGATTTTTTTGTCAGATAAGCACGGAGTTTTTATATTACTATTTCAATAAAAATTAAAACAAAATATTTCGCAGTCGGTAGGATTCGAACCTACGCTCCCAGAGGGAATCTGATTTCTAGTCAGACGCCTTAACCGCTCGGCCACGACTGCTTGCATGAAGTTACCTAATATACGTTCCAATACGAACACATAACACGGATTTTTGACACACATGTTGATAACCGGTCTTGGTAACTAGTGAATGAGATACATTATATAAAATGATCATATAATTAATCACGGACGGTAATAAACGGTTACTTTAAAAGTCATCTCAAAATAGAGAAGCTATAATTTAATCTTATAGCATGAAAGCTACTATGACTCAGAAAGTGGTGAGACGCGTTGAATCAAAGTCACGTTTTTGAGACTTGCATTAAGAAAACTGTTTTAATAACCAGCCTTTAACTGAGATTGTTTAGGCCCTCAGTCTACTGCGCTACTCTCGTCCGGGTTGGCGGACTACACACCAAAGATATTCCTTTCATTACGATGTTTTCCTTCACCGTTACAAATGATTTCACAATTGCCTTTACTATCTCCATTTATTAATTTTGAAAATTTACAAAACATTTTACTTCTTAATCTATACTATCTATACTATTATAATAAAGAGGAAAGATTTGTATTTTTGGATTTTTGGATTTTTGGATGTTTGTTACGAATAAACTCAAAAAGTACTGAACCGATTTGGATGATTTTTGGTATGGAGATAGATGGGACTCACCGAAGTAACATAGGATACTTTTTATCCCGGAAAATGTAGTATTCCCGTGGGATTGGGTATAAAACCCTATATTTTAGTTACTCTTTCACGCTCAAACCATTCGACCGACTTTTATGATTCATGGTATGATCATAAATGAAACCTATGAAGTAACATAAACAACATTTTATTCCGGGAATATGTAGGGTTCCTGTGGGATGGGCATGTATTGTAACTCGAAAGTAACACTACCTGTGTAATGCTTTCACGCCTAAACCATTTGACCGATTTTAATGATTTTTGGTATGGAGATAGATGAGACCCACCGAAGTAACATAGGATACTTTTTATCCCGGAAAATGTAGTATTCCCGTGGGATTGGGTATAAAACCCTATATTTTTCTTACGATTTCACGCTCAAACCATTCGACCGATTTTTATGATTCTTTGTATGATCATAAATTAAATCCTATGAAGTAACATGAACAATATTTTATCCCGGGAATATGTAGGGTTCCTGTGGGATGAGCATATATTCTAACGCGAAAATGACACAGTCTATGTAATGCTTTCACGCCTAAACCATTTGACCGATTTCAATGATTTTTGGTATGGAGATAGGTAGGCCCCACCGAAGTAACATAGGATGTATTTTATCCCGGAAAATGTAGTATTCCCGTGGGAATGGGTATTTCTTGATCTACTGAACCGATTTGAATGATTTTTGGTATGGAGATAAGTAGGGCCCATCGAAGTTACATAGGATGCATTTTATCCCGGAAAATGTAGTATTCCCGTGGGAACGGGTATTTCTGGATCTACTGGACCGATTTGAATGAGTTTTGGTATGGAGATAGGTAGGGCTCACCGAAGTAACATAGGATACATTTTGTCCCGGAAAATGTAGTATTCCCGTGGGAACAGGTATTTCTGGATCTACTGGACCAATTTGAATGATTTTTGGTATGGAGATAGGTAGAGCCCACTGAAGTGACAAAGGATACTTTTATCCCGGAAAATGTAGTATTCCCGTGGGAATTATTATTATCAAGATATACTGAACCGATTTGAATGATTTCTGGTATGGAGATAGGTAGGACCCATCGAAGTAACATAGGATACATTTTATCCCGGAAAATGTAGTATTCCCGTGGGAATGGGTATTTCTGGATCTACTGAACCGATTTTAATGATTTTTGGTATGGAGATAGGTAGGTCCCGCCGAAGTAACATAGGATATATTTTATTCCGGAAAATGTAGTATTCCCGTGGGAACGGGTATTTCTGGATCTACTGAACCGACTTGAATGATTTTTGGTATGGAGATAGGTAGAGCCCACTGAAGTGGCAAAAGATATTTTTATCCCGGAAAATGTAGTATTTCCGTGGGAATCGCTATATTCAAGATCTACTGAATCAATCTAAATGAGTTTTGGTATAGAGATAGGTAGGACCCACCGAATCAACATGATAGACTTTTATCCTGGAAAATATGTTCCCGTGGGTATGGGACATGGGTACATGTTATAATTGTAAGAGTAAGTCTGTAAGTCTGTTACGCTTTCACGCCTAAACTATTCGACTAAGTTATATATTTTTGGTATGAACATAAATAGGACTCCGTGAAGTAACAATTAAATGTTCCCGTGGAATAAACATGTTATAAATGCGGAAATAGCTTTTTCAAAGTAAAACTTTTTTTAGACACTTATGAGACAAATTAAAAATTCACTTATTATCTTTCTGCACTCAGCCCTAAAGTATACGCAGACGGAGTCGCGGGCAAAAGCTAGTTCATTATAAAAGATTATCAGATTTCATGTTATTAGAATTATCCAATTTGCATTTATAATCGCATTGCATGCCCTACACATTGGAGGAGATTTTAAAGGCATTTATTTTATTTATATTTTTACATTTGACTGCCTCGTGGTCTCGCGGTACAAATATGTGCCGTGCGATCTAGAGGTCCTGGGTTCGATTCCCGGGCCGGGCAAAGTGTTATTGGGTTTTTCCATTAGGAAATTCTCAGTAACAGCACGGAGTCTGGAAATGTGCCCGAAAAACGGCAATAGGCTCGCCCCCTATTACGTGGGACTGATACATACCTGGCGAAATGTGGGTGCAGAAATGCATCTCTGCCTACCCCTTCGGGGAATATAGGCGTGAGGTATGTGTGTGTGTGTGTGTGTGTATTTTTACATTTTTTTATAATAAAATTGTTATAGTGGAGTTAATGCTCAAAACATCCTCTGCTAGCAATTAGGAAAAACTCAATTGATAATGGGAGGTCTAACATTCTAAAAATTTCATTCTCAAATTCAATGCACACCCTTAGATCACTCTTTTGTTATATGCCTTCTAAAAGGATTACAAAAAAGAAGAATTTTCTGAGAAGATTTTAGCATCATAACGTCACGTCTAATTATTTCAAGTTGTTTGACATAATCCGCTTCGGAACACAATTTCGAAACGTGAGCGGTATGCACTCCTCTTTACCATTATCCTTAATTGACATGCGTCAATCACTGTACAAATTCGTGCGCTTTCGAAAGTTTCTAGTAAAATTACTTGAATAACTTATCAAACGTGATATGTATTTATGCAAAAACTAATTAATATTGTACTGAATTGACGAGGAGTTTTAAGTGGTTCTATTGTTTTAGAATTTAACTTGATAAAATAATTTACAGTGATTGATTAAATTATTTTTCAATTTGATTATATGTTCATTTCAAATTTTAACATAATGGTATGTAAAGGTCGCACATATAGTATCAGATTTCCGTAATATCAAGAGTTTTACGGACTCCTTTACGTTTTAAAGGGAAGGTACTATTGCAATTGTGACTTTCGTTTCTTGGGTGTAAGAGAATAGATTATAATTATTATTTTTTAATAAAATGCCCTAATTAATCATTATTAAATAGTTTTTAAAATTCTAAAGTTTCTAAAGTCTTTAAATGTCATCAATTCACTAGAAATCCGCCGATGCTGTATGCACTGATACAAACACCCTATTAATACTATTTTTGCAAATATTTTCAAGATTTGTAAGCATCAAAGAATGCGGGTCCCATCGTGGTATGAAAAAAGGGAATGCCATGGAAAAGGAATCTCTTGTGTGACGTCACGCGGAAACACATGTCGGCTGTTCAAATATTCACTAGATTTCATACGAGGCGTCGTTCGTACTAAAGTTAAATCGTTTTAGTTATATTTTTTGTAATTTTCTTTATTATTTTTTTCGAGGTTATGTAAATGTATAGTATTCTGTATTCATTTAATGAATTAACATTAGATATTGTAATGATTTAAACTGGATTTTTTCACAAAACTAATTGTGATAAAGTCTTTTATACATAGAGTGGACTTAAGCTACTTCTATATCAAGTTAAATTAGTATTTGCCAGTGATCTCATAGATCAAACATTTTGATTATCACTTACAAATGAGAAACGAGAATCTACATTTTGAAATGAAGAAAAACATCGAACATAAAACTTATTAAACAAACTATATCTTCGTCTTGGCAACAAAAACAATTTCAGACTTAGCTTAATTCAATAGACGCCGCGACCCTCGAGTTTCATCTGAAGTAAAAGTTTCTCATCTCCTTTATAACTATGAGAATAATTTCCAAAAAAATGTGTGTGCGTAGACACTGTTAAGCGAGGGTTGTAAAGAAGTCGATACGAGTTGTTCGTGGGTCCCGGGGGACGCGTGCTCGAAGGCGCTGGTTTAAATCCAGATGTTAGGCTTTTTGTTCGCACTGTCCTCAGGGAACGCAGCGAGCCTCTGATTTTCGCGTTGATTATTCGCTTGCGATTCTTTGCAGCGTTTGAATAAAAAATTGCAGAGGGCATTGAATATTGATAATAACCTTTCGTTCCAATGTGAAGCAAATGAGTTTCTGACCTTTTAAATAATTAAATAGAATGTTTTGTGATCTCCTAGTATAAGGGTTTGCCGTGTAATCTAGAGGTTAGAGAGGGTATGATTTTCGGGTCAGTCAATCAATGCGTTAGTGCGATTTTCTTTAACTGTCGTTAAAGATCAGGTCGTCAATTATATTATCTAAGTGGTTGTGTAGTGTCTGAAAATATGTCCTAAAACAATGAATAAATAATGTTATTTTCCTTTTAAAGTAACAAAATAGAGGTAAAAATGACACAAATCAAATTAGTCATTAAAAACATTAGAGTTTTTTTGTCTATTTGGAAGTAAAAATACAACGTACAATTATCACGTACTATATCAGTGAAGAAAATTATTATCGTGAGGTAAATAACGCACCTAAAAAAATTCTTAAGAATTTCTTAACTTTTTTGTCGGCCTACCTGTACTACGAAAGTTTAGTGGAATGAGCCCTAAACCCTCTCAGTTTCCTCTGAAGGAGGCTCACGCCCACTTGTGGGATATACAAGTATATGGGCTGATGAGGATGACGATGATGATAATACGCAGTATTAAATTCGTATTCTAATTTTCGTTAAATTTAAATATAGGGCTTTTGGATTCCATTGAGTAGGAACAAAAAGGGGTACGTTAAACCAATGAAACATCTGCGTTTTGTGAGTACAGTGCGTAAAGCACACGCATAACCACGCCAGCGTCGTCTCTGTCGTTCAAATGATCTACGGTAATAGAAATATGAGTTATTAACCAGCGCCCGCAGGCGAGAGCTCCACTGTATTCGCCAACTCAGATAAAGATTTTATCGTTCGCGATAAAATAAATGTCCTTTTGTGCCAATAACGCGAGTTGGAATGTGGGACGCGAAGCTTCTGGATCGTTAAAATGTGAGCGCGATTCATTCGTGGATTAGCATGGATTATAATTTAATTTATTAGTTACTCGCTCGTGCCTGTGTAAATCCAATGGTTGGATGTTATGCGACGCGCCGGCTGGGTATAATCATGTGTAGTTGATGCTCAAGAATTCCTTCGTACTAATTCACTTTCCTACATATAATTTCGTAGTAATGTATAACCAATTTAACATCTCCTAATCTGTATGATCTATCCTTATTATGAGATAGATTTCTAAGTACTTCCATGAGACCACACGCACAGAATGTTTTGACTTTTTATCACATATTCTATATCTTTAACAAACTCTTTGTACTTTTTATAGATATACTTTATAGGCATCATTTTGTCTACTAACAAGTGTAAAGGTTAATATGATGATTTAATTAAAGATTTGATTGTTTATCAAATATTTCACAATAAAATACCTTGGCGTTTCTTGTTGATATCCCGAATGTAATCCAGTGGTACCTATTTTGGCGTCGCTTAGCTTTTCGTTTCTTTATTGTTTCAATCTCGTTCGCGCTTCTGAATACGTGGCTTGTGTTTCGCCGCTATGATGTGGTTTCATAGTTTGTTTGTTTCCCGAGTTAATATAGTGGTAAGTGTTGATTGTTTGGGGGGTGAAAAACACCATTATCGTTGACAAAAACTAGGTAGTTATTTCGTACCCATCCTATTTGCTTTCTAAATTTCAAAAACATACAAAAAATCTGTGGATAAAAGGTATGTTAGTACTTTTCAATAAGATTTTTGTCTGGTTATATTTATAACTTTATTTAACAAATTATAATACGAGATGTTATCCCAGACGCCGCGGTATTCCCAAATATCGCATTCCTGTGAATCAAACACATAAATACAAAAGTTCCATAAAATTCCAGCAGCACAAACGTCCAAGCAGTAAATTTCAAATTGCACGATTCACGACGGCACCGCGCGGAATCCTACATCACGAACTCCATATCGCCAAGTTGCGTCTTGTTGATTAAAATAACATCATATGTGCCTATGTGATTTAGCTGGAACCCCGAGCCGAACAAACTTGCGAGCTACTTTTTCTGTGCGATTATGCGTTTACACAGAGTTTGCGGTCGGATTTGGCAAAGTTTCCTCTTTAAACAATGCCGAGTGATAAAGTTTCAGCGGAGAATTCAATTAATTCTTGGGTTTTGTGTGTTTTCAGATGATTTTGAAGGAGTGGTGAGTTGCAAACATTTCACTTTACTACATTTAAACGTTTTGCGTAACGACTTGTTTTGTGCTTTTAGTACCCAAAGTACTGTTTAAATAGCTCCATCAATAACCGTTTACGCAGACTTAATGTATAAGAATTGCTTCTTTGTTACTATGGTGAAATATTGTTGGTGTTCTTGGCTGAAGAGTACAAAAGGGCGAAATAATTTGTTTTTTTTTTTATGTTTTAATTCACAAGTCCACATTACATTTTAACCGAAGTCCACATTACATTTTGTCATAAGATGCTATTGCTAGTGTAAAAAAATCATAAACAAAATGGGAAAAAGCTTAGTAAGATATGGACGAGATTGCTAAATCTAAAGTCGTAAGTACCGAAAATCCGAAACTTCTATGTGTTACTACATTTTATTTTCACAAGCCAGCACATAGATATTGTAAGAAAATATATCCACGATAACGTCATGTGATCCAAGTGGTTGACTAAGACTAACCCCTCCTCTCAACAGAAACTCTGGCTAGTGAGAGTGGATAGACCTATTAGCTATGTACGCAATTTACATGCGAGTAAACAGACATAGAAACTCCGCACCGAAGCGTCAGTCAACCGGCTTCAAACCCACTCGAGTTTAATAACAGTCCACTGATTGTCTCATAGTCAAAGCTTTGTAGGCTAGGTGTCGAACACCACAAACTGTTTGTCATCATCATCATCAGCCTAAATAATTTCTACTGCTGGGCACGAGCCTCCTCTGTTATTGAGAGGGATTTACGCATTAGTCCTCCACGCTGGCTTAGTGCGGGTTTGCGGACTACACATCTAAGAAATTTCTAAGAATTTTTAGGTACGCATTTTTCATCACGATGTTTTCCTTCACTGTCAAAGTGATAGTTTATTATGAATACACACATAACTTTGAAAAGTCAGGGGTTTGATTCCATGACTGCCGAGATTCCCGAATGCGTGCCTAAACCTCGAGGCCATCTGCTTGTAAACAGTTTGTAATTCGCGATAATGGCGGGAGCGGGGCCGGTTATCGCGCAATTTTACCTCGCGCCTGGCTCCAAGTGCCGAAACCGAAGTAGGCCAACGCCGCACTGTATTGTGAGCGAATGCGATGTAATTTGTCGGAGTGGAACTATTATGGTGGCCGGTTGCTGGGACGGACTGTCTGATTGGAGGGGGGCTAGGCCCTAATCTCAGTTCTAGAATTTTTTATTTATTTACACATAATACAACCATTGTAAAGGTGGATTTAATGCTTATAGCATTTTGTGCCCGTCAAACCTTGTATTATGCAGAGATGATGCAGAGATAGAGAGATAATGTGGCGAAAGGCGACTCGATCGAGGCAATAAGCTCGAGAGCGGCGGCGGCACTGTGGACACTGTGCATTGCTACATTCTAGATGAAGGGGTCTAGGGTAAGACTTACTGCCATTTATCGAATTATTTATTTATTTCTTATCTACACAACCCTTACAGAACTAACGTCCTAATACAGATGTGCTACACCTTAAAAATAATTTACAATTCGTTTTCATAGGCAACTGTCCATGCGGCTATCTTTATGAACTCACTCAGATTGCAATGAAATAGGTCTACCGCTTCCGAGACCTTATTGAGAGTGCGGTGTGCCCGCGTCAGAGGTGCCTCTCTCAATAAGGCAGTACGAGCGCGCGGCACAGCTAGCAGTGCTAGCCTTCGTCGCCGCCATATATACTTGTCGGGAACCCACAGACCAACGTGTTCTAAGATGTCCCCGTTGCATAACTTCCCCCTCAATAATTTAAATATATATATAGCAAGTGACATTTCTCGCCTTACGCGTAAATCATTATATCCAACTATGCCCAAAATAAAAAGAGTTGGATACATTAGTGGATAAAAGGGGTACACACCGTAATGTCTTAAATACAAATATCTCACGAATTTATTTTGTATTTTCTCCAACATAACCTTATATTTAGTCTCATGTGGAGCCCACACAACTGCCTTGCATTCTAGTTGGCTATATAGGTTATACAGTATTTCGATAGCCTTTATGTTACTGAAGTCATGGACGAGGCGAAGAGCAAACCCCAAATTCCTGTATGCTTTTTTGCAGATGTTTGTAATGTGAGTACGAAACGTTAGGTCAGAATTAAGATAAACTCCTAGATCTCTAACTTCCGCTACTCTCTCAATGGGTATACCGTCGATATGATATGTATATAATACGGGTGTACGCGACCGACTAAAACTAATACACACACATTTAGAAATATTAAATTGCAAGAGGTTGTGTTTGCTCCACGCAACAACTCTGTCTATATCTCTTTGTAATCTTTCACAATCTGTCCCATTTGTTTATCCTCAGAGATAATTTAAGGTCATCAGCAAAAAGTAAACATTTTGCCTCCATAACAACTTTTGGCAATTTGATCGTCTAAATCATCATCGACCGCCGTTTGTGAGCCACAGCGCACTTGGTGTTTAGTTTTATTTCTGTTCTTGAGATGTCCAATAAAGCATATAGAATGCGCTAGGCTAGCATTGTAAACAGAAACAATAATTGAATTTTTTAAAGCCCCTACTATAATAGTTCTGCTCCGTCCCTGTCGGCCGGTGTGTATGGGCCGTCCTTAGCGCGACCTTCCGGATAATTTTGATCATTTTTATGATACCTGCCCTTCCTATCCGTGCTGTTTTGCGAGCCCTTTACTTTTCCCTATATTTTATTCACTTTGTCACTTATACGTCTGATGTTTTGTTTTGAATATAATCGCCCGAGGGATAGTGTAGTGTATGTAGGTGATATACATATGTCTGTAGGTGTGCTCTAAGAGATAGTGTAGCTATTTAGTGTATTCTTAAAGTAAATCAGTATTGCTTGGATTATTCAGGTTTTAGTTTTCATACTAACGTCTGGGAAAGATTTCAACAACTACATACATCTTCTTCTCTTTCTTCTTCATCAACCCATATATGCTCACTGCTGAGCACGGGTCTCCTCTACCATTGAGAGGGTTTAGGCCATAGTTCGCCACGCTGGCCTAGTAAGGGTTGGTGGACTACACACCTAAGAAATTCCTAAGAACTCTTAGGTGTGCAGGTTTCATCACGATGTTTTCCTTCACCGTTAAAGCAAGTGATAATTCAATTTGAATACACACATAACTTCGAAAAGTCAGGGGTGTGTGCCTGGGGTTCGAACCCGCGACCGCCGAGATTCTTGACCGCGCGCCCAAGCCTCAAGGCCATCACTGCTTTTACATATATCATACATACATATAGGGCTGGGCAAAATACATGCTTTACTTTAATTGAAATACAAAATACAAAATACTTTATCACAAGTAATTAAAATACGAAATACAATTACAAAATACTTAATAAGTAATCTGCATGGTCTGGAAAGATGGGGAAAAAAAGATTCATCATCATCATCATCAGCTTATCGAAGTTCACTGCTGGACATAGGTCTCTCCCAATGACTTCCACCGGGATCGGTTGCGTTGCCCATGTCCAAATTGCTCCACTTTCAACTGCGCATCGCTTTTCATGCCCAACAGTGTTGGGCAAATGTTAATTGAACTAACAATTAAAAATTAACAATTAATTAATTGTATTTGCAGTGACAGCAACTAACAACTGATTAATTGTTAATTGTGGTTTTATACAATTAACAATTGATCAATTTTTAGTTATTTTGCGGAAAAAAAATTGACAGTTAACAATTAACAATTAATTTTTTACCAAGTATTAGTTTAAGTATTGGGTACATGCGTGTGCGGATTAAGCCTCTTAATACATTTACGGTACCAAATAGAACTCCTGAACAGCTTATAGAAGGGGTGCGGCAGAAAGAATCTTTGGTAAAGTTTATAACTGTATGGAATCACATAGCAATGCGCTGACGTTTGTTGCTACATTGCAACAATATGACGCGCAGGCGTTCTAATTGCATTACTTAAGGGTTTAGGTAATTGCGATGAGTGTAGGTGCAGCGCCGGTGGTTTTGAGCCTCCAAAATGACCCTAAAATAGCATAAATATGACAAGCTAATTACCTTGTAATTTATCAAAATTTGCATCATAATCATTAAATGTTCTTTGAAAAGTACTGTTTTTGCTGAAATTACATTTACTTATATTAAATAATAAAAAAAATACCCATTTTACACGGCTTCTGCACCTGAATATTATTATAAATAAAGCTACAAATGGTGTTATATTGAAAGGAAAGCAATTGACATGAGTTCAATTGCATTAAAATAAATACACCAAGTGTTAGATAATATTCTAACCACAAGTTGAAACCCTTTTTAAGCAGACAATTATTTTGTTATTACGTTTTCAGTCTTAACTGAAAAACATTGAAATAGGGTATTATATAAATAATGATAATCTTTAAATTAATTCAAAAAGCAATACATACTTATATTTTAGGTACTCAATTTTAATGATAGAATCAGATAATGATAACTAAGTAGTTGTGTATTAATTGATTTTAATTAATAAGAGAATTAGAATATGAATTAGTCTAAATCATGTACTTGTATGTAATTGTTCTCATATAAGTAATTATATTTGTATATAGTATAGCCATGTATAAAATCCTGTTTGTAGGAGATGAAATAGAAATTATTGAGATATCACATGAGCCACTTGTAACAGTTAATTACAAGCCCTCAACTTCTTGTAAATTGTTGTATTGGGACATTATAATAATTAACTTGTAGTCTTTATAAGGTCAACAAACTGAAAACAAGAAAGTATGAAGCAAGGACCTCTAATATTGGTGAAATTTCATGTAGGTCAAAAAATAAACAGTACCCAATTGTTTTATGTCATTTTTATAATACTCAATCATATGAACCATTGTTTGTTTTTGTAATTTAAGGTAAGAAGAAGAAAGTTACCACTATAAAGCTGTTAAAACAAAAA
This sequence comes from Cephonodes hylas, assembly GCA_030295005.1. NCBI lineage: Eukaryota > Metazoa > Arthropoda > Insecta > Lepidoptera > Sphingidae > Cephonodes > Cephonodes hylas. The sequence goes on from AP025364.1 coordinate 15,066,476, forward strand.
ACAATCCCTCAAGGAAAATTATTTTAAAACTCAATTGGTCAATGCGCTATTGAAAAGAAGATTTATGACAGAAAACCTCCACCTTGAAATTTCATTATAAAAATTAAAATAAATAGGGGAAATTAAACCATAACCTTTTTTCAAATTAATATCCTAAATATACACAGCACCTCTTTATGTGTGTAATACTTAGGTACAGCTTTGTATCACAAGTGTCAATAAATACTATTTAGAGTGAAAAACCCAGAAATGAAAGAATAATATATATTGATGCAGGGAATAATCCCACAGTCTGTTGTATTATAAGCTGGCATCAACCTAGAGTCTGTTGATTATTTAGCATTAAATGAAAAGAAGTTTTCAACTGTAAAATAATTATTATTTATTGTTCTATTTCTAACATATAAATTATCATTATCACCTTGTGACTATATTGTGGATTTCTGGGATGTTTCAATTATATTCTCATGAATACTTGCATAGTCATTTTTTCAGTATTGAATATTATGTAGAGCTATACCTACACGCCACAGGTAAAAATCATTTTTTAATTTTATTTGAAGTCCAAGTTGGACACATAAAAATTTTTCCTTAAGCATGTCAGAAACTCTTTTCACAAGGTCTCAGCTCTTTGTGTAATCCTGTTCATCTGGTACTCTTTATTCTGGATTTAGTACAGGAGTCAAAAGATATTTCCTACGTGTGTCGCAACATTAATTTTGAATCACACACTATTTGAATGTTTAGAGCAAAGTAGCCTCTTCTGTTTCTGTATCATTGACTGATGTAGCCTGCTTGCTACCTAAAAACATCAAGTTTTAAAGTACAAGATAAATATTTACATCAACAATAGCAAAACTTTATAATACATACCAGGTGACTTTAGTTTGATATGGGTGTCATTAAATGCACTAATACCGGTTTGTATTATTATGAAGTTACTCATCCTTCTTGTAATTGGCGTGATGTTGTCTTTAAACAAAGGGCTAAGCTGTACCTACAATCTATACAATCAATTTGAGAGTTGAAAATTGTATGCTGAATAGTTGTTAATGTGAGTCATGGACGTAATATATAAACGTTTATATATTACGTCCATGATGTTAGTCTACTCCTTAAATTTCAACTTGCGAAAAGTCATAGTTGTTGACATATTAATGTTGAAAACATGTTTGAAATTAAGCGTATTTTTGCTTCGTAACGCACGTTTGACATTTTCTCGACGTTTTGTTATTCGTTACGTTAGGTACTCGGTTTAAACTTTTTTAAACTCTCAAAATAGTTTCTGCGTATTTTTTATATTTTAAGTTAGTTTTTATTGTAATACACATATCATTTTGTATGTAAAAGAATTTCTCACCACAATTTCGTTGTGATATTGACTTTTATTAAAGGACTTATTTTCTTTAAAAAGGAGAAGCAAAACGCAACACTAACGACGCGACAAGTAATGATAACACAAACGAAAACAAATTGAAAACATTCAACGACATTTAAAATAAATATTTTTTTGGCAGCGTTCTTAACAATATTATATAGTGGCCACTGGCACTGGTAGGTATATTACCGGCAATGTCTTTACTTAAATGAAACAAAATACAATATACATTCATAACAAACGGAAAGATACTTTTTTCCCAAATTTGCTGGAATTGCATATTCAGGGCAACCAAGTTACTCTTCAAGACGAATCTAACGAGTCCAAAGTTGATAGAGTTGCGTCATTTAATTACGAAGTTCCGATGGCCACCTTCCAGCTCCATCATCAGCCCCTGGTTACCATATGGTATCATAGAACTTGTTAAAACGAATCAAATGAGCCCAAACTCGATGGGGTTGCGTCGTTTAATTGCGGAGTTCCGATGACCACCTTCCAGCTCCATCATCAGACGTTGGTTACCATATGGTGTCATAGTACTTGTTAAAACGAATCAAATGAGCCCAAACTCGATGGGCTTGCGTCGTTTAATTGCGGAGTTCCGATGGCCATCTTCCAGCTCCATCATCAGACCCTGGTTACCATATGGTATCATAGAACTTGTTAAAATGAATCAAATGAGCCCAAACTCGATGGGGTTGCGTCGTTTAATTGCGGAGTTCCGATGACCACCTTCCAGCTCCATCATCAGACGTTGGTTACCATATGGTGTCATAGTACTTGTTAAAACCAATCAAATGAGCCCAAACTCGATGGGCTTGCGTCGTTTAATTGCGGAGTTCCGATGGCCATCTTCCAGCTCCATCATCAGACCCTGGTTACCATATGGTATCATAGAACTTGTTAAAATGAATCAAATGAGCCCAAACTCAGTGGAGTTGCGTCGTTTAATTGCGGAGTTCCGATAGCCACCTTCCAGCTCCATCATCAAATCATCTCTATATCATAATAATATTCAATTTACATATGCATGCAAAATTTCAACTTAACCGGAAACCGGACAGTTGATCAAATTGAATTTGCAATTTTTAATTACAGATACAGAATGGGACAGGCGAAACTAAATAAAAGCTTGTAATTGAAAACCCCCGACAGAAAAACCTACATTCCATTTAAAACGTAAAAAAAATCTAATTTGAATTTTTCACTCACGATTAAGACATATATATTCCCTTTGCGTGCTCTTTCATTTGACACCCCGCTAGAATATATATGGAGATATTCAGTTATGATTCCCCATTTTAACACCCCACAACTTTGAAAATACCAGATTTTGAGAGATTTTAATTTGTTATGTTTAGTTTTCCTACCTAGTCGTAAAGAGTATATGAGATAATTAACGTTAAACATCTACAAGGTTTGCGGACCACCCTTCCGTGCAAAAATAGCAAAATTTAATTGTTAGTTTCAATTTTTTCATCAATCGATTGAAAAAAATAATTGCAATAATTTAATCGCGATCTGCAATTGATGTGCATTAGTTTAAATAATTTAATTGAAACGCGCGATTAATGGTTAATTGCAATTGATTCAAATTCAATTAATTTAATTGCAATTAATTTTTTAGTCGATTGATTAGTTCAATTAAAAGTTAATTGATTGATGCCCAACTCTGATGCCCAACTTTGCGTTAAAGTCTCCCATAACAACATTGAAGTAGGTTTTGGAAGTATGTATGGCTCGACGTATGTTCTCATAGATCTCTTCTACTTCTTCATCTGGGTGTGTCGAGGTCGGCGCGTATACCTGTATGACCTTCAACGAATATCTTTTGAATATTCTGAGTATGAGGTACACTGCCTTGTTCGACACACTTTCATTGGATACGATGTTGTTAATGAGAGAGCTGTGGATGAGAAATCCGACTCCTCCTCGGGACACCAGACTTCAGGGTTGTCATGTCCTCCCCGATTTTTCGGACTTCCGACAACCCAAGTATGTCCCAGTGTTATCCACTCAATTCAATCAACAATCTTCTCGTTTGTCCTCAAAGTGCGTATGTTGTGTGTAACCATGGCCAGTCGTTGTTGGGTGTGGTAGCCGGGGCCAACCCGGGGATTCTTAGCACCCCCTGCCCCGCCGTTACCATGGCCGCTACCGTAACCAGGAATAGTGGGGCTGCCGGGGACCGGAGGCCTGGTCCTAGTTTCACTCATTGAGAGGATTATACCGTTTCTCGCCACTTACCACTATTGCACTTGTTAAATTCATATGTTAGATCTGAGTATATAAATATAGGTATATATCCAAGTTAAATGGGAAACCTCATAAATGATATTCAGTAAGTATAGTCCATTGTTTTATTACAATATTATTTACAATATTACAATATACATAATACACATAATATAATATATTATCTATTATCGTTATCGTTATGTACAATATACTATTATGGCTAACAGTATAAGGAAGCCTTATAAATAAGGAAATATACTTATCTTAGTCATTTTACAATACTGCCCCAGCCATGGCCACTACCAGACACGAACTGTCTGTCGTTCCGATCGAGCTTGCTTTTATAAGGGTCTGCTATCCCCACTAATTGCAACAGGTAGTCGGGTAGTTACAATAGTTTTATTAATGAATATGCAACTTAACGAAAACGCGACTACCGACTAAGATATTCAATAATTTACTTAGATATACCATATAAAATAATGGATATATCTAACACACTCATGGTGGTTAATTGTATTTTAATATTAATGTATTTTAAAGCCTCAAGTATTTAAAATACTAATTACAAAATACTTTGGCATCAGGTATTTAAAATACGAATTACAAATTACATTTTAAGGAAGTAATTGAAATACAAATACAAAATACGTATTTGTATTTCAATTACGTATTTTAATTACAAGTACATACTGCCCAACCCTGCATACATATATCATATATATTAAAGAGAATCGACTGAAAACTTAAGATTTCCTCAGTTAAATCGCACTATTCCATACTTCTTGCTTCACTTATGCTTCTTGTTCGCTGCTGACTAGTCACGAATGGTAAAGCTTGAAAATTATGGCTAGGATCGTGATGGCGCTTGTTTTGGGAGGATAGTTACATGACCTTGGAATCGAAGGAGCCTCTTATGCTTATGCCTAGGGATCAACGAAGCAATTTATTAGTTAGCTCTTCGGTTCATATCCAATGCACAAAAACAAAACTAAAATTTCATGCCGAATTTAGTGGCATTTTTTGTAGTAAAGCTGATTGATCTGCAGGTTTGATATCTACATTGGGGGAATGATCGCGCGATTTATAAGTGTATATTTGTTTAATGTCTGGATTTAGTAACACTATAAAGTTTCTTATTGCTTTTGATACGACACCAGGCTCGAAGATCAAGGGTTTATGTTTATAATTTATATTTAAAAGTAGTGATGGCCTCGAGATTTACGCACGCATGTGAGAATCTCGTGAGGAAATTTTCATAACTAAAAGTTCTTAGGAATTTCTTACTCGGGATAACCTACCGTAGTCGAATAAGGCCTTAACCGTCACAGTTGCAGAGGAGGACTGTGCCCAGCCAGAGGATGGCAGATCATGAATGCATTTATTTTTTTTGTTAATACGAATCGGTTCGTATTTGGGGCAATGTAATAGACTAATCCAACTTCCCTTGAATTTGTAGTAATGCTAACAAAACTTGAATTTTAATGTATAATGAGGATTACGCGTGGCTGTTAGGATTCCGTTTTGGTACGAGTTCTAGTGCATGTTCCAAAATTACCTCGGTAACGTCGTAAAAACCATTTGGGAGTAAGCCCCGACTCGTTCTGGCACACTCGCGTACATATTAAGATTAGTGTTAATCCACAAAGTAGTGGAAGATTGATGGTGGGCGCCGGCGGTGGCGGCGAGAGCTAATTTTTTAGCAGCGCCCTGCTCATTGACTTTCTGCGAAGGTTGATGTAGGGTACCAGGAGTTATGTATCTGTGGAAAGAACATTGGCAAATTATTCTCAATCTATTAATTTAAAAGCTATTAATTAAAGTTTTTTGGCTCTAAATCACACACTCGCCACTGTGACTGCTGTGCTCTATGATCGATAGCGGCACGCTCAGTATTGACAGTGAGCACTAAAGCCCAACGAATGAACCTAATTTCTCATGATCCCGCAAACTACTAAACTATAAAATTCCACTACGAAAATAACACTTTTCATGGTCCGAAAATCGAATCTGATGCGAACCCATTAAATTTCAAAACCAAAAACAGTGCGATAAAGTCATGTTTGCTTTAAATATAATTTTTGGCTTTTCCAGTCGCTACAGGTCTAGTACATCGTTGTAGCAGACCCTTTCGAATAAATTTGCTTATACCAGCTCAGTATCACTAATTTTTTGCCTTCGTAACTGTATTTTGATACTAAATAAACTGCCTACTAACTTTTATTATTTCTAAAGCCCCCGGGCGGCTTCTTCCAACATACCCATCTCTCTTATATCGCTCCTTTTGTGTGTTCAAAATTCAAAGGCCTATTCTTAAGTCACTATAGGATAAATTGTCCGTATTTTTGTTTATTGATCTACAAAACGTGACGTCACAATTTGGACTGACGATCTAGAAAAATAGCCGGAATCCGCTCGATGCAGCCGAGGCTCAAACAAATGCTGTACTCCAATCAATGTCAAGAGTCTTGATAATTATCAGTATACCTAAATGCTTTTTAGATGTATTTATGTTTTTAGAAATGAGCCAATAAGGTTCTGTGTGATCTTTCTGCCCCCAAAAACGGCCAAGCAAGGAAATTGTTTGAATCGTCCTTAATTTCTTTTATGAAAGTAAATTCGTGTTACAACGGTTGTTATTAATGATGCTTTAATAACAAGTAGTGATGGGCTTGAGATTTGGGCGTGCTGTCGATAATCTCGGCAGTTGTGTGTTCTCAGGTGTGTTGTCCATCGACCGACACTAGGTCAGCATGGTACACAGAGGCCTAAACCTTGTCTGTTGACTGTCTGACTGAGGTCCACTAGTGGGATGCACTATATGGGCTGATGATTATGAAAAGCTCGGCACGGCAAATTTTTATACTTACCGCAATTATTTTGTGAGTGGTTCCATTATAACAGTTTATTTTTTGTTCTGACCTAGATACCTGGATTTTGAATTGGCCAAAGCACAGATTCACGAGAAATTCATGAAGTGTATATTTTAGTTTTTTGAGTTAAGATTTTTTTAAGTAACGTTTTAGATATAAAATAATTTCAGATAAAATCTTAAGCTCGTTCGTGATTGAATTAACTTAAACTTAATTAGAAACCCTCATTTCTCTATTCCCTGATGGATTTGTGCACCCAAAATCCGTCAGGTATTCGTCAGTCCCATGTAACAGGGGGCGAGTCCATGTATGGATATTTTTCAGGCACATTTTCAGACTCCGTGCAGTTACTGAGAATTTTTAATAAAAGAACTAAATAATATTTCCCGACCCGGCATTTTTGCCCAGGAGCAAGATACGAGGCAGTCCTATCGCAAAATGCTGTTGCTATTAATCTCATTACTTGGAGAAAAATATTTATACACATCTACTCACGCCCGTACCTCCAAAATTGCGACCTGTTTGTCTGTGCATTAAGAGCCGACCACGACTATCAATATAATTTATATCTTTAATATGTGTTTACTATATCTATATCTATATATATATATTAGCGTGTCTGATCATCTCTACAGACTTATAAACTACTAGCTGTTGCCCGCGACTTCGTCCGCATAGACTACAGGGTTGAGTTCAGAAAGAAAATAACTTATAGTCTATTTTACTCCTTAGAGTCCTATTTATGCCCATACCAAAAATTATACAAATCGGTAAAATTATTTAAACGTGAAACCGTAACGCGTCGGTCGTCGCCTTGTACATAATAATTGCGCGTTTGGTGATTATTCTGAAACTGCGATATCTTCTAAGATACTCATTGAAATCAAATGATGTAAAGGGTAAAGTTCTTTTATATTAAATACTTATACTAAATAACGCATTTATTTGGATAAGGATTAATATAATCTTTATAAAAATACCTTAACAAACAATGCTTTATTTTATAAAAAAATTAGTTAGCATAAAAGAGGTTATAGTGAATCAACCCTAAAAGTTAGATATATGCTACCGCTGACTTTTTTGTAGACATTATCAAGCTCTACAACTTTTTTCTAGGACTCAACTATATATCTCCCATGAGTAAGGCAGCGTTTGTAAAAAACGGTTTCGTTCGCCCGTTTTTTCTCCGACCTACTCCGCAAATCCTGCTGCAACAAAAAAGTCTTATCATTTTTCGGATTAATATATAGTCTATGACACTCACAAAGACCGTAGCTTTCTACTGGTAGAAGAATTTTCAAAATCGGTTCAGTAGATCCCGAGTTTACTTTCTACAACGTCACAAACATTCAAACATACAAACTCACAAACCTTACCTCTTTATAATATTAGTATAGAAGTATAGATATTTCTTTCATTAATAAACTCGGTTTCAATTTCAATTGATAACATATCTATATTGGTTTACAATTTAAAATAAAACCTACACTGTGGCAACCTTTTTGTAAACAATATTAAATTTAATATAGAAGTATAATTAGTTATTTGAAATGAGTGTGTTTATAAATACTGACTTGTACTAATGAGTTGTTGAAACTAAATACGCGCCACAGAAACTGAAATTACAAATGGAGAAACGTGAAAGCAACTTTGTTATTGTTAAAATTTGTTTTTAGCGTATATTTATGTTAACATAATTACTCCATTAATATAGTGTAGTAATTGTGGTGTATTTTTCAATAATCTTTCAGCTTTAAATCTTTATTTAACGAATGCAATTTTATATAGAAGTATGAATATAACGACCTACGATAAAATATGATTAACTAAATAGGGGACTATCGCCATTAAACCATTTTTTTAATAGCAATAAAAATAAATTTTTTCTACTATCCCTATTTGGAATCCATTCTAGTTGAAATTAATAAATAATGAATAGAAAAAGAAAAACATAAGGAAAATATAAAGAGTTTTTTCTAATGAAATAATGATTTAAAAAGCTATTCAGAATTAATGCATCCATAGTTAGTGCTACTTTACCATGGTAGTGTTCTATCATACCATCTGTTTGACTTGTATAGACAAGTAATTATTTAGGGACCAGTCTCAGCTCAGGAACATTACAAGTAATTTTTGTGCACTTATTTACATAGTTTAGTGATGGCCTCGAGGTTTAGGCGCGCGGTCGAGAATCTCGGCGGTCGCGGGTTCAAACCCCAGGCACACACCTCTGACTTTTCGAAAGTTATGTGTGTATTCACATGGAATTATCACTTGCTTTAACGGTGAAGGAAAAACATCGTGATAAAACCTGCACACCTAAAAGTTCTTAGGAATTTCTTAGGTGTGTAGTCCGCCAACCCGCACTAGGCCAGCGTGGTGGACTATGGCCTAAAACCCTCTCAATGGTAGAGGAGACCCGTGCTCAGCAGTGGGCGTATATGGGTTGATGTCTTCACATTTACATAGTTTATTGTGATATGATAATGACATGATACAAATAAATAATGAAAAATGCACACAAATGATGTGGAAAAATCTAGTTTAATACAAAAACAAAGTTAAAATTTCAGCAAAAAAGTGACCAATCTCTTCAAATTTATTTCTCGCAATGCATCTTCAAAACGATTTATGCGCTCCAGCTATCTATTATGTTGACTCCAAAATTTGGCCTTTGCAAATTTATGGTTTTCCGCTCCATAATCCGGCAAAAAACAGATTGGCTTACCTAAAAGCCGCCCTTATAAAACCCTCCTTGCCAAGTACTACGTCGGTCGGCTTTAAGCAAAGTTTATAAATAAAAAATTGATATTGATATTACTGTAAGAGGATTGTTGTTAAAAATGTATATATAAGAAAGGAAGACCGACTTTAAAAAATAGAGATAAATTAAAATAGTATGAATAGAATAAAAAAAATAAGAAAAATACATCTAAACTAAAAAATAAAATAAAATAAATATATTTTTTTAAAATAATGTCAATTATTTTTTAATTACATTTATCTTGTCCATTCTCCATCTTTTGCATAGAATTGTTCTTTTCTTGTCTTCGAACACTTTACTGGAGAGTGATAAACCTTTTTTGCTTTCTATTTTTACTTATATTTTCTGTAATTTTGAGTGTGTCTCTATGGTGTATGAAGCCACAAAAAGATTAGTTTTTGTAACAAATACCTTAATTTCACGGTGGCTACGCCTCCAATGTAGTCTCTAGTTCGTAACATTAACCATATTGACTGGGAGCTAACTTTACATGACAATTTGCCAACCGCCAAGCCGCCAAGCTGGCTCACAATACGTCCCTAGTGACAGGCAGAGCACGAGCATTATACTTTAATAGGATTTGTATACTAAATATCCGGCTCGGGGGAGTAACGCGATGTGGCGTTGTTGGCTTAGTGATGGGACGATATCGACATTTTGCTGTATCGTGATAATTTTGCTTTAACTATCGGTTCAACTAGAACTTACTAGGGCTTACTTTTTTAATAGGGCAGTATTTATACAGACAGACTCCAAGTCTGTTCCTCCGAAGGGTTAAGCAGAACACCCACATTTCTGTTTCTGCCATTGTTTTCTTATTACATGTCATAACGGCTAGACTCTGTTATGTTTCTGGCACATTGTCAGGTTCAGGGCTGGCATTCAATTGCATTCAAAACCTGCACACCTAAAAGTTCTTAGGAATTTCTTAGGTGTGTAGTCCGTCAACCCGCACTAGGCCAGCGTGGTGGACTATGGCCTAAACCCTCTCAATGGTAGAGGAGACCCGTGCTCAGCAGTGGGCGTATATGGGTTGATGAAGAAGAAGATGTACTTGTACATTTGGTATTATTTAATCTTTGAGTACGCAATAAGCGAAAATAAAAAATAAAACAAAGTGTTTGATGTAAATTTTAATGCTTATCGGCAGAATTAACACTGATATGAAACAATCTGACGGAAAAACTGTTGTGGAACAATGCAACGAGAACAATTTTAAAACTCTTCTGGAAGTTTTTATCTGTTTGAAACTCGGTTATCAAATCTTATTTGTCGGTACGGATGGAAATTAAACACCGGAGAGATTGTCGACAAATAATGCTTCCGTTATTTTTTATGCCGTCCGTCGGACTTCACAGTTACATATTTTTTTATTTAAGACTTTGGCGGCAAAGGAAAACTTCCTGTGTTCTTTACAGAGAGTTTTTTATGCATTAGTGCCACTAATATTGTATGTGAAAATTACCTCACAATATTATGTTTTCTACAAACGTGAAGTTCGTGTTGTACTGAAGATTTTACAGATTCTTTACTCTCTTTTAAACCGTGCCTTATACTGCTTTTTTATAATGTGTTCTTATATTTACGAAATTTTTAAAAATATTGAGCTTATTCCAGAATCATATGTACCTAATATGTATGAATGTAATACAACTTTTCAAACATTCTACGCACGTTACGGGACCGATCGAGATGACGGAAATTGTGCTATTTCAAATGAATGAAGGAAGGTTGTGAATTCTTCTTAACGTTTTTTAATAAGAGTTCTAGAATGTTCATATTTTTTATTTATGTATATGCGCTTCACTTTATCGACAGAAATAAAATTTATCGTCATATATCGATATTACGAGTTTACCTTTGATTGAGTCCACATCACTAGTGATTGAGACATTTCCGTTTCCGCCACGAACTATACGATACCATCAAAATGTGTAGGAAACACCATTACCCACAAACTGCTACACGAGTTTTTTACCTCCAAACGACTATTGAAGGACATGAAAAACAGAAATACGGAAAAATGTGGAATTTAATCATTCGTGATAATAACGAATCTTTACTTGTACAGATACGAATTGATGGCCTCAAGGTTAGAGCGCGCGCTTGTGAATCTCGATGGTCACGGGTTCAAGTCCCAGGCACTTACCTCTGACTTTTGAAAGCTATGTATGTATTGACAATTATCACTTATCTTAACGATGAAGGAAAACATTGTGACAAAACCTGCACAGCTAAAAGTTTTTAGGAATTCCTTAGGTATGTAACCAACCCGCATTATGCCACCGTGATGGACTAATGCTATACTGTCAATTGTAGAGGAGACCCGTGCCCAGCAGTGGGAAGTATATGAGCTGATGATGATGATGATGATGATGATGCTTATTTTTACATATCTTATTAAAAAACGTTAAATTTATGCTAAAACGAATTAAAAAGTGTATCTTAAGCCGTTACTTTAATTGTGTTGGTGGAATTCTTCAAAGGCTCCCTAATTCTATTGTAATGTATTCATGACGTGCAGCTCCGGGTAAGGACGTAATAAATAAATGCCTTGCGTATCCTCTGAGACATCGGCTCTGTCCCGATCGAGCCGGTTTATTTAAGCTGTAAATAAAATCGAGTACATGAGACTAAAGAATACCCCGTTGCGTTAGCCTTTGCCTGTGACTTCTGGTGTGTGATGTTTCAAATTGAATTCAGATTAATATAACATTAGGGTTGAAGTGTTATTTACTAAAGTAAAGGTAATTTTGCAAAAATACTCTATCTCGAAAGGTGGCGGGTAGCGGATGGATGAGGGCCGCTCAGGACCGGGATGGTTGGCGCTTACTTGGGGAAGCCTACGTTCAGCAGTGGACGGCAATAGGCTGAGTATATATATATATATATACTAGCTGACCCGGCAGACTTTGTACTGCCAAAACGATAAATGAAAGACCTAAACTTTTGTATATAATGATTTTAAAACAAACAAATCGAATCCGTCTATAATATAAAAATGAATTGCTGTTCGTTAGTTTCACTAAAACTCGAGAACGGCTGGACCGATTTGGCTAATTTTAGTCTTGAAATATTTGTTGAAGTCCAGGGAAGGTTTAAACGGTGATAAAATATGGAAAAATTGCGGGCAATATGATAAAAACAGGAATTTCATTTTCCCGTATAAACTGTTCTATGTAATGTCCTGTCAAACGTTAAATATTTATCCCTTCAATGCGGGTAATTGCTCCCTCAAATTAAAGAACGGATTTAAATAAAGGTTTCGAATCGACAACATATATCCTCAATATTCGAATAATTGCATATTATACATTTTAAAAATGAAGAATAGTGTCACTGATTAATAGGGATTGACATATTTGTTGTTTGTCAAATATTTATGTCAGCGTTCAGAACTATTTGTTGTGTAAAATATAAAAAGCCTAATTATTATTATCTCCTTAGATGTGCCTGGTTTACAATTTACAACTGAGGGCTCAGTAATTAGACCAAGGCTGAAGCCTTTATAAATGGTAAAAAGCCAAATAAAATTATATTAGAATGAAACACATTGGAAAAGGAAGAGAATATGCATTACAAAAATGGATAAATCAATTTGTACAATTTGTTTATATAAAAATGAACAATCTTCCTTTCTGTGTCTGTATTTCTTTTAGAGAATCGTAAACAATACATTTGATCAAGTGATAATCTTTATTATGAAGGTTTCTGAGTTGGTAGGACCAACTTTCGACAGGTGGCGCAACCGTCATTCAAACTCCTCTTAAACGACAGGACCGATTGGGATGAAAATTTCTAAGTATATATCAATGGGTCCCTAGATGATTTCAAAACACAATTGGATCCGCTAGATGGCGCTGCTGTCGGCATATCGCTTAAAGCTTTTCCGGGCAGGACGACGTTTGCCGGGACAGCTAGTATTTAATAAAAAAACATTTTTTGAATAAAGAAAGAAGTTTTATCATTATTTTAGACACATTATATTGCTTACTTACAAAATAGAGTTTTCCTGAAATACTGGCTATTTATGCGGCTTAAATTTGATATTTACAGACACACACAGTTATGATCTGGAAACAGCTGTTATATTTCTGAATGTTGGCCAAAAAATGCTTAGAATTATTTCCAATCCCATAAACTAAAGAACGTAAAGGATCTGGTGGTGGGACCAATAGTGGCAATTTTACTTTGCCTCCAGCACAACATAATCCAGTAGATTCACCAGTGTATTTTAACGCCTTACAATATTTACAAATTATTTTCATTTCCCCAATTGTTACCGATTTTTCGGCACAATAATCAATTGCCGGATCATAGTGGAACGCAGCTCGTTCAAGAATGACAGGAGCATTACGTCTTCGGATTCGCTCAATTTCATTATGTCGAGCTTGCTGTTGATGTGTTTGATATGCACGAACTCGTTGCATTCTAAGCCTATCTACTACATTGTCACTCACTAAAGAACGCAATTCTGACATAGCAATACGACTATTTTCTTGATCTCTCTCTCTCTGGTCATCAGTGCGGTTAGCACGTGAGGTAGCTCTTCGTACATTTGATTGACTTCCTAAGTCAGGTCGTCTTCTCCTCGGCATCGTAAATTGTAAAGCACAAAGTCACTACCACAAAGGATTACCAAAGTAAAGAAAGTTCTCGCGCACGTAGCCACAAAGATAGAAGGATGCACTCACAGATATCATAACACAATATCGTAATATTTTTTTCCGTATTCTGAAGTGCGACAGGATGGATTGACATATTATATTTTGGTTCTCAAATCTAATGTCAAATATAAAAAAGGTAAAATACAAAAAAATAAAAACATAATCTGACAGATCAACAACTGAAGTTAGTTGTTTTGGAACGTGACATAAGATTCTCCAACGCGCACGCGAATTTGAACTTTATGCAGCGGTAATAAATTACAATTTGACTCTCCATATTATTTAGAAAACATTTGTATGGGAAATAGAAAAGGGCTGTTTTGAGGGATTTCCCAGCAATTATTTGAATTTTTTTCACATCTTAAACCATCCCTGGACTTCAACGAATATTTCAAGACTAAAATTAGCCAAATCGGTCCAGCCGTTCTCGAGTTTTAGCGAGACTAACGAACAGCAATTCATTTTTATATATATAGATATACTCTATCTCGAGAATAGCTTCTTGCAATAACAGGCATTCAGTTGGACATTTCTGAGTTATAAATTATTGCGCCCTTATTTCTCCTACAAAGTAACTGATCCTTTCTTTCTTTCTAAGCGTGTACCTTGATGTATTATGGCCTGACTCCATTGAAGCATAAATGTTCTTTCAACGTTCCATAATTCTTATTATTTTACATTATTACATCATCATCATCATCATCAGCCTTTATTCGTCCACTGTTGGACATAGGCCTCTCCTATGGCATTTAACATTATTCATCATCATCATCATATCAGCCATTAGTGGTCCACTGCTGGACATAGGCCTTTTTTTTTTTTTTTTTTTTGTTCTCGGGGGGAAAGCTATTTATGGCTCTACTTCCCGCCAGCCCGGGGGAGGGGGGCGGGAAGTGTATGTCGGGGTCACCGGTCTTCCAGCCCGGCGCGCGGCGACGTCATATCCGCGCAGATGTTAATGCCGGGCTGGGTCCCTAACAAAATCCCTAAACCGGCATACCGACCAAAACCCCCCGGTGGCCATCTCCGCGCCGAGTGGGGCGACCACGGTACGCGGGCGAGAGGCGCCCACCGTCAACCGCAGCCGCCCGGTGCGCCTCCGAGACGTAAATGTCTCGGCCGTCTCGGAGTTTTAGGGGGCACAGTTGCACCCCCACTATCTTGGTTCGGGCGCCCCGGTTGTGGATGGGCGCCCGCGACGTACACAGGCCACAGTGCCGCCGCCCCTCTCGGGGTCACTTTCAGTGAGGACGCGCTGCCCCCACAGCACGTCCAGCGACCCCAAGGGCCCCTTTAAGTCGCCTTTTACGACAGGCAGGGGATACCGTGGTGGGATTCTTACGCCCCCTTGCCACGGGGCAGACTGGACATAGGCCATCATCATCATCATCATATCAGCCATTAGTGGTCCACTGCTGGACATAGGCCTCCCCCAATGACTTCCACCGGGAACGGTCGGAAGCCGCCTGCAGCCAGCGACGTCCCGCGACCTTGATCAACTTTCCCTTCCGTGACTGCAGTATCCACTCCTACAGACCATACTTTCTTCTCCCATAGCCTCCTCTCTCATTCACTATTCCCTTCCCCCCGCTTGATGACGGGCAGCAGCGTCATCAATGCGCTTCCCCTACTGCGCTCGCCAACCCGCCTGCCAAGCGTGGCGAGTATCGGCAATATCCCCCTCATGAAACAACTTAAGAACAACAAGGCGCCGGGTGAGGACGGAATCACTTCAGAGCTTCTGAAAGCGGGCGGAACGCCGGTACTTAAAGTCCTTCAGAGGCTCTTCAATTCCGTTCTCCTCGAGGGCTCAACGCCAGAGGCATGGAGCAGGAGCGTGGTGGTACTGTTCTTCAAAAAAGGTGACAACACCTTGCTGAAGAATTACAGGCCCATCTCGCTCCTGAGCCATGTCTATAAGTTGTTTTCGAGGGTCATCACAAATCGTCTCGAACGCAGGTTTGATGACTT
Organism: Cephonodes hylas; assembly: GCA_030295005.1. Lineage (NCBI taxonomy): Eukaryota > Metazoa > Arthropoda > Insecta > Lepidoptera > Sphingidae > Cephonodes > Cephonodes hylas. The sequence goes on from AP025364.1 coordinate 15,082,367, forward strand.
CCAGCCGCCCGAACAAGCTGGTTTCCGAAAAGGCTTTAGCACCATAGACCACATCCATACGCTTCGGCAAGTTATCCAGAAAACCGAGGAATACAACTTGCCGCTTTGTTTAGCGTTTGTGGACTATGAGAAAGCCTTTGATTCGATCGAGACGTGGGCGGTGCTAGAGTCTCTCCAGCGGTGCCACATTGACTGTCGGTACATCGAGGTGTTGAAAAGCATATACAGCAACGCCACCATGTCGGTCCGAGTACAAGATCAGAGCACGAAGGCTATTCCACTACAGAGAGGCGTGAGACAGGGAGATGTTATATCTCCGAAACTGTTCACTGCCGCGCTGGAAAACGCCTTCAAGCTCTTGGAGTGGAAAGGATTCGGCATCAACATCAACGGCGAGTATATCACACACCTTCGGTTTGCCGACGATATTGTAGTCATGGCAGAATCGCTGGAGGACCTTAGCACTATGCTCGAAGACCTCAATCGAGTCTCCCAACAGGTGGGTCTTAAAATGAACATGGACAAGACGAAAATCATGTCGAATGTCCATGTTGTGCCCACCCCAATCGCAGTTGGGGGCTCGACTCTCGAAGTTGTAGACGAATATGTCTATTTGGGACAAGTGGTCCGGTTAGGCAGGTCCAACTTCGAGAGAGAGGTCAATCGTCGAATCCAACTCGGTTGGGCAGCGTTCGGAAAGTTAGGAGACGTCTTCTCGTCCAAAATACCTCAGTGCCTGAAGACAAAAGTCTTCAATAGTTGTGTGTTACCAGTGATGACTTACGGCACTGAGACGTGGCCTCTCACTAAAGGCGTCATGGGACGGCTCAGGGTCACTCAACGAGCTATGGAGAGGGCTATGCTCGGGGTTTCCCTACGTGATCGAATTAGAAATGAGGAGATCCGTAGGAGAACTAAAGTAACCGACATAGCCCAACGGATTAGCTCGTTGAAGTGGCAATGGGCCGGCCACATGGCGCGGAGAACTGATGGCCGATGGGGCCAGAAAGTTCTCCAGTGGAGGCCACGTACTGGCAAGCGCAGCGTGGGACGTCCCCCGACAAGGTGGTCCGACGACCTAACATTATTACATAATAAATATATTTATGTGAGTTTTTATAACTAAAAAAGGCATTTCTAATTTATAATTTTACCATTAAAAATAAATCGGCAACTTTAAAACCAGAGGGATTAATTCAAAACGGGGCCACGCATTAAGACTCATGTCGATAAATAATTCAATCTTTTTTGGCAAACGGCAAAGTTGTAGGAAGCCTCTTTCAACCACATATATTATTCACGTGTGTCCGAACTGGTATCGAACTAGCTATCCTCACAATTGGTCGGATATTACCGACGACAGGGGCATCTTGTGGGTTAAAATAAAAGGGGGACAAAGCGTAGTGACCGTAATGCTGGCGGTGACTTTGTTGAAATTTAATAAATGTCGTGCATTTTTAAGTCCTTTATTGCTTTCCTTAGGCGTTTTCGTGGTTGGTGGTAAGGGGTGTTAGAATTTTATCACGGTATTTCTTTGACCTAAACGCGGGATAGACTGCGGAAGCGTTGCTACCTCACACATAGAGATCAAGGAGTTAACTCAAGATTAGGATTGCAGCGAGTGGTATCAGACTTGTCGCAATCATTGTTAAATACCAGCGGTCACATGGGACATGTAACTATCAAAAGTAACTATGCTAAATTTATCCAACTACTAAAATTAAAGTAAAGAGAGTAGGGCTATTATATTATTATGAAATTATGACCTTTGGTCTAAGCAGACGACATTGCTAAATAAACTATAAAATTTACGTTTTCGTTACGTTTCATTATGAAAATGTTTTGTCTGTCAATTATGTACTAAGTACAGAATCATTATACATTAATCAATAGTATATTCAGCAATATTTAATACATAACTTTAAAATAGAAATACATAGCATTAAAAATTTCTCATCTGTAGAAGAAAGTAGGGAAGCTGGTGCACAGCCGCAGTATGGCGCACGCCGCGATTCCTTGGAGAGTCGACGACCGAGCGTTCTTTAAATATGTGACGACTGCAGGAATTGGGTCTCCGACTTCGTAGCCGTCACACAGACCTGTGCGAGTTATGTGTATCTGTTATATGGGTTTGGTAACCTTTCATATATTAGCAGGCCTCTTATTAGCTTCATACCTATGTTAGTATGGAATCTATGAACATTATTTGAACTTCCGAGCTCGAAATTTGGCATAGTCGTTAAGGACTGAAGATTATTCAATATTTAAATAGTTTTACCCGATATACTAGGATAATCAGGATTAGCGAGTTTTTTGTTTACCTGAGACCTGAGTGTTTATAAATATTATTTATTCATTGAACTTGCAACTCTTTGTCGTGCGTATATTCTGGTTTATATTTGCAAAAGGAGAGATTAATTTTCGTGTATTAGATATTTTTTTTAAGCCGGAGATTAAATGGCAGGAGCAATCTTAAGCGCCCCTTTGACGAGCCTTATACGCCAGACAGGGAATGGTGGTGGGATTCCAACACCCGTTGTCATATGGCACATAAATGCACCACTGTGGGCAGTAGAGCCTTAAGGTACGGAGAGTTTGAGTGTAGTGAGTAAAGTGTGACTAAACCCACATATTCAAGAAAAGGTATGCTTTGAGACTGAAGCGATTATTATAATCTTACTACACACGTCATAATGATACTGTTTATTATTTAATCTGAGTCCAAATATGTTCGTTTGACATTCGCGTGCGAGCTCCCGCGGCTCTGTCATGGCGTGATAAGGTCACTTGTCAATGTTGTCCGTCCTAATTGTAATTTCAGTGGAGTTCACATGTTTTTATTATTGTAATAACTTTCACGGATCGACTGGCCATAACTTGGAGCGGCCTTGCATGTCGAGAGTTCGTGATTTGTTTATCAATTATTTACTTATGGAAATTAGTGAAATGCTTTGTGGTCTCGCGGTACAAGCATGTGTTGTATGATCTAGATGTCTTGGGTTCAATTCTATGTTCGGGAAATTTTTCTCTATTAGGAAATTCTCGCCAATACACACGCCCCCTATTAGGTACGTGAGATTAAAACATAGCTGGTGAAATGTAGTTGCAGACCTTCGGAGAGTACAGGCGTGAGGTAGGATATATGTATGAAAATTTGTGACAGTAATTTTATTATAAAATATTTTTTTATATTTCGTTTGTTTAAAGACAAAAAGGATATCTTTATTTTATTCTTTAAATTGTTTATGATTTTGTTTACGCCGTGCGGCGTCTCGCAGCAAGAGTAGTGGCAACGCTAATGCAAACTCTCATTTAGAAAGTAAAACTGCGGGAATACTAACAATCTCCGTCCTTTATTTTTACCCCATTAAAGTATTTGTTTTCAGCTTCTTTTAACTGTGGCTGTGGTTCAAAAACACGAAAGAATCCCTTGCCAGTGAGCTTTTAACCTCGAATCTCAATTAGGATTGAATTTTTTACCTTTTAATTTCGAATTGACAAATAAAAGTTTAAATTTTAATTTATGGTAAGGTGTAAGGATCTCGTATATAGATATAAATCCAAAGACAATGTGCCAATGTAGTTATTTCACAGTATCAATTAATCAACTCCCTCATTTGACGAGCTTATCAACAAAAATTATAGCGATTTGTCTTCTGGCCCATTTCAAAATTTCAGTTAATTCCTATACTTACATATCTATTAACTTATATCTTATTCTCACAATCCAAAATCCTACGACAACCTAATCATGTTAAAAACAAAAGGTAATTAATCTTAACATAAATGTACCTACAATCAATGTGTCTTTATATTTACAAAAATAAAATTGATCAATTAAATGTACTGCTGAAAATACGACGTCATTCATTTGACACAAATAAACGATGTCTGTGGAAATAATGATTAGCCTAAACACACGTAATGATACACTTATTAACAGGACGGTGAATTATTCAGTGTGAACCAATAATTTATGGATACCGTAATTACTATTTCTGAAGACACTTTCATTTAAACGCATTACACATATTTGCTTGTGGATTATATTGTCACCATCGTGATCGATATCAACATAGAATGTCTTTTCATAGATTAGTGTTAAATCTGCCCCGTGGGCCATATGGCACGAGTGACGTTCCCGAGGATGATGCTCAAGTTGAGTTGTGTTATAGAGTTTTTCCATCTGGAAATTGTTAGCATCAGTTTGGAACCCGGATATGAGAAACGCTTCCTGGTACAATGGGCTTAAAAAATATCTTGCGATCTATGGGGGAGCCTACATCGCTGCCTGTTTATGTGGAAACCAACCAACCATATGATAAAACCCAGGGTCTTTTGCTCCTACGCGCCAAATCATGCCACGGAACGAACTTTGCATTAGGTATTTATTTGTATATAACATTTTATTTCTTCTCCCATTATTTATACTTATAATAGTTATTATACCTCAAGATGTCTACACAAGTCTATAGCCGTATGTTTTACATGTAACGTAACCATATAAACAAATTTTGCGCAAAAAAAACTTTCATAAAATCCCTCTAAAAAGTTATGAAAGAAATAGCGGCCATTCCGTATAAAACCCGTATAAACACCCGTGCAGTTTTGTTGCTTTAATTTCTCATTCAACGCCGACTCGGCCCTATCTATGTTTGCATCCTATTTACAGCTCCCTCGGACATTTAAAAGGAGTCAAAGAAAGCCTATCTCTTCCGTTTACACATTTGCTCTCTTATTTCGCTATCTGTGAGTGTGCCAGTCTGTATGACTGAGGGGGCGTGTGTGTACGCCTGCCGACTGCGTTGGGGTTCAGCGGAACGAGACTTGCTAGGGATTTAGAAAACCTAATTAATGTTCGAACTCGCAATCTTTATCGTTTTTTTTAGAGCTGCAAGAGTTTACTTGAAGGTTCTTTTGTGCGTGTTTTTATACTTTTACGACTTATGACTGCATGGGCTTAATGACTATATTCATTTAAAAACATGCTACGCGCTACAAAGCTACCAATATCGACTTAATATCGATCTATTTAAGGTAAATATAATATTAAAATGAATGTGAAAGAAATTGCTATTTATTCGAAGCAGTGATATTTAAATTTCAATTTATTTAAACATTACTACTAAACAATCTCTTTATTGTTAACAATTTCGCAACAGATGTTATCTATCTCGGTTCGCATATCTATTGGCTAAGGCATGTCAAGTGTTGCTCACTAGATGTCGCTTTGTCGCTCCGGCTGCGTCATTAGTACAGCGTGAGTCTTGGGTGCAATCATAAAAATTTCATTTGTCAATCTCAAAGCACGGTCAGTAACTGCAGCCTGTAGTAGGCATAGAGTAGGCAAATTTGCGTAGAACTCATTCTTGGTATATCATTTAGGTGCAAAGTTTTGCTTGTAGCATAAGCTCCTTTAAAATTAGTTTGTCAATACATACCCACGTCATTACGGAGAGGTAGGTAGAGATGCATTTTCCACATTATGTTCTAGCAAAAGTGTTTTAAGTCGGAATTTCTATGTAATAAGTTTAATATTATTATATAGGCTTATAGTGAATATTTGAAATATTGTAACTCTGTACTGTTATCGAGAATTTTCTCATGGAAAAATATATTACCACTAAATCGCAAAGAATCCGATTATTCCGTTGAACCACGAGATTTAAAAAAATTGTAAGCCCTTAAAACAAAATACAATTGTCATTTATTTTTCGTAGCTGAAAAAAATAGGTGAAATGTTGCGCTAAATGTTTATATTTTTTGGAAATATTGTTATGACGAAGCAAATGTTGTAAATTAGGACTACCTTAAGACAGACCAGACATAAAAATAAGCACAAATTTATACTACCGTGCTGGTAGTATATTACACCAAAAATCCATAGTATTATTCAGGCAAAGTATAGCAATTACATAATACCATCCTTTATAAACATATTTGATACAATTTTCTAAAGTATCGTGTTGTATATTCAGAGATTTTTCCCATTTCCCTGTATGACAACGCAGCAATTCGACCGATTTCCAACACTACAGTTTCTTAATCTTTGACCGAGCACCGCAGAGGCTTGCGCGGCGAGAGCTCAGTAGTGGCCGTGACTCGGCGACGGACGGACGTGTCGCACCACCGCACAATCGCACCCAGTGAGTGATATCGAAAAATCACACATAACAGTGATAGTGTTGTGCAGTGGATAAATGTATTGTGTTTGACGTGTGTTTCACAAATCCTAGTTCGAGATACAGTGTGTGGTTAAATATTTTATTGTGTTTGAGGTAGGTTATTACAGATTCATGACAATTATGGGTTGAAGTAGTCATTTTAATTTTCTTACGTAAATTTATTTGAGAAAATTATCATTTAAGATTTTAGAAACTCATTACAGTAATAAGGAACTAATATTGAAATATTTTTTTTGTGTATAAGAGTGAATGTATTCTATGGGACATAATATGTTCATTAATAGGTCGTGGAACGTGCGTGTTATATGGTTTGAATTTAAAATGTTCGAGGAATGTATTTTGGTGTTTTTCGAATACCACGTTTGGGCGCCATTATACAACCATGTCATTAGTCGTTAAGAATTCGCTTTTTTTTCAGAAATTTCTTACATTCCAAAGATATTCTTAAAAGTATGAGTAAGTTTTAATGGACTATCACAACAACAACATAAAATAATGATGGAGATTTTTTTTTGAGAACACTGTTTTATTGAATCTTGACATAAGCTTATCAAAAAAGTATTTACATACTTGCGAAATTATTCATATTAAAATGACATACCTAATTGAATGTACAAAATATGTACAGAACCTAAAAATTAAAAATATTTAATTGAAAAATTATGATATTTATTGTTTAGCGCCTAATAATTGTACATATGCATTTATTTTTTTATATTAATTATTTTATCTTTATGTATTTAAATAATCACAAATACTTGATGACAAGGGTTTATTTGAATAATTTTACATTAAGGTTATTAGAAGTGTAACTGCACTGCAGAGGGGACTGAGATAAAATTTATGAAGTCATTTAAAAATAATACCAGTTAAAAATAAGAAAAATAAGTTTGCATAGGGCAAGACATACAATAAAAGTAATGTGAAAATATATAGTCTACAATGTATGTATATGTTTGCTACTATAATAATAGTAATGGTAAAGCGTTAAATTTTTTTTTAACATCGATAAAATATAATGATTAACAGAACAAAAATCTGCAGCCAAATTCTAAAGAACTTTTCCAATGAAACCTTTAGCTGATTTCTTAAAATAATAAGAAATCCGGTATAAAAGTCTAAGGTTGCAATGCTCGAGGCATGGCTGGAATTTTTAAACGTTTGAGGAAACGCTTACCTGATTCCGAGGGTAAGATTTTTCCTTTGCCACTGTTAACTTGTTTCAATGGAATTTAGTTTTTAAAAGAAATATACGCTTCGAAATGTGGGTGCGGGCAAGTTTATTTAGGTAATTTTAGGGATTTTTATTATTGTATAACTGATGGACATGTTATGTATTTGAAAGTTATTAGATATTGTACAATTCACAGTAATTTAAATCGTCGTTTCTATGAAAAATTGAAATAATAAGTTTTTATCCACCAAAATTTGCCATATTTTTTCTTATAGATAAATACATTTATAGTAGTTACTTTCAGTACTAACAGTAGGCGTGTTTTCTCTGAATAAGTAGGAGTTCTCTTCTGAATTATTGAAAAAAGTTACATCTAGGCAAAATTACGCTGAATTGGAGTGTGTCTGTCAACTACCTTTCCCAATAAAAAAGTTTTGAAAACACACGTAACCGGGTTTCTTGAGCTTTATCTCGTCCCGGTAAAGCTGAATGATTATTAACTTTAAAAGCAGCAATCATTTTGAAAAACACATGAAGTTATATTGGGATTGAACTCGAGACTTAAACTCTGTGGTCTTTAAGTTTTATTCTCTCATGGTAACGTTATGCATCAGTTCACAAAGGATACACATTTCTAAGCACTGGTTGTTACTAATACAAAATCGTAGAACTTGAAATACGGAATAGTATTATGGATACTTTCTCAGGATTTTTTACCAAACATACACAAGACGAACTTGAATAATTTGTTTACGACCTAAATAGTTGTAACATTCCGGATCGGTGGTATAGTTGGTAGACTATTCATGAGAGCTTGCAAATTCGCTACGTGAATAAAAATGGTTTGGTATTGCTCCTTCTTGAATTATTTATCCTTGGTCTTAATAAAATAATACTTGGTGTACCCTTTATTTTATTAATATATTACATTCATTCATCAATATTTGTGATATTAGTAATCTAGTAAAAGCGCTCGAAAAGCATTTTCTGGGTTCTTCTTTCAAGTCATTCCACATACAAGTATGGGGACTGTCTTAATATTTTTAAACATAGACCAGTGGCGGTTGGCACAAAGAAACCCAAAAACCAAGTAAGCCTTACAAAAATCTGAATTGCATATTATGTTATTTTAACAAAAGCAATTTTACATATAAATGAGAATCATCATTCTCTTGCCCTGCTCCCAATTTTTATTTGGGGTCGGCGCAGCATGTTTTGTCCTTCCACACATCCCTATCAGCCGTCATATCTTCAGTCACGCCTTTCTCTTTCATATCTCCTCTCACGCCCTCCATCCATGTTTTCTTTGGCGTTCCTCGGCTTGTCCATCCTTCAACTTTCATGCTCATTACTTTTTTACCAACATATGTTTCGTCCCTCCTCATAATATGCCCATACCACGACAGACGGTATCCTTTCGGCTTATCAATCACAGGAGCTACTTTCAAACTTCCTCTAACGTATTCATTCCTCACTCTATCAGTTAGAGTTAACCCACACATCCATCGCAACATTCGCATTTCTGCTGCATGCAGTCGTCTTTCGTCCGTCTTCTTCGTAGCCCAACACTCCGATCCATACATAACGACAGGTCTTATCATGGACTTGTATATTCATAATACATATAAATAAGAATATTCCCATAATAAACAATTATTACCGAGTCATTACACGATTAATCTTTATCGGCTTTGGACTTTATGGAAGTAACCTAAGGACCAAGTTATGAAGACTAATACAGTTTTTTATGTATGTTTTTACATAAAATGACTTTGTTCATCGCTCAAGTGTGGGAATTTTCCCCCCTTGCTACAAGTTACAACCGCTTACACCTCACGATATGTAATCACCAGAAATCCATTATAACTTTGATAATTACAAGTTTTAGTTACCAGCGTCTCATAATCGCGTCGTGCTGTGTTCGACTCGTAAGTTGGGAATTGTGGTGGATTCGGTAACTTTTCATTTAATAAATTATTAAGACTCCATGTTGGGCATAAACTTCAACAACGTGTATATAATATTTAAGCCAACCTTTATCGCTTTTCGACTGCCTCGTTTCTTGCAATATTGTGTCGTGCTATTTAGCGGTCCTTGGTTCAATTCTCGGGTTGATAAAATGAGCTTTCCATTTGAAAATTATAATTAGCAGCTGCACAAAGTCTAGAAATGAGTAAAGAATCAGCAATTCTGAGATAGCCTAGTACGTGAGACTTAAAACACAAAGTGCGAAATATGGATGCAAGAATTACCTTCTACACTGCACTAGTATATTTGATCGGGGAGAATCAGTTATGAGTGAGTTTATGTGTGTACCTTCTGCCTACCAAAAATCTTAAAGTAGATAACCGGGTTTTGAAAATCTTACTTTAAACTTTTAACTATTATATGGTGGTATATGCAGTTGATAGGTTAAGCCTTTTTGTCAATAGAAATAACTTTATGATATATGCAAAAAGTGATCGTGAGACAATTCTCTAGTTTTTGGTATGGTGGATGGATCGAAGTAATGGCTCTTCATTCCATATTCGGACGTCACACATCAACGTTTCGTGGAAGTTCAACCCTATTAAAACTGAAAATTTAAAAATAAATGTTTTTTTAGTTATCATCACCATCAACAGCCTTTCACGTCCACTGCTGGACATGGGCCTCTCCTATGGCACGATTTTAATTATTTAACCCCTTAAAATAAAAAGAATGAATTCGTTTTCCTGAAAAACGAGTATTGTTAAGCGTTGCTACATTTGATTTCTCGGGAAACGGTATAGTTTAACCGTTTTGGGTGTAAGTAAATATTGATTAATTTGATTTTATTTATTTTTACTTTTTTATCTGTTTTAATTTTGTTTAAAGTAACAGGCAATAAAAAAAAGAAAACATAACAACTTTAATATTATTCTGTATCTTGAGATAGTGTTAACGTCATGCATGCCTATAATTTAAGTGATTACATTGTACTTGTATTATATATTATTAAGATTTTTTTTTATTATTTGTTTTACCTATATTTAATTTAATTTGTTGGTGAGCTAAATAAATAAAATAAGTTCTACAGCGGAAAAGTTAGCTTTAAACATGCTTTCGAATAAAAAAGACTTTTTCATTATAAACTCCATATCTGGTTACATTATGTATTTCTTGGTACTTACACTTGATAACATTTAAGTAAAATTCTGCTTAAAATGTCTCGGTGTAGATTTTATATAAGTACCCTTCACCCACATAAGGAAAGATACAAAGTATGACAATATAAGTTCACTTAAACAAACGTATAAGAACAATCATGAGCAAATAACTGGGAGTTAAAGTAAGAATTTCTTGAAAACACCTATATGTGTGTATGTAGTTAATAAGGCTGCTTGCTTTTCCTTCGTCTTGTATGAACTCAACAGTGGAAAAACAAAATTCATTGCTGGTCTGTTATGTAAGCCAGCAGAAATTTTAATCCAAAAAGTAATAACTACAAATAACTCAATTTATACCAAAATGCAATGTACTAAGAAAATACTTGTTATGTTATTCCTTCGAAAAAGTAAACGAGGATGAATTCCAAATTGAGTTTTTCAATATTTCTCTGCAGGGTGAGAGCGAAAAAGTAATATTTGAATATAAAGTCAGAGGGTAGAGGAGAGGTAACGGCACTCGCACCTCATCCATTACTTTCGTATTGGGAGGGAGCGAGTCGGATCCTCTGATAATTTTCATCATTGGTATTAGAATGCTGAAAGTTTCGGTGCCTCTTTCCAAATGTTTGCCTTCGGAAATATTCACTCGTGAGTTATAAGACCGTTGGAAACTTTGTCTGCATTTTCAAATCCCAATTCTTGGTTCGTGAAGTTTGTGGGATCGAGGTAAGCTGACTCGAAAACTTGCTTTTGAAATGTGGCAATGAGGTACCTTATGAAGTCTAACTGCATTACGGCTTATATTGAAGATAAATCGCACCATATAATTAATAGCGCCTTTCGACGCTCAATAACTTAGAAGACTGATATCGTAATTTTATTTCTTGTGTTTTCTGGTGTTATGCTCGTATTAGAATCAGCCTTTTTGATAGTAACGAGGCCATGTGCTTCACCGTCCATCTTGGAGTTGTTTGCAATGACTACGAACTGTTAGCAGTACGCCGAGCAGCCCAAGCCATTGCTTCCAAAGCCATTTCGGTCTAATCGCTCTTACCCATTAAAGACGGCCTTGCTCAAAAGTATGATAACTAAGTATTTTATCTATCAATTTACTTACCACAACGCTGTCCACCACTAAACGTATACCCACAGTAAGAATTGTTATTATAATCATAATGTAAAGTAGGTTAATTAAAAGTTATTTTAAATGTATAATATGTTGCTGTAGTGAACCCGAAAAGCATAATGTTTTACGAATGAGAGCAAAAAGTCAAACGTTCAGGCCCAAAAAAGGAGTGTTTACTTTCGGCTAGTTTTGCAAAGAGCTCACTGTTATTTTTGTGGTTATTCAACGATGGTTGATTTTGTTTTACGGTTCTTCTATGAAAATACAATTTGAAATCTCTTTGATACTTTAGAGTACGTTTCGACGAAACGATTTATGAAAATAATATGTCAAAACGAGAATGATTTCGTGTTATTAATTCGAGGAACGCTTCGTGGTCTCCTACTCATGGGTCCTGGAATGGATTCCTGGGTCGGAAAAAACGTTATCATTTCCCAAAACCCAATAGTTATATATACTCAGTAGTAGGATGATGTGGAAAATATTCCGAAAAATGGAAAATTAAATAATTTACTGGAAATTCAATGCAGAATTTTGTATATGTAACTAGCTGACCCGGCAGACTTTGTTCTGCCAAAACGATAAATGAAAGACCTAAACTTTTGTATAAAATGATTTTAAAACAAACAAATCGGATCCGTCTATAATATAAAAATGAATTGCTGTTCGTTAGTTTCACTAAAACTCGAGAACGGCTGGACCGATTTGGCTAATTTTAGTCTTGAAATATTCGTTGAAGTCCAGGGAAGGTTTAAATGATAAAATATGGAAGAATTGCGGGCAATATGATAAAAACAGGAATTTCATTTTCCCATATAAACTGTTCTATGTAATGTCCTGTCAAACGTTAAATATTTATCCCTTCAATGCGGGTAATTGTTTCCTCAAATTAAAGAACGGATTGAAATAAAGGGTTCGAATCGACAACATATATCTACAATATTCGAATAATTGCATATTTTACATTTTAAAAATGAAGAATAGTGTCACTCATTAATAGGGATTGACGTATTTGTTGGTTGTCAAACATTTATGTCAGCGTTCAGAACTATTTGTTATGTAAAATATAAAAAGCCTAATTATTATTATCTCCTTAGATGTGCCTGGTTTACAATTTACAACTGAGGGCTCAGTAATTAAACCAAGGCTGAAGCCTTTATAAATGGTAAAAAGCCAAATAAAATTATAGTAGAATGAAACGCATTGGAAAAGGAAGAGAATATGTATTACAAAAATGGATTAATCAATTTGTACAATCCGTTTATATAAAAATGAACAATCTTCCTTTCTGTGTCTGTATTTTAATTCTCTCTCTCTGGTCATCAGTGCGGTTAGCACGTGAGGTAGCTCTTCGTACATTTGATTGACTTCCTAAGTCAGGTCGTCTTCACCTCGGCATCGTAAATTATAAAGCACAAAGGATTACCAAAGTAAAGAAAGTTCTCGCGCACGTAGCCACAAAGATAGAAGGATGCACTCACAGATATCGTAACACAATATCGTTATAATTTTTTCCGTATTCTGAAGTTCTCAAATCTATTGTCAAATATAAAAAAGGTAAAATACAAAAAAATAAAAATGTAATCTGACAGATCAACAACTGAAGTTAGTTGTTACGGAACGCGATATAAGATTCTCCAACGCGCACGCGAATTTGAACTTAATGCAGCGGTAATAAATTACAAATTGACTCTCGATATTAATTACAAAACATTTGTATGGGAAATAGAAAAGGGCTGTTTTGAGGGATTTCCCAGCAATTATTTGGTTTTTTTTCACCTTTTAAACCTTCCCTGGACTTCAACGAATATTTCAAGACTAAAATTAGCCAAATCGGTCCAGCCGTTCTTGAGTTATGGAATTACAACGAAAAGTGGCATTGATTTTTATATATATAGATAATAATGGAATATGTAATAATATTGTATGTTATCTAGGGATTGCTAAATAAAAAACTCCCTTTTTTATTACTGCTTCATATCTCGGTACCCGCACGGTTTCGTGAATCCGCAAAAGGATAATACATAATAGTGTACGTAATATGTAATGTGAGAATCTCGGCGGCCGCGGGTTCAAACCCCAGACACACACCTCTGACTTTTCGAAGTTATGTGTGTATTCACAATGAATCAGCACCTGTCTTAACGGCGAAGGAAAACATCGTGATGAAACCTGCACACCCAAAAATTCTTAGGAATTTCTCAGGTCTCTGATACGCCAGTCCGCACTAGGCTAGCTTGGTGGACTATGGCCTAGATCCTCTCAAGTTTTAAAGATGGCCCGTACCCAGCAGTGGGTCGTGTCTGGGCTGATGATGTAATGTAATGATAAATGAGAGTTACAATTAAAAATCCATTTAAATAATAAAAACCCACATACGAAACTTTAAACTTGTTATAACTTGGAACAACTTTTAATTGAAAAAATCGCCAATGTAGGCGTCGGGCGAGAGTTGTAACAGCAAAGTTAACGAAATTACTAATTGGGGTACGTACTACGTACGACGCTACCCCGGGGCGATATGACGCTGATAATTGGGGTAAATGTGTGCTTCGATTTTTATTATTTTGTTTTTCGGATTTGCTTTAGGAGACGAGGGATGTGACTTATTTGTGAGTTTTGGTATATAAGGTCATTGGGTATTATGATTTGTCGTTATATTATGTAATTTAAGCAAATTTTCAAATGAGTATAGGCATTTTATTTTAATCAATGAATAATTATAAAATCACATATTTATTATACAAGAATTTGATATAGAAATGGGATTCTCTATTGACTTGATTGTTTGTATATTTTAAATTGTGGTTGAGTAAATGTAACTCAATAATATTAAATCGGCTGATTAGTATACATTTCGGACATAATGTTTTTGTTTATATGCTTTATAACATAAAAATTTTATTGTGACATTTGAGGGAATTGTAAAAACGCAAGTGTAATTTATTTTATGAATTGATTCTAATTCAAATTTAAAATATAAAGTACTTTACACATAAATGATGATGCAAAATAACGCACCAACATGAAATATTCCTAAAATAAGTCTTTTGTATATTTAAGGGGTAATAAACGTGGCATTATTTACTTAACCTATTCACTTGGTCGTAAATTTCACATGACACTACGGTACACGGTCATAAATCGTGCGCCCTCGAGACCTATGGTGTATGTGATCTCGCCTCATAAATGGCGAAATGATAAAAAGTTCGGGTATCGCGTGAGGTGCCACCCCATCGATTTACCTACTAGAATGCTTAACGGCTTATAAATAGATGGAAAACGTGAGAACTAGTCCAATTACTACCGTTTATTGATTTTCTGTTGCGCCCAGTGGGGCAATGTCTTCGCCGTGTCACTGGTAATCGTCGATTAACTGCATTGAACAGAAATTGATATCTTTCTGGTATTTAGCATGTATTTTCAATAATCAACTGGTTTCTATTTATTTATGTAAAACTTCGTCTTATACACAACACTAAAACTGAGTTATACAGTAGGCTTCTAAAGCACAATGAGCAGGCTCATTGCACAAGGTGATCTCTTGCAGATTTCTACTTCGTTTAATCAAATAAAAAACATCTTCTAAAAGCTTTTGGAATACCGCTCTATTATCTTGAAGGTCGCGGGTTCAAACCCCAGGCACCCTGTGAAAATTCGAAGTCATGTGTACATTCAAAAATAATTATTACATGCTTAAACAGTAAAGGAAAACATGAAACCAACGGCCGATATAATTGTACACATCGCCATCGTTAGCAAACTCTTTCTTATTTCTTAAAATTAGTTTTACAGCTTGCGGTACGATTGCCGAAGAACTTATTCCAAATAATATAAGGCTGTGGAATGACTTACCTGCCGTGGTTGTCCTAAAATACTATAGTATTGGGTTCCTTGGCGAATGAGGAGGTTATTTAACGGTAAGCTACGCTAGGGACACTCAGCATTGCAGATTTTTATAGCCATAGGTAATACTTTCTTTCGGTAAGTCGTAAGCTTGTTTGCAAACATAGTGGTGTAAGAAATATTCATGTACTCCTAGGTATAGGTATAATATAAATTGTTCACAGACTTCGCGAAACTAATAGATCTCTCAATCGAAAGCAAAAGATAATTGTAATTTACTAGCCCACGCTTGCTAAATATAGCTCAATCGTTTCATTTATTGCGGTCGAGATTCTTCTTAGGTCCATCAATTATATTGTGTATCTGCCCCAAGAAGAAATGCGAGGTGAAATTCGTTTTATTTCTATACTTTTAAGATCAGAGGTAAAAATACATGAATAGACACTTGAGATAATTTGTACATTTGTGGCATTTTGGTTTGCGTTAATGGAACTCTGCACGAATTACGTATCATAAAATTACTTGCTTAGAATAAAAACATGTTTGAACGGTGAAATGGAGGTAATGTTTGTGGAATTGTTTTTTTTATTTATGTACTTATGTTAAGTTTTGTAGGACATTTTTATACGTACCTTGTACATAACATTTCTCAAAATAATTACTTTTATTCCGTTGTTTATTTGATAGCAATCATGTTTGTAAGGACGAATGTAACTTTTTTACTCTATGGAGTTTTTATCAGTGGAAGTTAAACAGGTGTGTAATGTATTTTTTTAAGTGTGTTGTCCTAAACTCTCTCAGAGGTAGAGAAAGTCCGTGTCCAGTAGTGGGACGTTTATGGGCTGATGATGGAAGTATAACAGCATTTTTCATATGAAAAAAAGTCACAATTCCATGCGTGTTCTTGTAGCATTACTCTAGGTCATATGCGCATGAACAAAGCCGCAAATTACCTCCACATATGCAGGTTCGTTGACCTCCTAATATAGTCGAGAGGGTTATACATCTGGCATGTTTCATAAAACCCGTAGAGGTGTTCAGCTCCTTTGTTCGCACACGAAGTTGCGGCATTCGACAGTTCTGAGGCGCATAAAGGCCGGTAATGGATGAACGGGTGTTTAACGATAATTAGCGCTGAAGGGAGCTGCGGCATAAATCATGAGCTGGCCCATTGTCTACCACTCCTTTGGACGAGTTTCGAGCGGATCCGTCGGGCAATTTGCGAGTTTAAGAATGTATTCGGTGCATGAGTGATGTCGGGGGTGGATGAAAAGTTCGTGTTGGAGCTCATATTATGTACATACAGGTTTTAACGTCGTGGTATTATACATATTCAATTGAGAAGGACAGAACAGTAACCAACTTTTAAAAGTATTTTTCTTAAAGATGACTCATAAAACGGTTCATGTCTTTTATTCATAAATCAACATTTCTGCGATCTTGCAATGGAGCCCTACGATTTCTAGTGCAGTCACTTCAAATATAATAGGATTTTTAGAGAATTTGAATGTTTCCACCGTATAGATATTTTGATAAGTTAACTAATTTTTTTTTATTGTTTCCCCGGAAATGTACCATCTTCCACACTCAATCATTCAAAATATGTTAAAAAAACTACTTCTAAATCAAATCTCAATACAAAAACCATAGCGCCATAAATCAGAATCGGTCAGTATCCTTATAAATGTTTTATATTGGTATGGGCTGCCGAACGCTCGGCCGGCAGCGGGTGCAATAAACACACGATAAAGGCGTACGGGCGCGCGGGTCGAGCCTTAGAAGCGCGAGGGTTACGCCATCCTATGACGAACGTGTATGGAATCATACTTGAGATGTGAGATTTTGGCGTAATATTAGGCTTTGTATCTAAGATCAACTTTGCTGTAAATCTAGAGATTTAGAAAGTCATATTTATAGTGGCAACATAAGGCTTCTTTAGGACAGGCTGTAATGGTGGTTGACGGTAGATAATTATTAGGAAAAACTTATGAATCTATAATATTTCCGTAGGCGATTGAAATGAGCAGTAGACCGTACACTCCAGGCATTAAAGAGCGATAAAGTCTGTTTTTTATTTTCAACTCTCATAAGGCTTTGTGCCATATCTCCAGTAGTTAAAAAAATAAATTCAGGATTTTTGTAAAACATGGTTAAGTTTAGTGTTCGAGTAAATAATGTATATGCTCGTATTCATAATTATTTTTAATTTCTTGTGTGTTATGGTAACTAATAACAAATTTGCAAAAACAAAGGACTTACAACCAATGATCAATAGAATTACATTGCTGTATTTAAGATTTGTTCCTTTGATGAATAAACGACCCCAGAAAAGTACAATAATTACATCGGTATATCCGTCCAATTCTGCTAAATACAACAATGAATCTCTTGTAACAACATAGTTAAACTTCCTAATTAAAGATCACATTACCGTCCTAACAAAACAAAATTACAAAATGTAAGAAAAAAAACTCGACACAAATTAGGAGAGGGAAACCTCAAATGGTATCTCCATTAGAAAAGGTCAGATATCGTTTGATGTTTTCCGAAGGATTTTGCATAATTACATAATACTTTTTGGGTTTTAATAGTCTGTGGGTGAAATAATATCTTTTTTGGGAGCCCGGAGTTTGTACGTAATATTTTGTTTCTTGCCATGTTTGGACTTGTCTATAATATAAACCGTTTTTCATCACTATGCTCGTGTAGGTTTTATACCAAATAAATAATTTTATTCACTACCTTGATCATTATAATATTTTGGCTATCAGATGTCTCTGGTGCTCTCATGACAGTATTTTCTGGCAGCTAAATAGAATAGACACAAATTTTTATTAAAGTATCTATTGTCATAATTATTATTAAGGAAACTCTCATCATTATCATCAGCTCTTATATATGTGTACAAAGTACATCCATCTACTGAGCACGGCCCCCCTCTGTAAGTGAAAGAACAAATTTCTAAGAAATTTTAAGCATTTAGGTTTCCTGACGATGTTTTCCTTCTTTTAACATAGGCTCTTTATGTACTGATTACTGATAAGCTTTCCATTAGTTAAAGAAATTTTAAAATGCATATACTGGTTTAGGCTCAAAACCCATGCCAACCAACAAAAAACCGTACTTCAGTACTTATAAGTAAAAATAATATTAAAACTGTTGTCAGATAATTCAGTGGAGTTTCGTTGTATTTTTAGCGGACGGGTAGTTTTTATTACTGCGAGAGTGGATGTTGTGACGTCACGGAACATTCTCGACGAATATTGGACGGCCGGCTGATGTAGTGACCATGACATTTGTATTTTTAGCCCTTTTTCCGGTACTGGTGGCCAGCCTAAACTGCCGGAATGGACGAAACCAGTTCAATGTTATTCGTATAGGAGACTGCTGCTATTTCGGTTGAAATGTGCATAAATAATACTGACAACTAATCTTCTTCTTCTTCATCAACCCATATACGACCACTGCTGAGCACGTTTCCCCTCTACCATTGAGAGGGTTTAGGCCATAGTCCACCACGCTGGCCTAGTGCGGATTGGCGGACTACACACCTAAGAAATGACACGACAACTAATAATTATTTGATTTTTATATTACTAAAATCATTCGTCTGTAGCGAAGTAACATTGTATTTATGATGTCTTTGCGACTAAGAACTGAATAGTAAAGAAAGGTATAAGATGATAGAGGAAAGCTTTCACTTAGCTCTTAATGATTTTAATTGGTGGGTTGGTATAAACGAGTTGTATCTCCTAATTAACCGGACCGATTAGTTTGCAATATGATGAAGGTTTATTGATAAAAAAACAATAAACTGCAGAAAAACAGAGGCGTAATTTAATAAAACATAAATCTATATAATGTTTGCTTATTTAAAAAGAAATGATAAAATAGCACAAAAGTCAAGTTTTTAAATACTGGCAAGTGATTGATGTGAGGACTTCTGAACTTGTTAGGTTGTATCAATTGTTACACTACCAAGAATTTTGTCTAGTCGCGTGATTAAATCTCTAATTTTATTATTACAAGTTCACTTTGATTCATTTACGTGACATTGTCAATATGACGTGATGTTCAGAATATAAATAAGAAACTTGAAATTATAGTTCGCAATCATGTGCGAACCTACAGACCTATTATACGGTCGACGCCTGCTGATATACTCGTATAGTCTATAAACTTACTAACTAACTAACTACTTAATAACTGGAAAACGGCACTTTCTGGAATTAGTGCGTTCACACTCCAAAAAAAAACCTCTTCAGCTTTAAAATCTTCTGTGCGTTTTTCATTGGACTAAACTCCTCCTAAACGACTCAACGAAATCCAGTGAATTAAAGAATAGTTTAAAGTCACAATTCAGTCTAACGGATAATATTTATTCTACGGGATTCAATGTTGCGTCTTTCGGAGCCGGATCCCACAGCTATAAATATTTGATAACAAAACCAAAGCATATCTTGTCTAACCTTATCAGGTATTTCTATTCCGTATGCTATAGGTCAAAGATAATGAAGGCAAAACCCCATATTTGGCCTAACACCGTGCCCTGATCGTCGGTTCCACTCGTCGTTTTGCTTTAATGATGATTGATACAATGGCTCACTCAAATCTGCTGAACGCTTTGGAAACGTGTTACCCTTCGGGCGAAGGTCAAGGGGCGATATTTCAAATTGATGAACAGTTCGCGTGAGCACGCACCGGCGGGAAACTATTAGAACTCGCTGCGGTAACCGGTCCCGGTAGCTTGCAGGGTTTCATGAACCCTTATGGATATTGGTCTACTTTAGCACGTACGTATTCTAAGAATATATAGGTGAAGGAATATATCTTGAAGAAACCTGGAAATTTAAAAGTCTTAGGTGTGCAGGTCACCAATACTCACTAGGCCAGAGAGGGCACATATGGTAGGTATCATCATCAGGTGATACCTATTTTTCTAACATGGAACATTTTAAACCTTGTGGTAAAAACGTGCAGTAAAAATAGAAATGGCTTGTTGACAAACAGAATATTTTGATCATACACCAGTATCACAGCTACATATGTAGCTTATACAAGTGAGAGAAAATTGTTCTTGAAATGCAAAAACTTGAGCTTAGACAGAATTCAACTTAAATCTAACTATCTTAGGTGAAATTCTAACTCTGGTTACCCAACTTCATAATTTGAGTACCTATATACTAAATGGTAAATTTTAGTATAATGTATATCCATAACTTAATTAAATATGTTCCCGTAACATAAAATAAACGGCAGAACAAAAAAGTCCGAAAAAGAACAAAATCCTTTTTACATTTTGTCAGGAACATTTTCTATTCTGGGGTAAAATAATAAAAGTTACAATGGGGGCGAAAGCTTCAATCAGCGCCATCTCGAGGCAGTTGCCGCTTTTATCTTTATGCTTGATATTACAATTTTTATGGAATACTAATAAAACGCTTGCAGGTCGTCCGTTAATGGGTTGGCGAATTTTAACGATGACGCACCAAGGGCTGCGGACCCTTCGGAATAAATTCGCCGTAAGCGCTTTTTTAATAACCGACTTTTGCAGTGCAACTGTGGACAGTAATTCAAGTTTGATGGGACTGACAATTATACACAAAATATTGTACCTATACTTACTAAATATGACTGCTACATTGCATTGATTTTTCAGACAAAGAAATTTTCAGTAGCTACTTGGATTGATTTTTTCTGAAAAGCAGTATAAGGATACCCACATAGGGTATTAAAACGAATGTTTTTTGCTAGAGAAAAACAATAAATCTATCTTTAATTTATACTTGGTGCTTCGGAAGGATATATCGATTTAGCTGGTCTTTAAACGTCGTACATACATAAATCTTCTTCTTCTTCTTCATCAACCCATATACGCCCACTGCTGAGCACGGGTCTCCTCTACCATTGAGAGGGTTTTTAGGCCATAGACCACCACGCTGGCCTAGTGCGGGTTGGCTATACATAAATAGATCGGGTGTTTATGTCACAAAGACTTGTAGAAAGTTATAGAAATATTCCAAAGTACACCATCTACTTTCCATTCTCACATAAATGCCTTTGTGATAATTGATCCACTGAATGTGGTTCTCCTGTGTCAACATATTTAAAATGAATTCATATTTTCAGCTGACAATTACAGGTGAGTTTGTCTCTCGCGTCGAGTGTCGTATCAATGTTTCAAACGTAGGGTTGTTCATCGCAACAAATATGCAAAATTGTGTGGCGAACGTTTAATGCCAACCCTATTGAATTTATTGGATGATATTCGAGTGCTTTTATATGTTAATCTGCGGATATTGCATATGGACGCACCGTTATGTGTCGGAATTAATTAGCTTTGGTGTTTTTGGGTGTTTAAACAATGTGTCATGTGATAAAAGTGCGAGAGTTATCAGGATTTTTTCAGAATATCAACTATGGACGCCAATTGTATTTCGTTCAAATACAACAACTATTTATTTGTTTGTGTACATATTAAAAACAAAGGCATATATCCTTCTTATTTGACAAAATGTGTCTGCATTAAAAAGGTGACAATTTAAAATGTTCCTCGATTGCTTAGAGTTACAAGACCTTTCGCAAAGTTTCTCAGCCTTTAATTTGCGTGATCAATACTCTCTTAACCGTAAGTCTCCACTGTTGGACATGGTGTCTATTCCAAATGTGACCTCCCCACGGCTACATCAGCTCACAAATCCTTTGGGCTATTGCATCTGTGGTTCTCTGTCAGATGAAATCATTTGCGATCCTATTTTTATGTAGAATACGTTATAATACAAATGCTAACTAAGGCATGCCATTGGTCATTCATCAAATTGGATAAAAGAGATTAAAAAAGCAAGAAAGATTGCTAACTGGAAACGATAAAAGTTCCATCGGCGGCGGTCCAAGAGCGAATGGAATATTCAGCGCGCATCGCCGTAATCCCCGCACTGAAATTAAAGAAGTTTATGAAAAAGCCAAGTTTTGTGAACAACGCGACGGCGCTTAATTCATGCGGTAACTTCAAACAGTTTAATTAAGAAATGCGAAGGTGGGCGGATCGGTTCCGCCGCCTGTCGCAGCTGTCCACAAACGCTTTTGCGTAGAAAATATTGGCGAGGAATATGCTCTCGTCTCTATTGTTAGAGAAATGCAATAAAATGGAGCACTTACTAGAGGATGCTTTACTAGCTGAGTTTTAAGTTAAGTACATGAATGAAGACATTACACAAGTAATGGTTAATTTCTTGAGGGAGTATTCTTCCCGTGGTTGACAGGTTGTTTAGTTTCGTACCTGTTACCAATATCTTGCGAGTACAGCATTACTAAGAAACTAGGGAAATTGTTTCTTCATACTGGTTTTACTATTCAGATTTATATATAGCGAGTTCTGCATAAACAGCTTATAGGATATTGTCAAATATAAACATAAATTTTGCCAGATCTATACCAGATCCATTCTAGATACCAACTTTCATTGCATACCTGGATGGCTGTATCTGAAGATGTGTAAAATAAAGGTCCTAATATCCTGCATTTTGCTCCCGTACGGAACCGTTTCGATGCATAATAATATTCTATCATAAAAGGCTTCAACTAAATCGATCCGTGTTTTTATCGGGAGTGAATAAATTTGTTTGGATGTACAGCAAAAAGCGGGATAAGTGTGGGCTATTTACATTCTAAATGGCGGCGGTGGCGACGTGGCGGTAACTGCGCGCTTGATCGATCAACACATTATCCCAGCGGTGGGTTTTTTTCATATTGGAAATATTAAAATTTGATGTAGGGAAAATCTGAATAGATTTCTCTAAGCGGATTGAATAGCTTTAGGTGAAATCACCAGATTCTTTTGTTTAAGCATGTTATTGATTCGTCTTTGCAGTATTAAAGTATTATGTACGGGGCGTATAAAGCGGTTATTTTAAATAATGCGTTGTTTTTCTTATTCGAAATTTGTTATTTATGGTTCATTATCCGTAAATTAATTTATGTAGGTATATTAATTTATTTACCTATGTCTATATTATGTCTGTCAGGTGCTTTCTCATTTATAACACTTCCTGATAGATGGAATATAAATTATCACAAAACCAAGGAGATTCTTATTGAATTAAATATAGGAGCTAAACATAACACGTGCATGAAATTTTAATTTTCTTAAAAGCGCTGCGACGTGTACATATTATTTGGCTCCGTCACACAAATTAATTAACACGAATTTGCAGACGCGGGCGTTGAGAGATGAAATAAGAGATAAAGGTTTGGTTAATGGATATCTTGTGAGAGATGAGTAATGAATACTTGAATGAGGTCTGGTTTCCAGTAAGATACCAACCTTAAACAGTTGTATGCATACATTTTTTGGTAATTTCATTTTCAGTCCCACATCAGATTTTTGGACTTCGGGCTGCTACTGAATATTGCCTAATATAAAAACCCGAACGACTTTGCTAAACCTGGTGTTCAAATCAGTGAGATTACGAGGCGGTAATATATATAAAAAAAACTGTCCCGACAATCATTTCTTTAGCCACGTCAAAGTAATATTTAAAGAAAAGTCATCCCTTAACGTCGGCATTAAGCCTGCATATTTATAGTTGTGATGCCTGAGTTTTTTCGCCAATTACAATACCGCTATAAGTGATCTTCTCAGCACCTATAGTGGGTTATGTCGATAGATTATAATTCTTCATCAATCTTCAATCTTCATCAACCCATATACGCTCACTGCTGAGCACGGGTCTCCTCTACCATTGAGAGGGTTTAGGCCATAGTCCGCCACGTTGGCCTAGTGCGGGTTGGCGGACTACACACCTAAGAACTCTTAGGTGTGCAGGTTTTATCACGATGTTTTCCTTCACCGTTAAAGCAAGTGATAATTCAATGTGAATACCCACATAACTTCGAAAAGTCAGAGGTGTGTGCCTGGGGTTCGAACCCGCGACCGCCGAGATTCTCGACCGCGCGTCCAAACCTCGAGGCCATCACTGCTTAGATTATAATTATTGACACTATATGGTTTCGAAACTAATATTAACACAATGCGACAATTAAAATGAAAAGTATTTTATTTTAATGATATTTAAGTTAAAGCGGATTTAATATCTGCGGTTTCCACGGCACTGACGTCCAATAGACGTAGTGAGTCGTCGCATCGCAGATTAGAATTTGATGTTATTTCTGGTAAAGGGAATCAAAACCGAAGTCGCATGTTAAAGGTGTAAGCGATTTTAGCTGGTTCGATGATAATAATCTAAACTCTACAGCGACGAATCTCAATTATCTTCTTAGTTCCGCAACATTATTTAACATGACTTTGATGTTGGTGTGAATTTAATAAGAATTTTAAAAGAATAAGTATTGAACATAATTTTATTGACTGGAGAGGAATGATGTTCGTTTCTCTCATATCAAGAAATTCTTTTTTTTTTTTTTTTTTTTTTTTTTCTGTTCCTCTTGAGCTGCCATCAGTCGCCAGACTTTTATCAGCTGAGTTTTGTGCGCTATGGGGGTATGAGAGCAGCTAGCCATTGCCACGCTGTCTACCTAGATTATGTGGTGCCTTTTGAGTCTTTTAACCACATTGACATGACAGAGTAGGTCTGAAGCGAGATGATTTGGATGACCTTTGAGACGCTCAATGTGTAGTTT
This sequence comes from Cephonodes hylas, assembly GCA_030295005.1. Lineage (NCBI taxonomy): Eukaryota > Metazoa > Arthropoda > Insecta > Lepidoptera > Sphingidae > Cephonodes > Cephonodes hylas. The sequence continues at coordinate 15,107,465 of AP025364.1, forward strand.
CTTATGGCGCTCTATTTCGGATGCCACTGTTGGTATGTTTAAGTATTCGTGTACTTCGTCGTTCCTCACAAACCACGGAGCATTTACAATGTTTTTTAGGATGTTGTTCTGGACTCGTTGAAGGCACATTATATTGCTCTTAGAGGCAACTCCCCATATTTGGATCCCATAGGTCCAAATGGGCTTTAGGATAGAGTTGTAAATCATTATTTTGCTATCTAGGCAGAGCATAGAGTTTCTACCTAACATCCAGTATAAGCTGCGAAATTTGTGGTTAACTTGATCTCTTTTGGCTTTTATGTGGTCTTTCCATGTTAGGCGTCTATCCAGATGGAAGCCCAGATACTTCACGCAATCAGTTTGAGGTAGGGTAGCGTGTTTTAACCGAACTTGGGGGCAATCTCCTTTTCTGAGGGTGAAGCATATGTGAGTGGATTTTTGCGCGCTAGCTTTAATACGCCATTTATCGAGCCAGTCTGAAGTCTTGTTAAGAAGCTTTTGAAGCTTTTCACTAGCTTTTACAGGGTTAGTATCCACAGCGAGAAAGGCAATGTCGTCAGCATACGTAGCCACAGTGACATCATCTGAGGTTGGTAAATCGGATGTGAATATGTTGTACAGGACTGGACCAAGTACAGACCCTTGCGGCACACCAGCTTCAATGGGAAAAAGTGAGGATCTGGCGTTCCCGTGCTTGACTCGAAAGTACCTGTCAGAGAGATACGATTCCAGAATAAAAAATATAGAGTGTGGCAATTTCTTCTTAATTTTGTAAATCAGTCCTTTGTGCCAGACTCTATCAAATGCCTGCTGTACGTCTAGAAACGCAGCAGAACAATATTTTTTGGTCTCCAGGCATTGTCTGACGCAATGATACACGCGATGCACCTGCTCGACCGTGGAATGGGCTTTTCGAAAGCCAAACTGGTGTTTGGGTGTAATTTTAAACTCTTCCATTACTTCAGCTAGTCTTTTTAGAAAAATCTTTTCCCATAGCTTGGACAGAACTGGAGTAAGACTTATGGGTCGATAGGAGGAACATTCATGTGGTGGTTTTCCATCTTTATGTATCATGACTATCTCCGAGACCTTCCATAGATTAGGAAAGTAAGACAATCTAAAGGTAGCGTTAAATAGGCAAGTCAAGCAAGTAATACATTTCATCGGAAGCTCTTTTAGGATTGTCGGGGTAATTAGGTCGAAGCCCGGCGCCTTATTTGAATCCAGTAATTTTATTTCTCTCGCGACTTCTCTTGGTGACGTTGGTTTGATCGGTAAGCACAATTGGATATCTTGTTTAAGAATATCATCCAAGTTGGTTTCGTCATTTCCGTCATTTGGTTTAAATACTTGGCTTAGATGCGCAGCGAAAGCCTCCGATTTTTCGAGGTCAGTTCGTGCCCAGGAGGACTCCTGTCTAATTGGATAGCATGGCGTTTGAGGTCTATTTAAGTATTTAGAGGCCTTCCACAGAGAATGCTCTCCGCGTGCAGTTGGTGAAAGCGATTCAAGAGTTTTCTGGAGGCGGGAATTTTTGTTTTCTGCCAGAATAACTTTGAGGCTCTTTATGGCTTTGTTCAGCAGATACTTATCATAACGATTTCGCGTGGTTTGCCATATTCGCCGGAGACGCCGTTTTTGAGCTATTTTCTCTTTAACTTCCAGAGGGTAGTTGGGTAAAGAATTAATGTTCCTTTTTAAAGCTGGCGTATTTTCCCATGCTGCAACCTGAATGGTGTTTGTGATGTGTTTGCAGGCGTTCTCGACATCTTCACAGGTTTTAAGAGGAATTTTTAGGTTGATGTGGCCATCAAGATATGAGCGGAAACAATCCCAGTCCGTTTTTCTGTTGTGCAATGACATTGATGACTCTTCGCATTCAACCACTGTTGTAGACAGTGTTAGTATGACGGGAGTATGGTCTGATGATCCGTCTAAGCTGGACTCCACTGTAGAAAATAGAGTATTTACGCCTTTGGTAACAAAGAAGTCTAGCAGGTCAGGTGTTTTCCTTGGATCTGTGGGCCAATATGTGGGTGTTCCGCTTGATAAAATATGATAGTGCTGTAAGTCAGTACAATTTTTTAAATATCTTCCCCTTGTGACGGTCAACCTAGAGCCCCAAAAAGTGTGTTTTGCGTTCCAGTCTCCACCAGAGATAAATCTATTGCCAAGGGTTTTGAAATAGTCAGAGAACATACTATCAGTTATGTTATATTTAGGCGGACAGTATACAGCTGAAAGAGTAATTGGTCCGGCGCTTTCTTCAAGTCGTACGCTGGTGGCCTGTAGGTGGTTAGTTGAGTAGGCATCAAGAAGGTAGTGTTTTAGGTTTGATTTGATCACCAACGCAGACCCGGCATGTGCTCCACCATCTGGGTGTGGCGAGTGATATATTTGGAACCCTTTCAGACGAAAACTACTCCTATTGGTTGAGTGTGACTCGGATATAAGTACAACGTCTAGTTTGTTGGCAATGATTAGGGCTTCAAGTTCATTGATGCTAGGCGACAAGCCATTTATGTTCCATGTTGCAATCCTAAGTAGCGCCATTTATTTAGTAAGTCTAGGAATTATGGAAGTAAGAAGGTTAAGTAGTGTGCTGATCTGTTGTAAAAGCAATTCTATCTTCTCCGATTGTTTCAGTAGAATCTGTTCAACTGTTAGAGTTTGTTGGCTGTGATTTATATCACTTGGTGCATCATTATGATTGATGTTGTCTTTTATATTTTTTGGGTTATTTTGGATTTTGGTGCTCTTGGTTATTTCTGCATAGCTTTGATTAGGTTTTATGTCTGCTGAGATTTTTGTTAAAGGTGCGTGGTGGCCATCAGTGTAGTTATTAGTCGGGCGATTAGCTCTTGTATTGGACCCATTCTGTTTCATTTTCCTGGCTAAGATTTCCTTATATACCTGGCAGCCTTTATAGTTAGCTGGATGATCACTGGCACACAATGCACATCTGGCTGGCGAGCTTCTATCTTTTTTAGGACAATCTGACGTTTTATGCCCTTCCCCACATTTAACGCAACGGTATGGTCTCATACAATTGTTTTTAGAATGTCCGTATTGTTGGCATCGCTGACATTGAACGATTGATTTGGATTTTCTAGGGTCTTCAATTTTAACTCGTTGGTGAAAGATGTATTGGATATCTTTAATGGACTTGTTATTAGGATGAGGCTCCAGGTTTACAAAAAATATATTTGAGGGTTTTTTGTCTACTCCAAAACGTGTATTTATTATCTCGCCCCGGACTTGGTTACCTGTCTTTACTATTTCTTCGACAATTGCCTCGTGAGGTGTAGTGTGGTGTAGGTTTTTAATAACAATTCTACATGGTTTCGTGTCTTTTCTGGTGAAGGTGTGACCTATTAATCCTTTTTGTCTGATTAGTGTTATAACTTTTTTATAATGGTCAGTTGAGTTTACCATAAGGCGTAGAAGATTTTTATTGACGATCTTGAATCTAAACTCTGCAGGCAAGATTATTGTTTCAATCAGCTTAGCAAGTTCGTTGACATCCTCAATTCCATAGAGCACAATTGGTGGAGGTTTATTTGGATTAATGCTCCTTGGACCGGGGTCATCCTGAGGGTCCACTTGTAGGCCAGAATATCTATTCGCTGTCTGCGTAGGCGGAGGTGAGGGCGGAGAGGCTTCTCGTATTTTACGCTTTTTGGATGTCGGAACACGTTGCCATTTTGGAGGTAATTCTTCCTGTTCTGAAGTAACCTCATATGTTGAGAGAGGAGGAGATTTTTCTTGAGTTCTGGATGTCTCTGTTCTCTCACATTCTATACTTCCGCTAAAAGAAGAGGATCTTGGTCGATGTTCAAGAATTCCTTTGTGGAACACTTGCTGTATGTAGGTTTTTTGGTTTTTATTTGGGTTTACTGATTCACACATTTGATTCCCACGAGTAAGGACGATAGGGTGGTCGCTCTCAGGGTGACGCCTTTCCTGAGAGAAGGCTATATACAATGATGTTCGCCAGGTTCATCAAGGTTAGCGCTAATAACTGAAATCCCTTCAGCCATTCATCCTCTTGGCGCGGTCTTCACCGTAGGATTGGGGTAATTATTTTATTGAGGTTTTCTTCCTCTTAACCCGGGCGGTTAAGCCAAGGTTCCCGGTCTTCGGCTGAAGATAACGGGTTGTGGTGGTCATTTCCTACCTCCAACTATAGCAAGCTGTTAGGCTGCTGAGCCAGGTTATTTGTCGCCGCCCGGTACTCGGCGTTGTTGTTCATTTAGCACCACCCGGAGAGCACGTGTAGGGGATATGAAAGGTAGTTCCTACGGACGCGAACAACACTACCCTCAAAATCAGAATAAAATGTGTTTCTAGTACAATAGAAACAACGAATTTAGGGATCTTCAATTGTGTGATGTCATACATCAATATAATATGATGAAAGGTCGCCCTTCTGTATAATAACAAAGCCGTATTCACAAGCTCACAGTAACACATGTTGAACGTACGAACAGTAAGTTTTGCCAGAATATGTGAGCACCTAATTTGTTTCCCGTCCTATTAAATGAAATGCATGTGGAACGCGGCGAATTAAACGTGTAATATTGCTGATTTGTGTAATGCACCTTGTTATTCGGGAAGTTTATAATGTGGAATGAATGTCTACTAATTCTTACTTGTGAGGAATGTAGGATAATTAAGGAAGAATTTTTCACATGATTTCATACCGTTGGAGTTCAGAGTTTTACATTCTAATGGTTTCCATGAAGTTCTTGGTTCGTCATACTGTATATCAAGACAAATTATGTGTTATAGCTTCGGTAACAGACGAAAGAGTTATACGTTTTGCAAGTAAACCAAAGTTAAAGCTTAGGTATATTACTTTCGGGTCTATGCGTTTTAAAGACCAAAAAATTCTTTTCTAACAGGCATTACTTGCATCATAGTATTGGCTGTGAGCTATGCATGCGTTTATTGGTAGTAATTGTTACATAATATTATAGTTTATGTACTTTTAAAATGTCATTTTTAACTACTGTTTAGCCAATTACAGAGACAAAAATATCATACTTGCATAGTGACCACCCTTGGGAGTAACGTATTTCTACAGCCACCTTTCGTCATAAGTCTCACATAATACGGGTCGTTGGAAATTCGTCTTTAAAAAGCAGGATATAAAACTACTATTCCCTTGGCCCTTAAAATTTGTATCACTATTACTGCTGTCCATTACATTTTCTACCGACCTTTCAGTCCAATATTATTTAATGATAAATTACGGTCTAAGTCTTAAGCCCTTAGTACACTGACGAGGTTTTGAATTGGAAAAGACGATTGAGCCAGGAGCAGAGGAAACGAACAGAATGTTACCCAGAAATCAATATTGTATATAGATTGTATCGATAACTGACTTAGAGATTAACGTACATCTAATGAATCTTCGTGTAGGTGTTAGTAATTTTGCACAAGTGTTCTGCAAGATACAGAAGTGACTAAGAAAGTATTTTTTGAATACGCTAAACGGGGATACAACATTTGTAAAAAGCAATCATTGACTCGGATGAAAACCGTGGAACACATTATTTAATCCTAGAACGCCTTTTAATCAGATTTTTTGAATATGATTTATTTTTGAGTGGCTTCGGTAAACATTTAAGGGAGATATTAACGTTATGATACTCAGTATGCTCTATAAAATTTAATTGTATAAAGTAAGATAACCTCAGAAACGTTTTTTAGTACGCGCATCATCCCCCTCATCTGATAGAAATACCTTACTCATAGAGTGTGGGCGTTTTGTTGCATCTCTGCCCACACAATGCTATTTTAGATGCTGCTATTTTACTCCATGGTGCTGTAAATGTCATGTCAGCATATCAGGTTCAAAAGGTCTCAGTGGTAAGCATTGGTCCTTTTCTTCGAGAGGTTTCGATCTACTGTTAAAAGTTCTTCGGAATTTCTTAGCAGTGTAGTCTCCTAAGCCCCGTTAGGTATCTAAGGCAGGTAATAGCTACGGCGATCACAAATCCGTTGGTGTTAATAAAATTCCAGTCAAAAAATAACGTTTTCCATACAACCATCGGTATTAAACGTATGTAGTTTGTATGGAAAACGTCAATTTCTTTTATTTATTATCGATTTTTTTTTAGGTGTCTAGTCCGCCAACCCGCACTAGGCCAGTCTGGTGGACTAAGGCCTAAAACCCTCTTAACGGTAGTCAGATCCGTGCCCAGCAGTGGGACGTATATGGGCTGATGATGATAATGATGGTTTTATTTTATCGCCAATGGGTTTGTGATCACCGCTATTAATTGCATTAGTTTCCAATCTGAATACATCTGTCTATGCTGATGACGAAGATTTTTTTATAATTTGTGATTTAATATGATCCAACGCAATATATCGCACGCTTAAAAATATAGTGACCTAATTCAACATTTTGTATTTTCACCTTCATTCACTTTGTGATTAAATATATTCGGATTAAATATTAAAATTGTAATGTATGTAATGTAACTATTTAGTACATATATTTTTTAAACATACCTAATGAGATTTTTATATTTTCTTTAAAATGTATTTGACGAAGTAATATTGTTTTCCCATTTACTTAACTTACACTCGGCTTTTTGAATTAGGTCACTATATTATTAAGCGTGCGATATGTTCACCTTTTTTTAATACTGAGGTTTAGGTCGCACCTATCAATGTAGCCGTGACAATATGACAATTTGCGCGAACTCTTTTATGTGTCATGTAAATGCGAGTGAAGTTTCCGTCCCTCCACGACTCCTCGCGGCTGGAAGTTTTTAATAAAGTTTGCCACGTGCTCTCATTGTGCGTCTCTCGTGTAATTCTGGGAATAACTTTGTAATTTATTGTTGTTTATACTCGGCATGGTAGTGTGAATTGGTGTTGAAATACAAATGTACCTACGTATCGTTTGTTCCTTTAACAGACTCAGCTCGTTCGCTTTTAAGCGTTTTTAGTTTTTACGTATTTTTTTTGATATCATTATAGTCGGGGTTTCTTTAACGATTATGACTATTTTTGTATTTTATTTTAAAAAAGAAACAATTCGCACAATAAACTATGGACTAAACAAAATGCTTGTGATTCCCAAAAACATACCTACTCCATGGAAAAAATGTGCTCCTTATAGTCTCAATCAATGCTTGTGTTCCCTTACTACGCTATTTAGATGGACTACAGAGCAGCATCTCCAGGCAGCGTAGATGTCTCCGCCAGCAGACGAGCAAGTCGAGTATGCATGGCTTCTTGCTTACAACTCAAAATTACTATTCCCGGTTATTTTCTCCGAAATTGTCGCTATTATCTAATTAAACTACTATTATAAATACAGCTCAATTTCTTACCTTTTTTGGGAATCTGCTGACTCATATGTGGTGGAAAAATTGCACCACATTTAAACAAAAATCAACTTAAAATAAATATACCCGTCACATGAGTTTAAATAAATACTAAATAGGCAAAAAAACAAAATCAGAAAAGTGACGTAGTACACAATTATTTATCCCTACGTAGTAGGAAGACGGATAA